>OZ024922.1:2638701-3009909 GCA_964017225.1 Netelia inedita | reverse complement strand
ACGTTTCCGAATTAATTAGCCGAGAATCGTTCTAATCTCGTGATAGCGTAATTATTTTTCATATTCGTGGAGTGCGACGTAGAAAAAAAAAATTTTTTTCGTGGACACGTATACGGCGATATATTTATTGAGATTTATGGGAAAAAGAGTGGGATCTCTTTCATAGGGGGGGGGGGCGACGTTATTGCGACAGTGCTCCAAGGGTCGCTCGGGCAAAATCGTTAAACCATTAAAGAGAAGGACTCGAGGGATTCTCGCTGGGAATACGAAGTTTCCGTCCTTCCCCCCCCCCCCCCCCTCACTTCCCTCCCGACCCTTATTCACCCCATGAGAACATCGCGGTACGAACGTACGGCAAGAACAGCCTTTTTACGTTTTCCTTTCAGGATTCTCGACGAAAAAAATTGATCGGATTTTGATTCGTATACGTCGTCGCGTATAAAATCCGTTCACGTATTATTCTTCGTGGATTCGATCTTTTCCCTCTCGCACGCGACTCGCGTCGAAAAATATTCACGAAACCCTTTTTGTGTGAATTATTTTCAAGTTTTTCAATAGAAAACAAACAAAAAAACAAAAAAAAAACAAAAAAAAACAATAAAAACAAGAAAAACAATAGTTTACACTCACTAGAACGTTTTTAACATAAAAATATGCAAAAATAATAATATCTTTTACACGTTTTTTTTTTCTTTCTTTCATTTTTCTATATATATATATCGATAAAATAATTTTATTGTAAATACGTTACGTGTTCGTTTGTAAAATTTGTTTGAAATTCGAACGAGTTCGCCATGGAAAATTTTCGACATTGAATCTCGATGGTTCGAACGCTGAAAATAGAACCGCGAATTACTCGCTTCGTTCTCCCCCCCCCCCCCCACCCCCACCCCCACCCCCCTGTCACTCTCTTTCTCTGTCTCTCTTTCGCTATACGCCCCTCATCAAATTATCGACGATATACCTTCGGCGCCCGCCGATAAATTCGTTATATATATATATACTCCTATATATATAGGAGTATGTATATGTACGTTATTATGCGAATGCGCGCGCTCACAGGGCGACCGATATATCTGCGCTAATGTATACGAGTTTAAACGTCAGCCTGAAATATCTCTTGTACATAATATTATTGATAATAATTATTTAAAAAAGTGATGAACAATATAATTAATATTAATAATAATTATTTAATTAATTTATTATCGCTATTATTTTAATAATATATACAAATGCGACACGAATAGGAATTTTTCACGGCGAGAAATTAAAGAAATGAAAACCAATGCTCGTGCTCGAGTGATACAATTTTCAATAATACATATCTTGTAGAATTATGTAGATAAAACATCTCTGATTGCACCACATGAAAGATCAGTTCAAAAACTTATAGCGTAAGGCATAATTCAAAAATTGATTTTTTGCCACGTGTACATATAGGTTTCTTTTCTCGGATCTCGTCACAAATTAATAATGATGATAATCAATTTTATTAGTGTCAATAAGTAAAATTCGATTAATTTATTATCGTTATTATTGTTACACGTTAATAATAATAACAATAATAATATAAATTATAAATTATAATAGCAGTAATAATTAAAATTCAATTAAATTATTATCATTATCTCTATTATTAATATTCTTATTATTATACAACGGAGAGAAATAATTTAAGAAAAATCGCACAAAGCGACATTTTTAATAAAAAAAAAAATACTCTCGTCGTACGTACAAATGTTTGCGCACGATTCAGCGACGCGCCATCGTTGGGATTTTCCGCAAACGTTCAAAAGGTATATACAGGGTGAATTCTGTAAGGTGTCTCAAACGGGATTTTGGGGCAGATGGGATCATTACAAACAAAAGTTGCAAATATACATTAGGGATATTTTTAATAGTTTACGAGATATGAATATTTAAAGTTGATCCTATCAGAGCGCACCGTGAAGCGTTGGAGCCGCCCACTCTCCGCCCTAGCCGTAGATATAGCACAGTTTAGAGCGTTACATTTGGGATTGCAAAATTCAGAGCAATCAATTATTATTATTTTATTAGGCAGTCATTTTTATTTGTCGGGCATTGACTGCTCTGAATTTTGCCGAGCGCGCCAAATAAAAATCGCTGCGTAATAAAATAATAATAATTGATTGCTCTGAATTTTGCAATCCCAAATGTAACGCTCTAAACTGTGCTATATCTACGGCTAGGGCGGAGAGTGGGCGGCTCCAACGCTTCACGGTGCGCTCTGATAGGATCAACTTTAAATATTCATATCTCGTAAACTATTAAAAATATCCCTAATGTATATTTGCAACTTTTGTTTGTAATGATCCCATCTGCACCAAAATCCCGTTTGAGAAACCTTACAGAATTCACCCTGTATATATATATATATATCGTAAGAATTTCGTATCGGAAGCACGTACGAGCGGTGCATGCATGCGATCCATCGAAATATCCTTCGTTGATAAAATCGCGAGGCAACTCGCGATTCACCCACGCGAATACGATAGCCGCGAAAAAGCTCGGGAATGTCCGTGTGTTTCGGGCAGCACGCGAGAGGCGATCAATCTCGTACGTATTATAACTCCTCTCGATACGTGATAATGGAATCACGGGAAAAAGAGAGAGAGAGAGAGAGAGATAGAGATAGAGAAGATAAAAAGGAAAAAGAAGAATCGTTCGACCATCCAGCGCAACGAAACTCGTTAAGAATCGTCGTTGCGAATTCTCGATCGAAAAATCGACGATTTTTCTTTCGATTCTCTCGCTTTCTCATCGAGAGTGAATTTAATTAATTCATTCGTGCGACGGGTTTTACTAGAGCTCGCGTAGGAATTCGTACAGTGGTACAAATTGGCAGAATTAAAAATTAAAATTTCTCTGTTTTTTTTTTTTTTTTTTTTTTAGAAAAATTCTAGAGAAATTCTCAAAGTGAATTTTTCTTCGATTTTTTATTTAATCATTGAGAGCCTCGAATAGAGCGATGAACGATCGAATTGACCAACGTTCGCGAATGACGCGAGGAGAGAAAAGAACTGGGCCAACGGACTTTATCATCGTTGTCTTATAATCAAATTTTATTGAGCGAGTGATAACAAAAAATCCTTTACGCGCAAGCATCGGTCGTTATTTGCCTTTGGAAGTCTCTCGGCTCATTGTCGCGGTCCTTTGTCTCTCGTTTTCTCTCGTCGCGTTCGCCAACGGTAGATTTACCAACCGCTTATTCCTCTCTCTCTCTCTCTCTCTCTCTCTCTCTCTCTCTCCCAATCTCTCTCTCTCTCTCTCTCTCCCAATCTCTCTCTCTCTCTCTCTCTCTCTCTGGATCCGTCGACCAGCGAACGTCCAAGACGGCATTAGAGAGACCGGAGGTTTTCTTAGATCACGCTAGAGAGAGAGAGCGAGAGAGAGGGACGACGTTGATTGCCTTGACACGCGAGAGCGAAAGAGAAGGCAAAACGGGATACAAGGACGAGATAACTGCGCGTTACCAAAAGCGCCTTCGAGATAACGAGAATTCCGCAATTTGTCTTCCACCCATTTTATTACGCAAACCTAAAAACAAATGATCTATTGTTTTTTTTTACTTTAATATTTTAAAGGGAAATATGCCTCGAGCGAAATTAACATAAAAAATCTATTATTTACATTAATCGCCCCTTTGTCTAAATTTATTATTCTTTCGTTGCCATTATTATCCCGTATGAAAAATTCAAAGTTTGATTACAATCAAAAAAATATTTCGTCGATAAAATAATTGCAAGATTTGCAAACCAAAAAACAAATGATCTATTCTTTTTTTTTACTTTAATATTTTAAAGGGAAATGTGCCTCGAGCGAAATTAACATAAAAAATCAATTATTTACATTAATCGCCCCTTTGTCTAAATTTATTATTCTTTCGTTGCCATTATTATCCCGTATGAAAAATTCAAACTTTGATTACAATCAAAAAAATTTTTCGTCGATAAAATAATTGCAAGATTTGCAAACCAAAAAACAAATGATCTATTCTTTTTTTTACTTTAATATTTTAAAGGGAAATGTGCCTCGAGCAAAAATTAACATAAAAAATCAATTATTTACATTAATCGCCCCTTTGTCTAAATTTATTATTCTTTCGTTGCCATTATTATCGCGTACAAAAAATTCAAACTTTGATTACAATCAAAAAAATATTTCGTCGATAAAATAATTGCAAGATTTGCAAACCAAAAAACAAATGCTCTATTCTTTTTTTTTACTTTAATATTTTAAAGGGGAATGTGCCACGAGCAAAATTAACATAAAAAATCAATTATTTACATTAATCGCCTTTTTGTCTAAATTTATTATTCTCTCGTTGCCATTATTATCGCGTATGAAAAATTCAAACTTTGATTACAATCAAAAAAATCTTTCGTCGATAAAATAATTGCAAGGATTTCGAAAATTGATATCACAAGAAAACAAAAAAACAATTATAGAATCGATTTTATTAATTTCCAATTCGACGATCGATTTTATTAATTTGAATAAACGAATTTAATTGCCTATTAAAATATCAATAACGCGTAAAATTACATCTAATTATAAATTACATAATTAAATACAAAAATTGTAAATTTTTATTTTCTTAATTGAGTCGAACTTGAATTCACCCACATTAATTAATTTTCTCGGTTATCGAAACGTTCGACATTCGTAATTGGGATAATTGACGAAGAAATTTTCAATTAATCACAGTATCGACCATCTCGTGTAAACTCCGTATTACAAAGTGGTACCTGAACTCGAGGCGATAATATATAGCTCAAAGGAAATTGGAAATTTATTCCTTTCTTCGATGCATACGTTACGTACGAAGCTCGTCGATATTCAGACCTATATTAAATCGTAAAATCCGTCCAATGCTATCCTCTATTCGATATAATATAATAACCGTGCTGCGTTCGAAGGATTGTGATTTGCGTCTTGTTTCTTCGTCCACGCGACGTTATATTAATGCAAGGACACGATACAAGGACGAAGGGAAAAATAAGCAAATATTAATAACGAATAATAATAATAATTAATAATAATGAAATAGTAATAATTAATAATTAATAATAATAATAACAAAAATAGTAATAGTTAATTAATAATTAATAATAATAACACGAACAAAGAAAGAAAGAATGAAATGGAATTATCCACTCGAGATCAATTTCCCGGAGCGAAAGTTAAATTGCTCGTTCGTCCGAGAGTCGTTAAAGCCACGAAGGAAACGTCGTCGGTCGAAGAGGTGGGAAGAGACGCGATCCATTCTCATATAACGTCGCGTTCATCAGGAGACGACGGAATTTCTCGCAGCGTCGAATCATCCACCAGAGAGATAGAAAATCTCTTTTTTCTTTATCTCCCTCGTCGTTCGGACATTCCACGAATGAGACGATGGTCGCTCGCAAGAGCAAGGAAAATTCGTCGTAATTGCTCTCAGTCACCCTCTTGTCTTTCATTCCTCCCCCACCCCATCCCCAATACCATCTTCATCCCCTAGCTTTCCTCAAGTTTCTCTCTCTCTCTCTCTTTCTCCCTTTCTTCCTTAATTCCACGTCGTCGAGACAACTCGCTCGATTTTCCGAGAGAACGAGAGACTTTTCACTTTTGCGCCCGAATAATTACCGACGTACTGTCGATAACGGTCCAAAATCTTTATCCTCGCGACGGCAAATACGAGTCGCAAAGTTCGAAAAGTTCGACGACAAAATAATTTCGATTCTTCGACGCGAATAACGCGACGTTACGATTGACATTGATACTCTAATCATCACGAAATAATGATGGTAAAGATTAAGAAAATTAATTCATTTTCTTATATTAAAAAAAATGAATTTTTATCAAAAAAAGGTCAAAAAATTGAATTTTTTTTTTCATCCAATGTCGAACGAGGACGATAAAGACGATGAATAAATCGACTCGAATCGACGTTGGACCAGACATTTTCCACGAATACTCTGGACGAGCGCAGAGACGTTTCTCCGAATTACAGATATCAGTTTTTTTTTTGTTATTTTATATTTCTTGTTCTTTTTTCTGTTCCACGAGTAGAATTTCACGTGGTAGCGATTGCAGCCAGTGGGCGTGTAAACCAGACAGTTTGTCATTTCGATGTATGACATGCGTGTAACGCCATAAACTTCGTGAGGATGACGAAGAGGGGGTGGAAGGGGGTGGAAGGGAAGGGGGGGGGGGGGATGACTAAGCGAGCGAGTATAACGAAACGTATCTCACCGCGATATATCGAGACACGAAACCAGACACGGTTATTGAACCACACATGGGATCGATGGTTTAAAAAAAAAAAAAAAGAGAAAAAAAAACAAAACAAAAAAACAAGTTTTTCCATTAGTCATTTTCATCAGAGACAAACAACGCGATATTTTACATTTTTCTACTCAATCTCGATGCGATTCATTCAAATTGAATCTGTTTTTTTTTTAAATTGTCGTTTTTGAATGTACTTTTCAAAAAAAAAAGTATTGAAAAATTATTTAAAGTGTTTTTGAATGTGATTTTTACGTTTTAAACTAAATTTTTTTTTTTAAGTGAGTTTGAATTTTGATTTTCTTGAAATTTGTGTATGTTAAACTTACATCAATTTATCAATTTTTAAGCCTGGGTTGATTCTGGGCTGTACATAATTTTTTTTTTTCGATTTTTGAAAATTTGGAAAAATTGTTTTTTTTTTTGCACACGTGTATCGCGTCGCGTAAGGCTTGCGTTCGTAATCTTCCCCGGGGCTTCCGGGAGTTCTCGAGTGATATAAGTTTTCCGCGTGGGTAACGCGACTACGGAAACTCCCAAGTTGCATAATCGATGATGGAGCGCGACCGATGCATACGCTACGGAGAGTCGCAGTTTGCGCGGTTTGCGCTTAAGCTCCGTCGCGTTACCTCGGCTTTGCTTACGCGAGACATTATGGGAGCTCGAAACGAGAGAGACCCTGGTTGTCTCGGTATCGACTAATTAAGAAAAAAAAAAAAATTTAATTTTTAAATCAGAAAAAAAAATTTTTTATTAAAAAATTTTTCAAAATTAAAAAAAAAATAACAATCTCGAAGTAAACTCTGGCACATTCTCATACCGGAAGTGACCGATCACTGATTAATTTTTCGTCGGTCGCCACGAGTTTATTTACCGTACGTAATTAACGAAAAATAATTTTTTTTCTGTTTTGCGAATCGTCGAAATTTTTTTTTTTAACAATATTGAAGCAACCAATCAAAGTAACTGGATCGTGATAAAATTTCGTACTCTCTCTCTCTCTCTCTCTGTCTCTTGGGACATTGTGTCTTCAGAGGGACAGAGTGTCGTTCGAGACTCGATAAGGGATGGAGGAGAAGAAGGGGATGAAAATCGATTAGGATAAACGTTTCTCGCGAGTTCTCGTAAGGTGCACGCGATGAAATATTCAGTTTACCAACGACGAGTTCGTGTACGTCGTATCTTTCGTTTCTTTTTTTTTTTTTTTTTTTTTTATCATTTACATATAGAAATATAGAGGGTTGGAAGGGGAAACTTGTGTATAGTCGGTCAGCAGGGTTGAACAACCCTCATCGATTGGTTCACCCGGTTCGTCGTAGTAATTTGCCTCGCGAACAGTTACTTCCATGTACCTACCTGTGTCGATATATATATTTATTTATTTATATATTTATTTATTTATTTATGCGTACATATGTACGTACGAGCATATTCAGGCTTATTTACATCGATTCATCGAGCCAGGAGGAGAGAATCACTCTATGAATCCCATTACAAGTTCGACTTTGCAGAGTGAGAGAGAAAGGAAGAATGAGAGAGAGGGAGAGAGAGGCAGAAATAGTGGCAATGCTTTTCGAGTTAAAAAGAAAAATTTGCATTTAGAACGAAGAGTCGTGTGAAGTGTGCGAAACGCGGAGAGGGGTAATTTTTGTTCGTCCTTTATTATTATTATTATTATTATTATTATTATTTGTTCTTTTTATCTTTTTTATCTTTTTATCCAGCAGACTTTGCTAATATTCTCTCTTATGGGGAGGGGAATAGGAATTACGAAAAGAAAAAACTTCGTCTCCGGTGAGCAAAGTGCATTCGAGCGTTTTAGCATTTTTTCTCTCGGGCAGAGGACGTTTCGCCTTGAGGCAGGAACCCACTGCGACGGTCTGAAAAATAAGCTTTTGTTTCGGGTATTTTTTAAATTCACTTAACGCTTTTTTTGGCCTCGTTTAAAAATATTTTATTCCACATAGATTAAAGTAGATTCGGGTAAAATTGTATTGAAAAGAAAGAACAATATTGTACGTGCAATAATATATTTTTAATTGGAAGCAAGAAAAATTATTAAAGGAATTACAAAAATTCGTGAATAAAAGAATATTTTTCAAACGGTTATTTTTATGGATTATTTTCCAGAAATTTAAATACTTATTATTGTTATTATTTTATTGTAAAAAAAATTGTCGCTCGATCGGTCCATTCGGCGTGGAATGGCCTCTATATATTTATTTTTGTATCGCGATCGAGTGAACGAGAGCCTCGCGGTTGATCGACTCTCGCTCGTGACTCACGATTGCCGCAAAGAAGTGCCCTTCTCGATTACACAGGTTTATGATTTTGCTACTTTTCTTTTTTTTTCTATTTTCTTACTTTTCATTTATTTATCTCGATGGCTCGTATCGCGAAGAGGCAATAGAGCAATCGACGATTCGATGAAGCGTGGCGACGTAACGAAACCTTGGCGTGAAATCTCGTCGAAGGCAAAACGCGAGACTGACGATGCTGTCGGTATAACGAGAGAGAAAATCTCAAAAGAGTCAATTTTTCATTCGTATTTCAAATTTTGTACGAGAACAATTCGTATAAAAATAGTCTTTTTATTTATTTTTCAATTTAGAGAAGAAAAAAAACATTTTTTTATCACTGGCTAATAATTTTTCAAAACAAATTACAATTTTGTTCAGTGTCATCCGGTTTCTCGAAAGAAGGAAAAATTAAGGAAAATGTATTTCAGCTTTCTATCAAAATTTGTGAATTTTTTTTCTATACACTTTTGAAAAAAATTGATTTCCATTAATTTTCTCATGAATATTTGTCCCTAAAGAAAAATATAAATAACTAGCTGTTTGCTTAAAATTGTAAAATAATATTTCTCCGAATTATTTGTGTAAGACCCGTATTACCCCAGATTGCGATTTGTCGCAAAGAAATAAGTAGTAAAAGTGTTTTTTTTCCCTGCCGTCGGAGTTAGCCACGCTCCCAGTGGTATCGACGCCTCGCCGTTGCGCACGGCAAGTAGAAATAGTCAGTGGTCGCGCGACAGGCGAGCTCCGGCTCGCACAAAGATTATTGCTAAGTAGAAAGTCCAAACGTCGTGGGTAACGTCACGTCTGGCGCGTTTGCGCGTTCTCTCTCGATACGGACAATGGAATCGTCGAATGTAAAAATGTGCTTCGACGCTCACGTACTTGAGCGTTTTGCCACGCTCGTAATGCACGTACCACGGCGATCGGAGAAGCCTATTTTATTGCGAAAGATATCCGTTCGACCGAGAGTCGGATAATAATCGCGATAGTGCGAAACAACGCCAAGCTTTCACTGTTTTGTCGAGGAACAATATTCATTGCGATATTGAAAAGAAAAACAAAAACGTTAAATTAAATCTCAAATATTCAGAAATATTCACGAATCGTTAATTAGAAATAATGAAAAAAGAAAAAAGAATCGAAAATATTTACTTTAACGGATATTCATGAATTTACGAAGCGATTGGAAAACAGCAAGAACGCATTACGAGATTAAATATTTATCGGGAAGAAAAATCCGTGCGAAGAACTAAACGATTGAATTAAAAAATTGCGCAGGACGTTTCGCCCGAGGTAACTTGCGTTATTTGTTTTGCATTTTTATTGAAAAAATAATCTCCTCTCACATCGTCAATTTTTGTCTTTTCGCGTTACACTCGTTTCCGTCTTCAAATCCATCGGCCAACGATCTTTCGACGAAGATAAGCGCGATGTGGATGCGTCATTTTGTTTTTACTCCGTGAGACACTCGAATATCGTCTAATTACAAAAATAATTTCATTGTTTTTGTCTCGAAGAACAACTCTCTTGTCCGCTATTTTAATCGCGAATAACGTAAGACGCGTTGTTATTCAGGAATAAAAAGTTAGCACGGAAGTGTGATTCCCTCGGACTAGTAGAAACGGTGGCATGTCCCGTGTCAGGGTCTCCAGCCATGCCATGTACAGAGGTGCCGATACTGCACCTTTTCGAGGCATTGGCAAGGTCCTGTGGACAATGAAAAAGGAATAAGTAACAAAAAAAAAGAAACCAACGAAAAAGGAGAACGTACGAATCAACCTCGAATGGTTACATGGTCAACGCACCGACTATAATTTTTCATGTCATAAAAATAGAAACGCCACGTTAACAAAAACATTCGACGCAACGATTATGCAATTCTTTTTTTACATTAATATTTATCAAAAAAAGAATAATAGTCAAAATCTCTCAATCTTGCTTCGTTTACATTAGTTACGAATGATTTACAGTCGTAACGAATCGATTTAAGACGATTTTTACTCACATTACAACCAAATTAGCTTCCATGGAATTCTCTATGAGTAATTCACGCAAACGAAGATGCCTGTTCGTTTTCTCGTTCATCGCGAGGAGTTCCGACTCCGTTATCGTCGTGTCTGCAAACAACGTGGGAATGAAAAATCGTGAATTGAAGAATTTGTGTGTTTTTAAAAAAATTTGTAATAAGATGTTTGTTGAAAATAATTACCGTCATCAGCAGATCCATTAGATTGCGAGAGACCCTGAAAGTCTGCTATTAGCGCGTCGAAAAAGTCCTTTGTACGTTGCTGAGCTGGTTTGGAAACGTCGGCTATGACTTTGAGGGCAGAATAATCTATCCGAAATTTCGAGAGAAGACTCGCCATGCTGCACGAAAAATAAAATATTCCAATACTTTCAAACTATTCTAATAAAGTAAAAATTTCATAAATAATTAAATAAAAATCATTTCAATTACGTTTAATAAATTTTCTTCTATTTCGAGATCGATCTTAAAGACTCCCCTGTCATTTTGGTCAACCGGTTAAAAAAAACAGTCGAGTCAACGTAAAAGTTCAACGATTGAATTTGGACAGCTTCTCAACTGTTCATCTTCGAAAGTCAATCATCCTGCGTTTTCTGTGGATGGTTTGGGATTCAACGACCGTTGAATCAACCATTAGGATTCTTTTTTTTTACGGTTGACTTTATAGTTGTAAAGTTATCCAAATTCTACCGTTGATATTTTCGGTTGACTTTGCAGTTGCCAAAATTGCTAGGTTCGAATAAAAAGATATACTAACTTCCTCTGTTCGTACTCCAACTCCGAGTGTTTATTCGCCAGTGCGAAAACACGCAATTTACTGTTCGACCAATTTCGTCTCGTGCTTATTATGTAAGGTAACAAGAGGGTCAGTCCACCATCGTCGTAGAGCCACCAAACGTCGATGGTACCCTTTTTCTGTTTTCTTTGAAATTTCGTAACCGCACCGATAATGTCTTTCGATATAGCGACGATATTTTGAGTCCTGTCGCGACGTTCGTCGGTCGATGCGTCCGGATATTCGTTTATTGCTCTCGATCGTCTAGGCGGTGGACTACCGGGCATAGAAATATCCGAAGTACTGCTAGCTGAAAGATCAAAAACAAATATATATTGAAAAATTTACGATAAAAAAAATAACTACGTTTAAAAAAAAACGTATACCTTGACTAAGTTGGGAAAAACTGTGATTTCCTCTTATAGTCATCGTGGCTGTTTTCTTCGGATCCTCGACGTCTCCGAGCATGCCACTGTGATCCAGTCCTTCGCTGAGACGAAGAAGTGCCACGGCTACGTGCATATCCAGCGCTTTGCTGTGACAAATTTACAAGAATTTTTAACAATTCTGCTGGAAATTTATCCAACTGGTAGAAAGTATGTTTTAGAGCAAAGTTTATTTTTTCATACTCACTGCATCACGTTGAAGTACATGTTAAGATTTTCTCGCGGGCACGTTGCCCAATCCTGTTTGTAACCCATCATCAATATATTCGGTCGTAATTTACCTAATCCCGAGGCTTGGAGAAACGAGGTGGCACCGTCTTGAAATTTCGCACCGTCGGCAACCGTGTAAAAAGCTTTGATCTTATTTTGTCTGAACCACGCGGTAGATTTAGCGATCATAATGGCACGAGTTTTGTACGACAGTGGAGTCTGCAAAAAAATAACACCACGATACATAAAATTTCTCGAAATTTCGCCCAATGAGATATTAAAATTATCTCTAATATTCGTTCAATTTTTCTATTAAATTTTATATTCATATTTTATTACGTAGAGTGGTTAAATTTTTCTATAAAGGAAATTATGTTCTCGGATTTTAACGACGCGCGATAGGAAATTCGATTAAAAAACTAACGACGTCATACCTCGACTATGTGACCGCAAATCAAAAGGCTCTGGCTCTTCGTTATGTGATAAGCGAAATCAACGAGAGCCGATCTGGCACTCGGTGTACCGCTCAGTACCAATAACTGTGGACGATAATTTTTCACGTGTTCCTCGACGCGATCGAGCTGTTGAACCGAGGTCAGTGCGTTGGTGTACGTCTGAGCTTGTGTCGTCGAGCCCCAATTTACGTCTTTAACGTAAAACATAAATAATTTTAATAATTACTAACGAACGATAACGAAATTATAATTTTCCATTATATTTATATGAATATAAAGAAAAAGACAACAATCTTATTTTATACTTTAATCGTATAATATTAATTTACGATTTTTAATAAGCAAATAAATAATAATATCCGATAGTTATTTATGAATTTTTACTTACCGGGTTTTCTGTACGCAACGACGAGATAAAGAGCCAGAACAACCGACAATGTCAACAGTGCAGTCCACCAAGAGATCAGAAACATAACGGCGACGCATAAAATTGCCCCGGCCAAGCTCAGCCACATGTTGTAATACTGCAAATTCAACGAGAACGACAAGTTGATAATGGTACGCGTAATCTCTCGAAAATGTTACCCCGAGGCAATTCTCAAAATTTCCACGATGCGACGCAAAGTATCGTCGTACCTTGAAAGTGGGTCGCCATCCAATCGGTCGAGCGAGCGAGGCGTGAAACGTACTGAAGTTCACGAGGGTGTAAGCAGCCAGAAAGAAATTGGAGATCAACGGCGCTATGGCGTTAAGTTCGCCTGAAGCGTACGAAAATAAAAATGTACATGGATATTTATACGTTAGAATGTTATTTAGCAGATTGAAGAAAACAAATATTTAGCGCGAAAAAAATAGCATGCTCTATAGTCGTTTTACCGATCAAAATAAAACCAACGGCAATGACGAAAGTCAATAGGTATCCGCGTATCGGCTCCTTTCCCTTCTCACCGCTGAACCAATGAATACCAGGATAAAGATGATCCTGGCACAGTGCCTGGAAAACCTTAGGCGCCGAGACGAGAGAAGCGAGCGCGCTCGAGAGCGTAGCCGCGAAACATCCGGCGTAGATAAACGGTCCAAAAGCGGAAACGAGCTCGATCACCTACAAAAAATTCCCTTAATTCGCCCGTTTGCATTCGACGCTCGACTATTATTTCATTATTTTACTATCGATAAAAATCTATTCGATAATTTTCAATAACTCGACTCTTAACCGTTTCTTTAATCACAAAAAAAAATAACAGTACGTTTATTTTCACTTTTAGTCGGAAAAATTGCAGAAAATCCGGATATAAAATTCCTCACCTGAAAACTGTTGTGACTTCCGTATTTGCAGCCGTCGGTGCAATTAAAATCTGTCCCATAAATAGACCATGTTCTCGGGACATATTCGTAAGCGTCCGTCTCGTTATCGACTATCGATGTGTTGAACATAATCTCGGTAGCGTTGAAGAGAAGCGTCGAAGCGTTAGCGACGAGTCGATCCTCGGAGGCGTTATTGCGCGTGACGAAAGTAAGCAGATCGGTTACATTGCCAGAAGCCTCTCTGAGCACGCTACTGCCGACCATAAAAGCCATCAAAAGATACGACACCGTCGTGAGAAGAATCGCCAATAGCGTTCCCTTCGGTATGGCCGACTGTGGATCCTATTTTTTTGTTTTTTAATATTAAAAAAAACAAATGTTATTCATCGATAACGTTTGGAAATAATTCTTTATCAATAATCTTCTTTCACGTGGAATTAATGATTAATAATAATAATAATAAAATCGCGTTTCGCACGCGCATGGTCGAAAGGACCAAATCACCTTTAAGTCCCCGGATATATTCGCACCTGCCAGAATACCTGTTGCCGCTGGGAAGAATATGGCCAGGACTGAAAAAAAATTGTGCTCGACACCCTCGCTGTATCTGTAGTCCGGACGGAAATTCTCCTCTAGAAGATTGGCTGAAGAATTTTATAGAGAAATTAGTTATTTTTATTTTTATTAATTCTTCAGTTTCATTCTGATTTAATTATTCTTATTATTTCAATCATCGACTCACCATTAAAGCCGACAAATCCTTTCGCCCTTTCAACCTCGTTTTTCGGTCCCATGAACGAACCGATCACGAAATCGACTATCGCTATCAGAAGTATTATCAACAGGCCGAACTGTGCCTTTGCTTCCCACTCCATACCGATCATCACGATGAGAAGAAGCAGCACTATCGTGATACAGCCTTTGAAAACAAACGAATAATGAAAATAATCGTTTATTTTTTAAATTAATTCGGTATTTTGGTAAATTATGAATTAATCTTGAAAAAATAATTTCATCGATAGCAAACAATTGAATTTGGTATATAAAAACAAAGAATTATCTTTCTACCTATTATTCTGATATCCGTGTTGTCACAGTCGACTATGCAAACACCGTAGGACTTTAGACAGTCGACCACGCTCTCGCAAAAGCCAACGACGTACATTGAACACGCAACGGCGTTTGCTAGCGAGAATATTAGACCGATCGATCCGCCGAATTCCGGACCGAGGGATCTCGAGATCATGTAATACGTTCCACCTGTAAAACGATTAAACAATTTGAAAACAAGAAGAAATTGATTTTTCTTGAGATTTTTAAATTTAAAAAAAAAATCAAAGAAATTATTTACCTCCTTTTATCAGTCCATTGGTGCTGATAGCTGACATGGACAAGGACGTTATAGTCGTGACAACGGTCGTGACCAGAATCAACAGGACAGCTTCTCCTATAGGAAAAATAAATAAAAACAAAAATTAATTTTACATTTTCGTTTACGAAAATTAATGGAAAGGACTGATTCGACAAACTTACCGACTCCGGCTTGTGCAACGACCCAGGAGAGTCGAAGGAAGAGCATAACACCCCAGATATTTAAAAGACATCGCATCAGAACACCCTGAATCCATCCAAATTTTATACCACTCGTGGCGTGTTTCTCGTGCATCATGGGAAGAAGCGTATTGGTTCCTGGTCCCTGAAAAAAAATTCCATTTATTTAATTATTCAACCATCGACGATTTTTTTATCCGCAGATTGTTGGACTTGATTCCAACGAAGATATTTTTTACTCCAATTCTATTTATCTTTAAAAAAAAGTGTTTAAAAAAATACCTTCGTCCATCGTACTTCGAATTATTTCCCCTAATACAAATTTTCAGTCGAAACTTTATAATAATAAATTCGAGCTTTTTCAACGACGCGTTTGAGTCGATAATCCAGCACGAGATTCATCTTGATATTGACCATCAATTGGTACACGTCTTCCACTTTCTTCCAACAAAGATATTTTTACTCCAATTCTGTTTATCTTTAAAAAAAATATCTTCGTCCATCGTACTTCGAATTATTTTCCCTGTCGCCAATTAAACATTATTTCATCGTCGACTAATACAAATTTTCAGTCAAAACTTTACAATAATAAACTCGAGCTTTTTCGACGACGCGTTTGAGTCGACGATCCAGCACGGAATTCATCTTGATCTTGACCATCGATTGGTACACACATTCCACTTTCTTCTTTCTCAATTCTGTTTATCTTTAATAAAATATATAAAAAAATACCTTCGTCCATCGTACTTCGAATTATTTTCCTTGTCGCCAATTAAACATTATCTCATCATCGATTAATATAAATTTTCAATAAAAACTTTACAATAATAAACTCGAGCTTTTGCGACGACGCGTTTGAGTCGATGATCCAGCACGGGATTCATCTTGATCTTGACCATCAATTGGTACACGTCGAGATGATGCATAGTCGTGGAGGAGAATTGTGATTTAGAAGATGCGTTAGAGCACGGCGACGGTTCGCATATTCGAGGTGATTCAACCGTGCGGTTGCGTGAGGACACGCATCAAGGCTCGAGGGTCACTCGAGCGACGGAGTCGGGTCAATCAAGACTTAACGATTTACGTAACGATGTTTCGTCCACATCTACCGTTGTACACCTCTCGGACACGTGTAACCGTTCGCCGCTATCGAGGTTTTAACGCCCGTTGTTTTCCTATCATCGTACCCGTCGACTCTACGCTCATTGTCCCTGAGAGCATTGATTTTTTTTTTACCTCCGGCGTCGTCTCTCCAAGATTTTGCGCTCGATCCCATTAACAAGTGTACGCCAGCAATGCCAACGACTTTAGTCCAATAAGTTCGCAATAAGGAACGAAACCTCGACGATTATATTACTCGAGCGGACGCGGCATTGAAGCGTAAAACCGTACAAATACCAGAACCTGCGGCTTTCGCAAAATCCTCTCCTTTTTTTTCTCCGTTTCGTGACGAATTGAGAGAATGTTTTTTTCTTGATTATAAAAAAAAAATTAATGAAATGAATGACAATTTTGGGTAGAGAAAAAATTAATGAAAAAAATGAGAATTTTTTTGAGAGGAAACAAAATGTAATTAAAGTTGTGGTAAATTTTTTCTCTTTATTCGTTAATTCGAATATTCATGAATGAGAGAAAAAAATTAAGGAGGTAGTCCATGAAAATAATTTCCCGTTTTATCCCAATTAATTTTATTCCAATTAAATAATCAAACTTGAAACTTTAATTTCCAAATTTTTTTATAAAATTGAAGATTTTTTTGTTTTTTTTTAATTCCATTCATTCCATTCAAATCTTCTTGTCTGCCTCTTTCACACAAAACGTGTATCTCTCGATTGATTAATTCGCAGACTCGTCGATAAATCCGCGAGTCGCGTCGATAATTGTAAATTATCCTCGCAATTTTCCAATTTTTCCAATTCTCTCATTCGTGGAAAAATACCACGATCTCGCCGTTTCTAATTAAAATCGAGGAGTAATGAGCCGAGAGTAGCCGCAATGTTTGCTCGTCGGCGCCTTATCGGTCGTAATAATTACGCGAATCTACATTCGACGACGAGCGACGGATGATAAATAATCGTTTAACACGACGATCATTAATTAAAATCCTTCTCGTTGAATCATCCGACGTTTTATAAAAACCCGTGCGTCCGGGCAAATACAATATTTTTAACGTCTTCCTCGTTATAAAAAAATTGTCTGAAAATTTTCCGATCGACCTCGAGTAAAAAATTGTTCAATTTTTTTATTTCTTCTTCTCTCTCGTACATTTACGAGTCGAGTAGAATTTTTTTAACGTTTTCGTCATTATAAAGAATTTTTTGGAAATTTTCCAATCGATCTCGAGTCAAAATTTTTTAAATTTTTTCATTTATTCTTCTCTCTCGTACATTTACGAGTCGAATAGAATTTTTTTAACGTTCCCATCATTACAACGAATTTTTTGAAAAATTTTCGATCGACCTCGAGTCGAAAATCTTGAATCTTTTTTTTTTATTATTATTTTTTCAAACTTGGAATATTTTTTTTCTCAAAGATAAATAAAAACGAGAGAATTTGTTTTTTTAAAGGAGAGGAAATACTCGAGCCTCTCTCCCACCTCGTACACATCGAGTCGAGTTCTTCCCCTAATACCTAACAGTCCCACTAACTCATTTACGACGAGCTTTAATGATCGAGCGACGGAGCACCGACGACCAGCGAGATCTACGGATCTACAAAACCGCGATTAGGGTGGATGAGAGAGAGAGAGAGAGAGAGAAGCGAAGATAGATATCAAGTGGACATCGCGAACTCTAAAAATAGACTAAATTTTCTGTCTGAATTTGTTCAGCACCGCTGAAGTAGTCTCTCGAAGACGCGAGGCATGCGAGAAACGTTCGACGTGACATCCTGTTCCTATTTGCACGTGACGAACCTCCTGCGAGATTCGAATCGACGATATAGTCACTTAAGGACGCTCCGATCTTCGTACAGTCGTGACTACAAGTTTCTCACTTCGACGATTGTCCAACTATAATAATAAATATTGGGAAAATTTTAATCAAAGTTTTTTCTTGATTTGATCCAATTGAATTTAATCCAGATTCGATCAATTTTCATTAAACTTCATAAATTTTAATAAAATTGCATCACGTCTAATACAATTTAATAAAAATAATCGAGACATTCATTCAAATGTTTTTTAATTAATTACTAAAAGAATTAAAATGATGATAAATGATTATTTGAAAAATTGAACCGTGTGAAAACATGATGTATGAAAATTCAATAATCGAAACAATTCTTTATTATATTCGAGTCAAAATAATTAAAAAAATTAATTAATCAATTTCTTCCAATTTCTTCATTTTCATTAATTAATTGTTTTCATTTTTTTCAGATTAATAATAGACTCGTTTTAATTAAAAAAAAAAAAGAAAACGAGGATTATCCACCCCGGAAGTACCGCGTCCTCGTACCAACCGACAGCCAAGGTCGCCGCATCGTTTTTCTATTTTCGTAGCTTTTTTTGCGAAACGAGAAGCGACTGGCTCGCGAAAACTGGATAATTTAATTCCATTCCCATTAATAACTTTAATGAACAAATAATTGAACGTGACGGAGAGTTGCGATAAAGACATCGCCTCTTGAAGAATTTGACCTTGATGCGCTGAAGACCCGTGGAATAAATGAGAAATTCTCGAGGAGGATATGATATGGAGATTACGTGAAATCGCGCGATAGCGAGGCGGCTACGAGAGCGAGTCTCGATGTGGCGCCGACGAGAACTCGCATTAACGCACATCGTCCAACGACCAACCAACGACCAACGAAACTCTTCCTTCCTCGGGTCGCTCTTCAAGAGGGGGGAGGGTAAAATCTTGGATGGGAAAAAAAATGTAAAAAAAGAAGAAAAAAATCATTAGTATCGTGGAAAAGAAATTATTTCGATTAAATTTCAAACTTTTGTAAAAAACATTTCGAAGATTAATTTCCATTCGACTGGATTTTATATTTTTTGTTTACAGTTGTTTGAATTTATATTTTCCATTCGAATCAAATTTGATTTTTATGCAAATGTTTTTTTTTATGTTTTTTTTTCATTGGATTTATGTTTGATTCTTGTTTGTATTTTTTTTAAATTAATTTCCACTGCATTATAGTAAAATAAAATTTATACTTAGAATAGAATTAATTTTCATTTTACTTATGTTCCTTTTCAATATTCTTTGAATTAATTAGCTGCTCGACTCGTTTTTTTCTTTCTATTCGACTTATTCCTCATTTTTTTTATATTCACATTCCTTCGAATTAATCTCGATTCGATTCCAATACAATTTTATTTCTGTTTAGTCGTTGTAATTAGTTATTAAGTTTGTACTTGCATTAAGGGTTGTATAAAGAAAAAGCTGTACAGGTGGAACAAATAATAATAATAAAAAAAGAAAAATACAATTTTATTTCTCCTTTTCCAAATTAATTTCCCTTCGATTATGTTGCTTTTTTAAATCCTTCAAATTAATTACCCTCTTCGACTCCTTTTCTTCTTTCTTTCTATTCCATGACAATTTTATTTATCTTTCTTTTCCAAATTAATTTCCATTCCATTATCATTCGTTTTAATTTATATTTAAAAAAAAAAGCCCCCAACTAATTTCCATTTCGATCACGTTCCTTTTTAATATTGTTCGAATTAATTGCCTGTTCGACCCATTTTCTTTTTTGTTTTTATTCCCCTCCCCTAGCCCCCTCCTTGCCCCCTCGACCTCTTAATTCGAGGCGTTCCAGCTGTTCGTAAGAAACGTCGCCAAGACGTTCGAACGTATAATAGTTGACGAGTGTTTGGTCAAAAGACGCGATGCTCGTTGCATCTGCCGCCTCCGCGGTCAAATGATGATTTAATTACTCGAGCGATACGTGTAGGTTCGAATATGCCTGACCCTCGACCCTCGACTCTCTTACGGTGCCCCCATCTCGCTCGGCCAGAGAGAACCCCACCCTTGGGTGTGTACCGAGTCATCGGGGTGATTAACGCAGCGTCGATCGTCATAGGCAAACGTGCTTGACATACAAAACGAAAAAGAAGAGAAAAAAAGTATTTTTCTCGCACGAGTCACGAATTAACGAGACTCGGAGAAGGAAAAAAGAAGAAAAAAAATATTTAAAAAATTGACGGGGTAGTGAGGTAGAAATATCAACAGTGGAAAGAACGACAACAGGGCATGGAAACAACGATATGGGCCAAGGCACTGGAAGGGAAAGAAATAATTGAGGAAATGTGTGTGAGGTGATGAGACAGTCGAGAAAATAGCCAATAGAAGAGAGGAAAAGAGGGAACGAGAAGAAGAGTAAAGTAAGAAACAGAAATAGCAGGGGATAAGGATAAGGAAATGGTAACAAAAATGTAAAAATGATGAAGAGTAAGAGAGGAGTATGTATAAAAGCTCGCAAGGGCGTACAGGTGGAAATAAATACTACTTTTTAAAAAATTGGAGATATTTAATTCCCAGTTTGGAGAATTAAATAATTCGCCATTTTGCTAATTGACCGGGAACGTTGCAATCTGGAGGATGGAGCTAATCGGAAACCTGGAAATATTTCTGTTGAAGAATTAAAATTAAAAAATGGAGAAAAATGAGAAATTGTGAAGATAAATTGTTTTTTTTTTTTTTTTTTAAATTCTCACCTTATTCAATAGCGTGGGATTGTGAAGCTCGTCCAAGGAGGGTCTGTGAGCTGCCTGTATGCTCATTATGTTGCGATAATTGTCGAGCCTTGGGAGGGCTTCCCTCGTCATGTTTCTCAATGATTTTCTTGATTCTTGGTCGGTGCTAAGAAGGCTCGCACGACCCTCGAGGCTGTCGACGCGATTCACGTGAAATCTCGTTCTACGTTGGAGCGGATGGAGCTCGACGTCCTCCAGATCGACGTCTCGACTTTTACCGTTCTCGTACGGCATTTTCTTGGCTCGTTTGATTTTTTCTTTGTTTTTTTTTAATCGTCGATTACTTTTTTCCTAGGGTCGAATTTTATTCTAAATTTTTCAACGAAAAAAAAAATTTATTTTATATTTGTTTATTTTTCAAGCTATTGTATTTTTTATATTTTTTTTATTGTTTGTCTGAGATAAAAAAATAAATAATTTATGAGAATTGAGAATTAATTTTGATTAATTAATTGGGCGAAAGTGTAATTAAACGCGTAGGAAAGAGACGCGCGAGAAACGCCGTCGACGTAACTTCATACCGCGCGCGCAGGTTTTTCCTAGCGTCTCTCGTTCTACTCGCTGCCGCTTCGATCGCACGATCGACGCGTCCTTACCTTGAAACAATTATTTAATATCCGTGCCCGCGTGGGCACGTCAATTATGAAATTACGCTTGTTTACGACGCCCGTGAACAATTACCGAAAGGAGTTGCATTCGGCGAGTTGGGACGCGGGTATAACGAAGAAACGATCGAGAGAGAGCGAGCGAGAGGGCGCCACGGACCTCTTCGGACAAGAGGAACACTGTCTGGTTCGAGAGTCAACGAGAGTCTAATTCCCCGACGTCGAGAAATATGCGCGGGCGACGTTAAAAAATTGTTTTTTTAATTCTCTTTATTTTTCATTTTTTCTTGATTAATTTTACTTTTTTTTTTTAAATTGTTAGCTTTTATAATTATCAGCAAGGACACGCGTCCCTCGAGGACACCTCGAAGCGTTATTAACGAGATAAGAAAAAGTTCGTCATGACGTTATCCGTGTGCCTAGCGCACCGGCCGACGCTACGTTTTTGTTTTGTTTTTATTCAATTGTAAATAAAACGCGAGAGAACGCGCTCTTTCGTAATGGCGGCCTCTTCCGGAAAATACCGGGACGCGGACAAGGTCGACGCGACGATCGAACTACGTACCGAGAAGCTTCCTCTCCATTACTTTTCAAATGGAACGAATAGAGAGAGGAAAAAAAACGAAATTAGCGAGAATGAGAGATAAACAAAATCGTCGACGTTCGATGAAAATGGCGATTCGTCACGTTTTCGCTCGAATCACCAATGTCGGAGATGAAACAAAAATGCGAAACTCATATTGCGTTAGAATTTTTGCCATTGACGCGCCGCGAATACACGATAAAAATACTTTGAAATAATTCCAACCAAGTCGACTCGCGAGTCGAAAAGAAATTCTGACCTTGGCTAAAGAATTAAAATCAGACCAGTGGAGTATCGTGTTTACTTTTTCTTGCGTTTCGAAAATTTCGCGAACGAATCTTTTTTCGGTACAAGACGTATATAAACAGATTCTTTTTTTATTTCCAAAATGCTCTTTACGAATCGTATGTCATAAATTTTTCATATTTTTCTCACGGAATTTTTCATTTCGTCAAGATTTATAAAGAGAGAGAGAGAGAGAGAGAGAGAGAACGAGTACGTTTGACGCGAAGCTGAACGATCCACTCGCCACCTATGGGCCAGGGGGTGGGGGGAGAAGAGGGGAGAGGGACCCTCGTCGTTCGTAATAATAATAATTACCATACCCTCTATAATATTAGTTACAGGCAAAAAGCCCCGGTCGAGCGAGACGGGCCGATCGTCTCGAATATCCTCACGATGGCACGAAAACCGTTAAAAAATCGATCGAAACAATGTTTTTCTTTTTCTTTCGTCGTCCTCGTCGATAATTCGTTTTTTTTCTTCTTCTTCTTCTTCTTCTCTGTACAGAGGTTAATCAGCGACGATGGAAAGTACGTAGAGTCGTCGATTCGTTCCTCGACACGACCATTTTATCGATCGTAAACGAACGTGTACGAAGTTCAGGAAAAAATCACCGAAGGAACTTTTCAGTTCGATCGGTCGTCTCGACGTGTCAGGACCTCGTAGCGAGCGTTGATAATATCGTGCCACGATTTACGTGGAACAGCATCACACTCGAGGAACGAAAAAAATTCTCGCGTTTGAACTCTCTCGTAATGCACGACGACGAAAATAAATTAAAAAACGAAAAAAAAGACAAAAACAAAGAATAAAAAATGTCCACGATGATCTCACTTTAACGACAACACAATAAAATATATCGTAAATAATGTCGTGAATATTAAAAAAAAAAGTAACGAGGGTTGCACGTTTTCGAGAAAAAAAGATATTCGTCGAGCAAATCGTTTCTTGTTTCTTTTCACGAAACACGTGCGTTCGTATGTGCGAGGCGACTGATGTGTTTACTTTCGGAACAGTAGGAGGGCCCGCGATAAAACGCGAGAACGCCGAACCACACTGCAACGGAACAACGAGATATATATATTTATATATATATGTGTGTACATACGTACGTATATAGTTATAAATTCATGGAAGCATATATACATAAAAACGGATTAAAACATCGGCTGAAAGAGCGCCGTTTCTGGCGCACTCAGACACACACTCACAGTCACCCACGCACGCTCGCCCCGCTCGACCGTAACAGAGTGTCCTGCTCGTACGGGAGCCCGTTCAGCCCTGACTCAAGACTCACGATTTTCCCTTAGATATAACGGTTCTCACACGAGCGCGTTTTCGTGCCCGTCGTACACACGAGCGCGCCAACGTTCACACACATATCGAGTCTCGTACGTTCGGTAGCGAGAGAGATGCGCACACACGCGTTTCACCGAAGACAGCGCGACCGCGTTCACGACACGTGCTCCGTTTTCGTCGGTAATATTTTATCTGACTGTTCGACCGGTTCGTAGCGGAGCAAAGGGCCATTACAAATTTTCCTTTCCCTTTTTTTTTCTTTTATTTATCTCTCTCCTTCGAGACTGGAAAGACCTGATTCGGTGTTTCACAACCGGTATAAATATGCGGTACACGAGGAGAGAAAGAATCTATGACGGTTTGTACGTAAGCGTATTCTTCTCGCTAGCCAGGACGACAGGAAAAATCTACTCTCGTCCAACCCTAACGCGAACGCATCTGTCGTAGACGCATACACGATCTTACAAACACGCGCTTCGAAATCTGTACGCATCCCCTCCAAGGAACTTGGTAACGAACGATGATGTACAGTGGAACGTCGATTGTAACAATTAAACGACGAATCGTCGATGGTTCGAGTTAAGCCGATATCTTCGCAGAATGTATCGTTCTTATTTCGAAAATTTGTCACAAGATGGCTTTCTCGTTTGAGGTTATCGTCAATAAACTTGAGTTTTATGTCAAATCGAACAGTTAAGTTTGATATAATCGACGTTCTACTGTATAAATGTAAATCGTCCGTGCAACCGTGTACCGACTATAAACGAGTATGCGATTCATTATGCTCACTGTATAGATATATAACGCGGCATTGATCACGCGCTATAGCGCAAGCGCGTATACGATCGAAAGCCAGCAATTGTGTACGACTCGTTTTTTTTTTAAATTCATTGGCGCCTGCTCTCAGGATCAGGATCTCGCGAAAGTATCCCCATTAATATCCAAGTCGTTCGTGGCAAGAACGAATTCGTTTCGAAGGATGAATCGTTCGAGTTCTACGTCAATGCGACTGCGCGTGCTTCCCCTTTGCTCGCGCGACTAACGCGCGGGCTTTTATAGAAATACCTAACGCAACGGTCCTCGCGCGCATACGCAGCATTCCAACACGAGCACGAAGGACGGAGAAAGCGAGCGTCGAATTTTATCGAATAAAGCAACGAAGCTACCTTACATTCGAATAATTACTCCTTTAGCTTAACGTTGTAGCCGCAAGCGCACTCGAGAAAAGAAGCCGAACGATAATTGTCGAATAATTTAGGAACGGTTATGACTCATTCTCCGTTCTGGCGGCAAAATACAAACGTCGGTAAATGTGTAATTCGCAGGTCGCGCCCACGCGTTGTAATTACATTAAATAATGATTTCATTTAGCTCCAACTTTGTTTTTCGTTCTTTCTCCAACCGTTCGTATTACTCGAAGACTTGTCTCTTTCTCTAAATCTCTTTAATAAACTTGTTTTTATTTATACACAATATCAAGCAATATGGCTTACTGTAGTTTATGTAATAATACAGTCGAATTAATGGAGATTAAGATAGTTACTAGATATAGAAAAATGTGAATATTTTACAATAATAATCTCACTAATAATGATAAATCTATTTCGATAGTTGACGAAAACGTGTTTTTTTTTGGTGACAAATATTAATCGAAATCTGGCAATTGGACGAATCCTCGAGGATTCGAGTACGAGTATTATATTCGAGCGAAAGTGATTAGTTCTCACTAAATCCGCTGAAAACGAGTTCGATCGCAGCTTGAACATCGCCGTTCGTAAATTGCAACGCTTGAACATTAACGGTATCATCCTGAAGTCCCATCTCGTGCATTTGCGCTAATTGTCGCTGAAGATCGGCGAATTGAGGAATTACCGGGGGTACGAGAGGAGCAGAATTCGGGGGAGTCGGGGCCGACGCGAATGCCTGCTGAATCGCTTGCGTGAACATTTCCGTCGTTATAACACCGGAATTGGAGCCACTGCTGCCGGAAGTCGAGGACGAAGACGTCGAGAGAGGAAAACCTCGTGCGCCGGCTCTCGAGAGCGCCGCGGCCAATTGAGCCGTCGTTATCGCCGAATTTGAATTGTAACCAGTTAAATTTGGCTGCGCCGAATCGGACGATTGTGACGAATCACCGGCCATTTCCTCGTCGTCGCTGAGATTGTCGAGACTGTACGAATATGCCGTTGACGGCGCGTTCATCGTCGATGGATTTGCACCAGTTACAGAGCTGCTACGAGCCTCCTCTTGAACAGCCGCGGCTACAAATTGAGCAGCTTCCACAAGAACGGGATGCAATTCGGCGATCCTGCGAGAACGAATGGAAAGAGCGTTAATTTGTTAAGATAGATTTTTTTTTATCTTTCTTTTTGTAATTCGACCAAAATTGAGTCGTTACCTTCTCACGGTATCGGGAGCTGTGAAATGAGCCATCAGATCTGGATCTTGCAGCATAGCGATCGCTACGGAATCTTCGTTCAAACCTGGCGTTGTCGATATTATATTCTCTATAACTTCCGGCCTTTTGCTCAAACGCTAAAAATATATAAACGAGCTTGGTCGGATTTCTTCGCTGTTTAAGTTATATAGAAAATTTTTCATTTTTTTATATACAGGGTGAATTCCGTAAGGTTTCTCGGCAAAATTCAGAGCACTCAATGCCCGACAAATAAAAATGACTGCGTAATAAAATAATAATAATTGACTGCTCTGAATTTTGCAATCCCAAATGTGACGTCCTAAACTGTCCTATATCTACGGCTAGGGCGGAGAGTAAACGGCTCCGATGCTTCTCGGCGTGCTCTGATTGGATCAACTTTAAATATTCATATCTCGTAAACTATTAAAAATATCCCTAATGTATATTTGCAACTTTTGTTTGTAATGATCCCATCTGCACCAAAATCCAGTTTGAGAAACCTTACGAAATTCACCCTGTATATATCGCCGATGTAGATATCGCTATGTGGCGATAGTCGCGGTACGTCCGAGGTATTTTGCATTTTATATTATTAATATCCACGAATGTAATGTTTTCTTCGAAATATATGAAATTCTTACATGAAGAGCGTTTCTCAGTGCTGGACTTTCGTTGAAAGATCTAAAAGTCGTGACCAATTGCAATATACTTCCTTCGGTTATCGATTTTGCTGGCATAGGTTTCTCCGGTTCTTTTTTCTTCAGTACGTGTACCATAACGCCGCTCTTCAGACCGCACGATTCCATCGTTACATCGTCTTCGAGGATGCAACCACAATAAACGAGTTCTGACGAAAAGAGTAGTTTTCGTTGGCGTCTGACAATGGTGTTAATATTGACCTGTATATCAAATAATTAACTTACCAAACGAATCCTTCGGAAGATTAACCCTTCCTGCGGTCTCAGCTCTGAGCTCTTCTACCTTCGTTTTTAGATTCACATCGCTCAGCTTTATAGTCTGCAGATTCTGAGGATCCAGACGCACGCCCAGCAATAAATCTGATCCCATTTTACGTTTCACGATGTCTGATTGTCCAGGGATACGATGAAAATGACGTTTTTATTTTTTTTAGAGAAAATTAGCGTACACAAAGGCCAAAACAAAACTACGTGAATGAGCGATTATTGGAATACCACCACGCCTCTATAGGAGAGATCGATAAACGCGTCATCGGCTACCTTCAGAGCGGTTATCATTCGGCAGTCGGCGGGCGGGGGGGGGGGGGGGCAATGGTCGACAAGCTCAATAAACTTAGCGGGCGACAATTAAAATATCCAATTTTATTTTATGCCAATTGATTGTTAGTCGTTTGTTAGTGTTTGTTAGACAAAATCTGGCGTTTGTTAGACTTTATTTATTGATTGATACGAAAAACAAATTTTATGTCAAAGTTAGCAGCGCAAAAAAGATTTTTAATGATTTCGAAGTTTTCTTCGTAACCAATCGTTTGTTAGTCGTTTGTTAGGCTTTTTTTTATCTTTTGTCCGTAAAACGTTACAGAGAAACATTTCAATATTGCCAGTTAATTCAATTATAATTTGGCATGTGTATAAAATCTCGTGCACGAAAGCTATGGACGTTTTTCACTTCTTTGATTTCCGAACTCTCTGAAGCTAGCCACAAATTTGGACAATCGACACTTAACGAGCTTAACGAGGAACAATATTTTTTTGTCCTTAATTACTCTATGTCGATACGCGGGCTTCCCGTATCGTTACTTTCTCGTATAAAACTAATATGACCTTCTTAATCCCGAATTCTTCCTAATTCTTTGTTAATACGCGAAAATACACGAAATTCACTTTCTCGACGTTTTCGGTCTCGCGATGCATACGCGCATCCGTTGGTATATTCAGAGCAATTCAGAGGTATAGTCAACATTGGTCAACATCGAATGTAAACAAATATCCACCTGCGTATGTGTGACATCGATATCTAAACACATTTATGTACATTTAGTAGACGATTGTGTCCTTTTAAATTCACACCCGCGGTGTTCCATAATCGATGTGTACGTCGGAGGTGGTTTTTAAAATTCTCTTCTCCTAGTCGGACCTAACCTCCGTTAAGACCCATTAAAACCATCGAGGACATCGAAAAACCGATTATCGACCACAATCCGACATGTCGATCGAGATAGAATCTGCCGAGTGAGTAAACAACGTCCGATATTATTTCTTTGTATGTCAAATTTCATTATTTATTCCACAGCGTGGTTCGACTGATACAACAATACCTCAAAGAGTCGAATCTCGTGAAAACATTACAGACTCTACAGGTATGCATTTCGAATGTTGCGCAAAAATTCCGAAACCTCTGTCCATGTTCTTTACATGAAAATCGGTATTTTCCTTATTATTGACGAACGCGATACTATCGAGTCTTATCGGCCTGTTTAATAGGAAGAAACCGGTGTCTCGCTCAATACGGTAGACAGCGTCGATGGATTCGTTGCCGACATCAATAACGGTCACTGGGATACCGTTCTCAAAGCGATACAATCTCTCAAATTACCGGATAAAAAGCTCATCGATCTTTACGAACAGGTTGTACTGGAGCTGATAGAACTGAGGGAATTAGGAGCGGCACGATCCTTATTGAGACAAACGGATCCAATGATAATGATGAAGCAGCAAGAAGCCGAGAGATACATACATCTGGGTATAACGAATATAATAGTAATTATTTAATTAACGAGAAGTTAGCAAAAACAGCGGGGAGGCGAGAACGGCCCTGAACTAACGCGTGACCAATTTGAGGATAGAAAATTTACTGGCTCGCTCGTATTTCGATCCGCGCGAGGCCTATCCCGATGGCGGTACCAAGGAAAAGAGACGAGCGTACATAGCCGGTGCGCTCGCCGGTGAAGTCTCTGTCGTACCGTCGAGTCGATTGCTGGCGCTGTTGGGTCAGGCTCTCAAATGGCAACAGCACCAAGGTCTTTTACCGCCCGGTACGACCATCGATCTGTTTCGCGGAAAAGCGGCGGTGCGCGATCAAGAGGACGAAAAGTATCCCACGCAATTGTCCAAACAGATAAAATTCGGTCAAAAGTCTCACGTAGAATGCGCGAGATTTTCACCCGATGGACAATATCTCATCACCGGCTCCGTCGACGGTTTCATCGAAGTTTGGAACTTTACGACCGGAAAAATACGGAAGGATCTCAAATATCAGGCTCAGGATAATTTCATGATGATGGAACAAGCCGTTTTGTCCATGGCCTTCAGTCGGGACAGCGAGATGTTGGCCGGAGGTTCGCAAGATGGAAAGATCAAAGTTTGGCGGATTCAGAGTGGACAATGCTTGAGAAGATTCGAAAAAGCTCATTCCAAGGGCGTTACTTGCCTCCAATTCAGTCGCGACAATAGTCAAATATTGTCAGCTTCGTTCGATACGACTGTTAGGTAACGAGCCATCTATCCTAGCGATTCTACCGATCGATCCTTTATCACCGATCGTCCATCCGATATCTTCTTTTTCAGAATACACGGTCTCAAATCCGGCAAAACCCTCAAAGAATTTCGCGGTCACGCGTCTTTCGTCAACGAGGTAGTTTTTGCCCCCGACGGACATCATGTGATAAGCGCATCATCGGACGGTACCGTTAAAGTATGGAGTTTGAAGACGACCGAATGCGTCGGCACCTACAAGTCATTGGGAGCTGCGGATCTAACCGTCAATAGTATACACCCTCTACCACGAAATCCGGAACATTTCGTAGTCTGCAATAGATCCAACACCGTTGTCATTATGAATATGCAGGGACAAATCGTACGATCCTTTTCTAGCGGTAAACGCGAGGGTGGTGATTTCGTTAGTACGGTCGTCAGTCCGCGCGGCGAATTTATTTATTGCGTCGGTGAGGATCTCGTTCTCTATTGTTTCTCAACATCCTCGGGGAAACTCGAGAGGACCCTGAACGTGAGTCTCGTTCAACTCTTGTCTTCTCTTTCCGTACTCGCGTTATCTTTGTACGACGGATTTATCGCTAATTGCTATTTTCTTTACAGATTCATGAAAAAGACGTTATTGGCCTGGCTCATCATCCACATCAGAATTTATTGTGTTCGTATAGCGAGGATGGACTCGTCAAACTGTGGAAACCGTGAATTCACCCTCGTCTCAACTTCTGCCTAAAAACAAATGCCATCGCTTTTCATCTGTCATACGGTTTTTCTCTACGGCTGACAACTTTGTTCTTTTTCCTTAACGCACGAAATAAATTCATCCGAGTCGAACTTTTACAATGTGCAACCATTTACTTCCGGAGAACGTTAACGCCATCTTGGACGATGTTGAGACCGGACTTAGTCTTCCGATACTCTTGCTCATGATTCTCTGTACCGTACAATTTCTCATCAATCATACACTCGATATAGCATCTTTGTTAGCTTCGTACGCGATAAAGAGCGAGGATGATGATGATGGTGGCGGCGTTAGTAGCGGGGAACTATCCCCGATCGACCCAAAGAGCGACGCGAGTGAAGGACTCGGAGACCGCTTACCCGAAAAATTCAAAGGTTCCTCGCACATATATCGTCGGTTTTAACCCGGGTTGTACCAATCATTAACAAACTTTTACGATCAGGAATGCTCTTGCGTATCGGAACTCGTATTGCCGGCACGCTCGTCCGACGTCGTACCGATTCGCCGTCCACGGACGAATATTCTCCCGATCCCGACGCATGATTATACGTACTCGATCTTTCTCAAACGCGACAGATACTTGGTTCATAATTTATCGATGTAACGAAATATTACTACGGGAAGAAAACAGCGGCATCAAATTATTACGATAATAAACACGTTTACGCGTGCGTTATATCGAGTCTTTCTCCATTAATTCTCTGAGTAAACAACGAGATGGGCGAAACCGCTCGGATAAAGAAATGCGTTCAATAAATAAATCATCAGCTTCTTCCTCTTGTTCTTCTTCTTCGTATATTTCTTTTATAAATCACGTTCTCTTTAATAAATCAATATTTTTTATCGGTATTGGAACCTTCCCTCGTGCCCTGAACAACACTGCCGTCGTTCTGGTCTCCTTCCGGTGGTTTCATTGGACTTATGGGTTGTTGGTTTCCTTGCTCGTGGACTTATATCATATTTGTGTATGTCGGTCTTACCGGGAAATTCCTTTAAAACTCGACCGGGATTCATTTATGAATATATATTTGGTTATTGTACGCGTATACAAAACAAACAGAATTATCCGTACGCCGATCGAATATCGCGTAACAATGTTTCACTCTTACGCCGGATTTATTTTTCTTTTCAAGACTCTTGTCCGCCGTAAATATGAAAACATTTATATCGAAACGCGAATGGGATGAAAAAGAGTGAAAATTTTCGTCTCGAACGTTTCCCAGCACGTGATAAAACGTTTCTTTTTTTATTCTTAATAAATCGTTCGAACCAATTGTTACATAACAAAATTGTGCAAGGATACGATTCAACGATCTAAAAACGCAAAGAAATAATATCGATTATCTTAATTAGAATTCTTTTTTTTGTTCCTACGCGCGATAATTCGTGCTGTTTGCGCGATATAATAACAGATGCGCCATCATCTTTTGCGTGGCTCCATTTTTTTCGTCGACGTGCTTAATGTTTATAAAAAAGTTGGTCTTTATTCATTTCTTCGAGTAGGAAGCAACGAGCTACAACAGGAAGATGGATCGAGGAAGATCATTTCCACGCAAAGTATTATTTGCTTTCTTCTTTTTTTGTTCATCTCTTCCATCTTCTTCTTTTTCTTCGATTCTTGGGATATACTCGTCAATGTAAAATCTTAGCGAAGATACGATGGTTTTCGAGAATCACAAAATCACGGCGTACGTTAAAGAATAATGTACGATACCGATAACGCGCGTAGACGTACACGCGGAATACACTGTATGCGCTTTTTCTTCTTTCACACACTCTCTCTCTCTTTCTCTCTCTCTCTCGTTACATTTGGTACGGAGAAAATTGGGAGAAAAGCGAGCAATCGTTACCTCGTATACGCATAGTTTAAACACTCGCGAGTCGTCGATCTGATAGCGATGAAATAAAATTGTACAAAGTGAAAACGAAATGATACTGGTTAAAAATATCGTTACCACAGTATATAGCACTGTACACAGCCCACATTTCCATCTACTCGACACCAGTCGGAACAAAGCTCTTTCCGATTTATTTTTTTGTATTATTTTTAAATAGAATTGCGATTTTTCTCGGCACTATACTCGACACACGCTCGCCACATATTTCCTCCAATGTTCGGCAATGCCACCTCGGTTATTCCTATGTACAAGTAACGAATGATCCTAAATTTAACGCTTTTTATCAAAGAAACGAAACATGTCAGACGCGTTTATCGCAATTTTACACTCAATCGTGTGTTTCCCCCCTATCGCTTACTACTTTGGTATTTACAATGATGCGTGAATGCCAGTTCGCCTATGTCGTTCAAATTAATTTCGAACAAAAAGAAAAAGCTCGATACCGCATGCCGCCGTTCACCCGGGCCTCCGCCACGAATTTCCACCGACGAATGGAAAAAACGCACCGATTAAAATACAAGACAATCTCCGCGATATTTATTGAAATGACATTTGCCAGATTCATTTCATAAAAATATTGAGCCAACATCGAAATTTCAAAGTTTGACGTAATGTGACAATTTTAACAAAGATATCCAAGAAATATATATATATATATTCCTTCGCCCGCAGCGAACGCGCGCATATTGTCCATTCCATATAATTTTCGTATCGGAAAGAGGGGCAGGGGGGGAGGATAAGGGTTTAAGCTGTAGTAAACTGGTTAGTCCCACGATATAGGGCGTTTTTCTCTATCGCGGATATCGCCAAGACGATACCCCTTCTCCCCCCGCCGAGGCGACGCACTTTTGCATTCTCCGACAAAGCCTACCCTCGTCGCGTTTCCGTCTCACTCGGTAGGTCCTTGACCCCATCGCGACTTTGTCCTTGGGGCTTTGACGGGAAGGAGAGGGGCACCACCGTCGTCGCTCACTTTGCGCTTGACACTAACCACTATCCCGCTCTTTGGGACAAACTTTTGTGAGGTTGTTCGGCTCGATTGGCAGAGGCTCGTCGGGAATGTCGGTATATCTTCGTCTTCGAGACCCGGTGGTTTCGGTTGCACCAGAGCTAGACTATTCGTCTTTTTTTCTTTATCGGGACCCGACGAAAAAATAGGCGGCGGATAATTAACGAGTCGTTGCGATGTGGGATCGTCCGGTATCATAGGGAATAATGGGAGAGAATTATCCTTGGGAGGAATGACCGACAATGACGAATGTAACGGAGGTGGTTGTTGGGATTGTTGTTGTTGTTGTTGTTGTTGTTGCTGAAGTTGCTGCTGATGCTGCGAAGGTAACAGCGGAGGCGGCAACAGAGGTGGGAGTAAAGGCGGTGGTGGTATCGGTGGCAGCGGAGGTGGAGACGAGAACGAAACGGGGATTAAAGGTTGAGAATCGGATTGTATGAGAACCGAAGTCGTTGGTAGAGCCGAACCGGCAGCTGCGGCAGCGACGGCTGCCAATTCTTCCTCCGCTTTCTTGATGAGATCGAGATCGCTCAGAGATCGCAGGGTACTCTTGCTCGTTACGGTTTCCTTGGGTACGACCGAGGAAGAATTATCCGAAAGACGACTCGTCGAACCCGATGAGCCACCACCGCTATTCTTATTCTTTACGATAAAAGTCGGCGTATATCTGTCGGCTGGCTTGATCGATGCGCCTGTCGATGTCGAGCTCGTAGATGTGAGGAAAGTCGCGCTTGGTTTCGACGGCAGATACGGATCGACTTTAGAACTTTCTTGACGCTTTACATTGGCCAATATTTCCTGAAGATTGGCTGGTATCGTTATATCCGACACCTTGTCGAGGATAGGTTGAGCGAATTTTGCGATACCCGTCGCCGACGACGTTGACGACAACGACGACGATGTCGAGGACGAGGACGACGACGAGGACGACGAAGAAGTTGCCGATGCTGAGACAGCTAACGTTGAGACCGGCGCTGACGCCGACGCTGACACCGACGCCGATGCTGACGACGATGACGACGAGGAGGACGATGACGACGATAAAGACAATGACAAGGTGGAGGAGGAGGGCGGTGGCGGAGGAGTAAAGGAGCGTGCGTCGGTCGGACTGTAAGCTTCGTCCATGTCTAAAGCTTCCGGAGGATCGAGACCCAGACCCTGAAACGAAATAAGTAGCTGTAGTAAAGAAATGACATACGAAACGATGTAAAAAGCTCGATAAAAGTGTACGAATTAAAGAACCTCGCTCGGTCATACTCTCACCGGAAGTGTGGTGCTCGTACTCGTACTATCACCGAGAAACGACGAACTGATGCTTTGTATTTGTTGCTTCTGTTCTTCTATCTGTCGATTCAATTCGTCCATCTTCCTCTGAAGTTCGGTAGAGTTTTTAATGGGTGAGAGAATATTCGAGGGTGAGACGGTCGCCGCGGCAGCGGCTGCGACGGCTGCTGCAACAGCGTCGACATCGACGATATCCGCCGCGGTTTTGTAAACAATACCAGGGGGCTCATCGGGCTCTTCAACGTCGGTCGCACCACCGGGACTGTATGGTTCGTCACCATCGTCGCCGTCGTCCTCGTCCGTTCCTTCGGGCTCGACGATACTCGTGCCCGAGCCAGCTTTCGTCGATACGGAAAGATCGATTTTTGATGATAATTCCGGTACGAGTTTCGAAATGGTCGCATTGTCGATCATACTCGCTCTCGTCGACATACCGACGTGAGCTTTGTTCAAATTTTCGAGAGTCATCTGTGTCACCGTCTGTTTCTCTCTGAGTGACTCGAGCAAAAGACCCTTGTGAAGAGGTCTTGGCGAATCGGGAGGTGAATGACCACCGTGCGACTGTTGTTCTTGATGATGCTCGTCTTTTTTCGCAACTTTAAAAGGCACATCGACGCTCACCGAGCCGCCACCGCCGCTGCTACCACCGCCGCTGGCCCCACCGACGCCACCTCCGTTCGTTGACATTCGCTTACGCGTATTTCGCACTATTATACCCAACAAAAGATGCGGTCGTTGTTCCTCGAAACCCGGACCGACCAGTGGCAAGAGGACCGACGGTATTTGACTCTGTCGCGAGAATGGCATTATGTAAAAGTCTTTGATGTTTTTCGAAACGTTACCCACCACACCCAGTCGACTTCGACTGTTGAGATAACTGTACAGCGTTATATAGGGTATCTTCTCCTCGTCGTTTGCCGCGGTTAGTCTTATTACGAGAATCTCCTTCGAGCCGGTTCTCTTCATTTTCGATATATAATCCCAGACGGTGTCGTGACTTATTCTACCCACGACGTCTACCGTATCGGGCAAATCTTCCATTAAATCTTTCGCTTGTCCGCTAACTTCTTGAGCCGTTATAAAAAATTTAGCAACGTCAACCATATTGACGAAACCTCGCCAAACGGTTTGGGAAGAGCTTCCTGTTGTCGTAGTCCCTGTTGTTGTTGCTGCTGCTGCTGCGGTCGTGGCTGGTGCTGTTGCTGCTGTTGCTGTTGCTCCTTCTTGTCCTACATTACCAAGATCTTTAAGATTTTGCTGTTTTGTTATTTGCTGCTTCAAAGTAGTCGGTAAATCGATCGGCTCTTTATCCATTTCGCTGTCTTCGTTTATGTCCGGAGTCTTGATATTGACCGTTGAACTCGGCTCTCTGTCGGACATGTCCGAATCATTGGGATCGAGTAAATTGGCGTTCGTCATGTTGCTGATACTTTCTTCCTCGATGTGTCGCCATAGTCTATCCTCGATCGGTTTTTCGAGCGTCGAACCATCGTTCTTTTTATTATTCTGTTTCTTGCCATCTTTTGATAATCCCGCTGCTTCTTCCTCCTCCCTGGCCTTGTTGGCTTTATGATCTCTGTTGCTTCCTCTGCTTCCCCTGTTTTTTCTCTGTCGTTCCTTGTTATTGTCCTTTTCTCGACTCTCTTTTCCGTGTTTATCACGATCGCGGTTCTTGTCTCGCTCGCGCTTACTCTCCTTGACGCTTCTCGTTGATCTTCGATCTCTGCTTCTCTCTCTTTCTTTGCTTCGATGACTCTGTCCCCTGCTGCTGCGACTCCTTTTCTCATCTTCCTCTTTTTTTCCTCTACCGCCACCGCCTTTCTCTCTGGCCGTCGATCTCGATCGACTGCCTTCCGCTCGTTCCTTTTCTCTCAATCTTTCCTTGTATTTTGGCTTGTTCCTGTCGTCAATGGACGTATCGAGGGCGGTGCCGGTACCAAACTTTGACGTGAAATTTTTTGCCTCGTCGCTGCCGATCTCGCTCGGTGTTGGTCCCGCTTCTGTCCCTGCCACCTGTCCTCCTATCCCCTCGTGACTGTTGAGAACCGTGACAATGTCTTGAACCGGTGTCTTTGGGTCGACATGATCTATTCCTCCTTCATTCTCGATTATTAATTCACCCTTGTGCGTCTTGACGACGATCGATTTTGCCTGTGCCATCATATCGAGCTCGTTTTTTTTAATCATTTCTAGCTGATGTTTCGTCTCTTTCTCACGCCACTCGGCCAACTCTTGGCTAGCCATTTCGTCGGGACTCAGTCTGACGACGGCGTCTGGTGTCAGAGATCTATCTGCTATTTTTCTAAAGAGCGTCAAATTTTTCGTATCCTTGATATTGAAAACAAGACTCCGATATTTGGCTTTGTATTTAGCACCGGTGTCTCGAAAATACTTGTACAACTCTAGTTCAACGTTCAATGCTAAATCGTTTATTTCATTCTCGTTTAATCTCAAATCTTCGCTCTCTTTTATTCTCGTTGTCAATGCTTCTGCGAAAGTTTTCCGAACGTTCAGTCGTATCGGCTCCGGTTCGGACTTTTTCGCGGCTGGTGTTTTATTGGCGGATTTTTGCGACGATAGTTGTTGTTGCTGCTGCTGCTGCGATTGCTGCTGCTGTTGTTGAGAAGATCCAGCGGCTTTCGCAGTTTCTTGTTTCTTGAGGATCGTTTGCTTGACGATCGGCACGGTCTGGCGTATAACTGGATTCTTTCCCGTTAATATAGAAGTCTGTTGCTTTTGTTGTACCGTCTTGGGCGAAATATTAGCTCGTTGTTGCTGTAACTGACCGCTCGAACTCAGGACCACGAATTTTCTGGTACTCGGTGCGAGCACCGTCTGCTTCGAACCCGTAACTTTTTTATATACCATTTTCGTCGACTGTGCACCCGACGAACCGCCTTGAGTGTTTTTTACCTAATGACAAATAACAATATTGAAAATATTGATCGTTGGAAAATTTGACGATTCAAGAAAAAATTGAGAGACAATAATAATCGTATAAACGTACGAGTTTACCAACGCCATGGGTCTGAATAGCCGTCACAGTTTTACCACCTATTTGCAACGTGTTGAGATTATTCGGACGTACAACCTCGAACGTTGGATTTTCCTTCAACCACGTCTTCAAGTTTGATGTCGTCGGAGCTTCGGAACCTGTGTTCAATTTCGTTACGATTAAAAATCTATTAAATTTAACGACGGAAAATACGATCGAGCTTAGTTTCGTTACACACCAGTCACAACTTTGCCGGTTCTTCTCTCGAAAACTATTACTCTCGCTTCTACATTAGGTTTGTGCGCGTCGCCCGACCCCTGTACGACTTTTGTTTGTCCCGTGCTTGTTGTTGCCGTTCCAGATTTGCTTTCTTTCGTCAATGCGTGTTCTTGCGCGTGCGTCAAAATACAAGCGTCGGAACAGTAAATGCTCGAATTTCTCGCTTCTTTTTTACAGACAACGCACTGTGTTACGCTCAAAACGTTCGCAGCCGCAGCTGCAGCATGAGAGCTGTTAACTTTCGTTACAGGTACACTTCCCCCTCTCTGGCTCGAGGCTACGCTCGATGAAGAGGACGACGGTGTTGAACCCGACGTCACACGTGATGATTTTCCTGGTGTTGACTGATGAATCTTTTTTTGCTTGGAGCTAGGAGTAGTAGTAACGCTGGTGTTGTTGGTGTTGGTGTTAGCGGTCGTGGTGGTGGTGGTGGTGGTAGAGTTGGGGTTGTTGGTATTAGCATGTGCGGAAGTTACAGTTGTCGTATCTTGTCCTTTTTTCTTTATACAATTTGGGCAAACCCATTCGATTCCCTTTTCTTCCATTTGTTGTCCTGTTGGAAAAAATATCAAATCGTCAATTGAGGGTCGATGTTTTACGAATAAAACAAAGGGCACCCGGTATATTTATACGTTACTCACCCATCGCTTTGCTAACGTGGACACATTTTCCATGAAACCAATCCTCGCAAACGTCGCAACAGATCATAAATCTGTTATTATGCGGTCGCTTGCATATGCACCACAATCTGTCAGGATCGTCCTCGGAGTCGGAATTTTCGTCGGCATCATCTTCGTCGTCATCGTCCTCTTCATCCCCACCGTGCTCATCCCCGTTGTCGACATCCTCCTGTTCCTTCTCCTTCTCTTCCTCCTCCGCCGCTGCTGCCACAGCTACCCGCGCACCCTCTTCGACCTCCCCCTCCTCTTCTTCCTCATCCTCGAGATCTCCCTGGACCTCATTACCCTCATCTTCCTTCTCCTTCCTCGCCCTCGCGTTCTCATGTTTATCCACACGATCACTGTAATGACGATCATTCATATACTCAATATTGATTCTCGGACTCAATTTCTCTCAGCTGTTTACTATTGAGAACGCGTATATGCGCATTCGCGACAATGTTCTTGTCAAAGCTCCATTTTTTAACATCAACATTGATAAAATTATAGATTAATTGCATATATATAAATATACTCACATCGTTTTGTCGTCGTTCTTTGGCAGTTCCGATGATTTGGCTTGCAATCGTTTGCTTCTTGTTGCCGGTGCTTCGATCGGCGGTAAAGTTATCACCCGTCCGCCTCGAATAAACTGTATTGGTTCTTTCTCGTCCTTCTTTTTGGTCGGCTGGACGCCCACGACGGAAGCTTGAGCTGCTACGGGCGATGCCGGTGGTGTTGCAACAACCATCGATTCCAGAGATTTCCTAAACTCGGCAGCTTTCATGGGCGTTGCTTCCAATTTATTTGCATTTTCGATCGCTGTATCGTACGTGGACAACAGAGCCTCGGGTATCGAAGCGGTTGGCGCGACGAGAGCAGTCTGTAGATTTTTTGTTTTAGTTTTTCTTCCATCTCTTTATAATTCGAGCAACGAACATGCAAATTTGTAACGATACTTACGTGATCGGCAATATCAACGCCCAATTCATCTTGCAGAAGAAGCGCCTCTGCGAGCAATTCATCGTCGTGCTTACCGGCTTCCATCTCCAATGTAGCGAGAAGATGCTCCTCCCCGTCGATTCCGCCTTTGGACAATCGAAACGATATTTTTGTTCGTGTAAAGAAAAATGCGACGGCGCGCTTCGTACACCGACAAACTTACTTTGCTGAGAAATAATTTGACTCGGAACAACCGGTATATCCGTACTTCCTGTAACCTCGAGGGTAGTCGCGGCTACAGGTGGTTGTTTTGTCGCTAATAGAACGAAGCAGAAAAAACGAAGAAAAAAAACCAAAATATTACAAAACGAAAATTTGTTTTTCTATTTCTGTTCCAACGTTATGAAAATCGAGGGCTATGCAAGTAATACAGAGAACGTGCGCGTGTCGTGTTTGAAAATTGAACTTGAGTGCGTGTGATTACTGTTCGAGGAAGAAAGCTTCGAGTCCCAAACGAGAAAAACAAGAGAACCAAAAAGAAAAACGAAATAAAGCTCGCAGTGGAAGAATTCGTACGAACAGTGTGACGACTTACCAGAACTCAGCGATGGCTCAAGTTCTTCGGCAAATGGAACTTTCATTTCGATTTTCGCTCCGTTGCTCCTCGACCGAGAACCCCCTGAATCATCATTGGTTGGCGATGATCTCACCACCGACATCGAATCCGTAGGTCGTCGCAGCACGTCTTGCAACATTTGTTTCTCCGCACTGCCGCACGTTTCCTCCCAAGTTTTAACCAAAGTTGGGCTCCCAGTGGAGGTAGTAGTGGTTGCAGAAGGTGAGAAAGGAAGATCCGAGGATTGAGCCGGAGACGTTGCTACGGTATTGCTTATCGAGTAAGTTTCGTCGACGATAGACGTTCCTATTGACGTTGTAATCGTTAGGGATGACTGACCGTTGCCAGAAAGATCAGAAGCGACTCGAGCCTCGGAACCGACACGACGAATTATATCGGGAGTCGAAAAAAGTGCCGGACCCAAAGTATCGGCTAGCACCGCCGGTGATTTGCGCTGTTCCTTTTTCAAATGTTTTTTTGAAACTGGAAAAAAGGCAAAAAAAAACAATGAAATAGAGGAATAATGTCCATTTTCGCAACACGCGATATTGCACTAACCATCTGGACTTTTCATCTCCAACGGCTTTAACGGTATTTCCTCGGCTTTGACCGGTGTCAACTCCGATTCGGATTTCTTCTTTTCCTTCTTAGTTTCTACCGGTTTGATTTTAACCGCGAGAGCCGGTACGCTCGTCTCTCTCCCGCACTGTAGCATCGATTCTTGTTGCTGTTGGTGTTGTCGTTGTTGCATCTGCGCCAACTGTGCGCTACTCTCGGATTGTTGAGGTTGCTCGGGTCCAAGCACGGAGACAGTCGGATCTCCGGAGACGGGAGACAGCGTGCTAACCGCCGATGAAGTTAATAACGGAACCGATGACTTTGTTTGCAATTGAACATTAACGGATTGATGAACGAACCTTCCTCCACCGCTCAACGATATCAATTTGCCGTCTTCCGAAGTACCGAGTTTCGTTTGAATTTGCAACGGCACTGTCTTTCCATCCTTCGTAACGATCATCGATTGTTTCTTCGTTCCAACATTCCTCATTTCGTTGGCTCTTACCATTGCTCGTTTTTGCACCAAGAGTACATTTTGTTGATTATTTCTCGCTTGACCGGGTTTCGTAAGAATCATGTCACCCTTGATCATGTTGGCGCTTATGAGATTCGCTTTGACTTGATTGGTCGTTTGAAGCGATTTTTCCGGAGCAATCGGTGAAGATTCGTTCATCAACGAGGGATGAACCGCTGCGACCGAGGTTGAGACTGTCGCTCGGTTTCTCGCGTCGTCTTCCTTTTTTCGACCACCGAGACTCTTTGACTGTTTCTTGGATTTGATGAGCTTGAATCTTTCGGGTCTCTCGGATTTCTCCGGACTTTTCATCGCATCTACAGCCGCAGCCATTTCCATATCCAAACGGCGGACCTGATCAACATCCATATGTTTGTTGGAACCACCTCTCCGACGCGCCGCGGTCATACTTCCGCCCCGTGTTGTAAGACCTTTTCGTCCGCCACGAGCTCTGACGCTGCCACCGGTGTTGCCACCCCTTCGAGATACGCGTGGTCCAAAATCGGAATCATCGTCCGAGGGAGGTTCCGACTCTGATGATTCTGACGACGTGGATGCTCCTTCGTCTACTTGTTCTTGCTGTTGTTGTTGTTGTTGTTGTTGTTGTTGTTGCTGTTGCAGCTGTTGCTGCGATTGTTGGTGTTGTTGCTGCGGCTGCTGCTGCTGCTGTTGTTCCACCTCCAACCGAACGCTCAACGTGCCTATGTATTATTACGTTAAAACGGTAAATTATGTACATTTTTTTGAATCATCATCGATCGAAAGAAAAAGAAGTACGATCAATTATTATACAAGCTTGCTTACCTTTGCTCTGTGCCTGTTGCGCAACATTGGAGTTTCTAATTTGTGTTACGGTAGGTATTTGTTGCTGTATAGTAGAAGCCCCAAGTTTTCTGCCACGTCCGACCGCCGTTCTCGTCGTATTTCTAATCTGGAGTTTCGGACGAACCGGCGAATTTGTACTACCGCTACCATCAACTGTATTGACCTCTATACTGGGAAGAGGCTGTGACGACGATTGTTGCGACAGTCCCGAACTCTTACGCTCAAAATCATCGATATCCGGAGAATTGGCAATCGGCAATGGATCGGCGGGTTCTGGATCGGTGGGTGACGAACGACTCGTATAGCAGTGATCCAGTTCTATGCAATACTTGATAGATTTTTGTTGTTCCTCGACGGTCAACATATCTACAAAAACGTAATATTGTAAAAGATTCATTTATAAACTTCGATGATGATGACAATAATTATCTTTCAGAATCGAAACTTTGTGTACAAAATAGGGTGAGAGAGGGTGGAGGAAGAAGGGAGGGAGGAGAGAGAAAGACTGAGAGAGAAAGAGAGCACGAACCAAGCATGGCTGTAACATTTTCACCAAGAATATGTTTGGCTTGTTCACTCTGCAAAGCGGTCTCAAGTTTCTCCAGTTGCTCGGGATCCATCTCCATGAAAGGATCCACCAAACCAGCTACGTCCGTCGTTGACGCAGACGTATCTGCGTTACCTGCAGTTTCGGTTCGCTCAAAGGCCGGTGGATCTACCGTGAGTGTCAAGTCTCCGTTAGCCCCATCACCGTCCGTTTGTCCGACTCTCACCACGCTCACATTTGCGTCAGATTGATTCACTGTAAAAGTACACCAAGAAAAAAAGAAAGACAATAATAGAAGGAAGAGCGAGAGGAGGTAAATTATACCAGTTTTTTATACAGCAATTTCTTTGAAATTTCATCTCAACTTTACAATTTTCTGATTGGTGTATCATGAGAAAAAAATAGTAGAAAAATTACACGAAAAAAAGGGCAAATGTTAATTTGCTCGTTGATTCTATGAGATTTTCCTCGATTCGACGAATATACTCTTTCTTCTGTCCTATTCGATATCATTATTCAAGGTCGTTTTGCGATACAGTCGTAGTTTCAATTTTACATGGCCAGTAGCGCGTTTGCGGACAAGAACGACTTTTTAGCGAGATATAATTGATAGGTTATCGGGGACATTTTGCCAAATGGGTTGAGAAAAAATGATATAATATAGACCGAAATAAAGCTTATCGTAGAAGGAAGCGAGAACTAGTTGAAACACGTATTACCATGAAAAAATGTAGTTGAAATAAACTTGAAAAACTTACTTATCAAGTTTTGTAAAGTTTCCTGATCAACGGAAATGGTTCCATCGTCATTTACCACTATAATCAGGGTATCGTCCTTCTTTGTAACACTTTCTCGAGGTTCTACCACAATGGAACTAGACATTTCGTTTCACTCTGTAAACAACAAATTTGTCAATCGAAAACAGTTTTACAGCGTTATATTGTAATTATATTTCAAGCGCTTCGATGACTGTGAAACGCTGAAATAGTTTCGAAAGGTAAAAATTCTGGTATAACCTCTCGTTGATACACGTAATACACGCAAGTCGACACTTATCGAGAATTCATATTAAGAAGGTAATCGTTTATTTGTTGAATAATGTTAATTTCGTCGGCACGGTTAACTTTATGTCACTTTAGGGTCCAAAAAAAGTAATAAGCAATATTCTGTAAAGAACAACAATTCGATAACAAGTCCGCTATTGTCGATCGAACGAATTGCTCGCCCCCCCTCCCGCCGGCGCACTCATACAAATTCGATGTATTGATATCACACGTGTCAAATTATTACTTTGCCCGACGATAAACATTTGTGAGTCTACGATTCATGTTGCATATGATGGTTTGATTACGTACAAATTTATAATGTTGATCGAACCAAGTGTATAAAAAAACAAAAAAAGCAGAGAAAGACATGGAAAGTTCTCTTGGCGGCAGATCGCGTTCTATGTTCCTGTGTTTGTGCGAACGACGCGATAAGCGATCAATTATCTTTAGATTGTGGATGAAAAATTATAAACGGTGTTGATGTTTGTGTGATTAAGAATAAAAAATACCCGTCTCAGAGATTTCGGCAATGAATTCCAGGATAAAATAAACAGAACTGCAAAAAGGCCTGGGCGGCCATCTTGTTTGTTCGCGCGAGGTGGAGCGCCAGAATACACATAAATATAGATACATATTTAGATACACCACAGATGCACGCCGAGAGAAGGAAGAGAGAGAGAGAGAGGTACTACATTAGATTGTCAAAAACAGTAACTACTCACAAATAGGCCTAAAAATATCGACACGATAAAATCGGTTTGATCACTTTTGTCCGTCGTTGGATACGTTTTTCGACGCTCTTTTTTATGGATACATTGACGAGAGAATTCCATTAATGAACGGCGGCTTTTTTTCTGCTTTAGCAATACAACACAGAAGAGAGCCACTCCGACTTGGTGCGCGAGAACGCTGCGCGTCACGATCGCGAGTCTTCTTTCTCTCGCGTTTATTGCGCATTGAGCAACGCGCAATATATTGTATACACACGAATGCACACAGCGTGGCAACGAGCGCGGGAAAACGTGTGCTTTTTTATTATGCAGTTAGCATGCGCGACTGTACACACACACACATACGGAACAATTGGGCACATGACGTGACGAGGTAGTACGTTCGATAGTGTACCACGGTTGCGCGAGAACTAGATATATATATATATATATATATATACACGACGAAACGAAAAAAATCAGCAATCTCTTGGAAAATATAAAATATATATTTCGTCTCCCATAATACTAGTGACACACACCGTGACAAGTATATCATTTTACATTCATATTTATACGATGGTCAATCCTAGATATCAACATTATCGTTTAAAAAATCTATCATCTAACCATCAATTGTAATATAGAGTTCAAAATACTGTCCTCATTATCATTATTTTCATTAACAATTCTCAAATCCCAATCTTGAACATTATCCAGATCGCATTCGGTCTCGGAATCGTCAATACCTGTGTATTGCAATAATACAATGAAATATCCATACGAGGAAATTTAATCGTAGACACGATTAACGACAGAAATTTTCCTTTTACCTTTCGTAAAAATCCAACCACGCTGTTGTCTAATTCTGTCGTTACTGTAAACACAAATTGTCTTACATCTGATGCCATAATTTTCTTTAAACCATTTGATATCTGTTTTTCTACGTATGTCGCTGACGATCCAGATTTTTTTGCTTTCCGCTATAATACAGAATAAATATAATCGATTAGCGGCCGTTCGTTATTTCGATGGGATGATTTTACGAATACGCTACTTATTTTGGAGCTTGTCTCGAGAGTTATTGCAAAAAGTGTCGGACGGAAGAAACGTAGAACGGAAAATAACCCAATCGTACGACTATGTACCGTTATACATATGGATAGCTGCACGACAGAAGTAACCATAATCCTTGTTTCTCAATTCTTCGCCCCACTTTGCCATTTCTAACCGATATTTTTCCTTGTAATTCCCATCGCCGAGTAAGCCATCAAGGTCAAGATTCCGTGTTTTCGCCCAATGACTTTTGATGGGGCCGGATATTTTAATAATTACACTCTTCTCAGAACCAATTCTAACCAAAATATATTTTTGGCATACATATTATGTACATACGATACAATACGATATATTTCCACCTCGAGGCATTCGACTCCTCATTTTTCACGAATACCTTTTATGCAAGATATCCGTCAAATAATCCTTGCCGGATTTTCTCTTGCCACCAAAAAGAAAAATTACATCGGGAAGTTTGCAAGTATCCGTATATTCCACACTAGACAAGTTACCTGCCGTTACGTCGGCCATCTCGGCCATACTGGAATTACACCGATTCACTGCTTTCATACGATTCGAAGTGGCTGGCCAGTACGAATGTGGAGCCGGTCGTAGTTGAGCAGGGAGATGGATACATGTTCGTTGTCGCCGTGAGATGTATATAATACACATACATCACCGCGCGACACACATATTGTATATATATATATACAATATGCGTATATATACAATATTGTATATATATATATATATTAGTAGTACGGAATATTTGTTGGACTGAATTTTGTGCAGAGGGCTCGATTGCTCGAAAATAAAATAATGAATACATTGATAAATATCGTTGTTTTATTTTTTGTTTATTGACCAATTATAACATTCGCCCGGCGTCTACTTCTTAGCATCGCGAGTTGCTTTACGCTCCATTGCCCTTTTCAGCTGCGCCTTTGGCTTCAAATTATGCTTCTTGGCAAAGCGCTGGTTGCGCAGGAACTTGAGATCCATCTGTAAAGAGAAACGACGGTTGTGTCGATTTTTTAATATAACGAGAATAAAGAGAATACCGGTAGATAAATAAATATGATTATTTAAACGTACACCAAGAGTAGACTCGTGCCTATTATGCGAGGGCTTCTTTATTCCATTTCTGTGAGCTTTCCTGTCTGAAAAATATACGAACGTAATAAGACCATGTGTAAAAAGTGCTTTAGGATTAATCGATGGATTATTATTTTGATTCGTACTCACTTTGATTGTGATTCGTGTGATTCTTAGACTTGGCCATTGCTGATGTTCGAGTCGCACACTGCAATTATAAATATACAATTTGTTAGTAAATAGAATTTATTAGTGAATCAAGGAATTTTGGAGGCTAGAAAATCGACGCTATCAAAAGATCGAGTAGAAAATTGCGAGACAAAAACGAAACCGCGATAAGAGCCGTTGGAATAAATATGGAGTTTTCGACACTTTTCAATTTCTCGAGATATCAACGAAATTTGTGAGATTCCTTGGATTTTAATTGCAAACAATTCTCATATTTTTTGAGACGATACGTACCGCTAGACGGAACAGGAAACGAGAGAGTGGAATGTAAACTACGTGTTATGGTCCAAACGATCGTAGGTGATACGGTTGACGGTAGATGGCAGCACCGAATAGTTCGAGGTACGAGGCGGAAGCGGGGACCATAATTTAGACGATACCACTATGGCAAGAAAGTTACGATTTGGGCGAAATTTGTGGCCAAAATTGGCCGGTTAATTTGAAACATGTAACAGTTTGTCTTGTCAGTGAGGAAAACAGCCGAACGTCGTGTACGGATCGCCAGATTATATATATGTACCCTTCGCCATATACATTCCTACGAGAGCTTGCAGCCAACTTAACGCGGGTACAAGAAAGTTCAGCCTTTGGCCGCTCCGATGTCGCAGAACCAACTCTCGAGGTTTCAACTTATATATCCCATGTGTGAAGTCAGCTACGTATATGGATATTTGCGTTGCTAGTACATAGTATTACAAAACAATAATTAATGTAAACGCGTTTATAAAAGATCAGTTTCAAGGGATAAAATGTTGATAGAAACGTGTCTTCTCATGAGTCCGTAAATGGAAGGGTTGAACAAAAGACTGAAAGATAGGGGCTCGGACTGTAAAAATACAGTTAAGGTGATGTGAAAGGCTCGGACGAATTCCGACGACGTCGGTATAGTAGTGAACTTGCGCGCCACGCGTCACCGCTAGATGGCCGTGCATGGCCCAAAGTGTGAAGCCTCGGCAAGAAACGATAATTTCGAGCCAAATGAAATTATTGCGCCGAGAAATAGACGGGATTATGACGGATCACAGATTTTCTTCAAACTTTTTATACTTTCAGAAGTTTATTAGGACAACATAATGTGCAAGCGGTAATGCGTACTTATTGTTAGGCGTTTTCGGAAAAATAGCAAGAGAAATCTTACGCGTCTAATATCTGCACACTCGCCGAGACATAACGAATGTTGGCCAATACGAGAGTGTGAGGGCTGTCTCGTCTCGCCTCTCGCCGTCCCGTGTCGTCTCGATCCGTTGTCGTTTTTTTTGACACGGGGATCTCGGATAATTTCGTGTCCGTAGACGAGATCGCCCTCCACACATTCGGGCAGTCATAGTAGCCTTTGATTTATAGAGGTCGGATATCGTTAAACTAGAGTTACAGAGGCAAAATAATGGACCTGGATACGTTCAGAAAACTTTGAGTTATTCTCTGTTTTTTCTTCGAATTACAGAGGTTTTTGCATGGGAACTGTCTGAATCTCAGGCATATGGAGGTTTTCGAGTTATAGAGATTCGACTGTATATAGAAAATTTGTTATTTATTTCAAATAGAATATATCTTTAATTGTTGTTAGAGTTATACGCGCTAATAATGTTTCAATAAATTTTACATTACCGCTAGAGTTATCTCCGACTCCGAATTATACACGAATTGTTTAATACGTTTAAACAAACTTACGTTGATCAAGGCTTAGTTCCTCGAAGTGAATTGTTATTCTTTTTTTTCTTTTTTTTTTGTTAGATAATTCATCGATCGGTGGTTCGAAATTTCGATAAAGCGTAGAGACGATGGATAAAGGTCTTTCGTCTTTTTTTTGTTATTGTTGTTGTTGTAATAACGGAATTTAACAAAGGCTTTTGAGACACGGTTGGCACGAACGAAAGTTACTCGGCACGCGAAAACTCGATGGTACGAAACAAATAAATAAATAAAAAACTGTTGGGCCCAGGAAGTCCGGATTAAAAATGCCGTTGTATAAAATAAATCAGTTACGCACGAATTACATAATTGTACGATTAGGATTAATGTATAAAATGTTGCGATATTCGTGATTTATGATAAACGAACGAAAATACACACAAAAAAAGAAAAAACAAAACAAAAAAACGAGAAAGAACGAAAAGTATTAATTACGATAAGTAATAATTTATGGACATGCATTCCCTCTCTCTCTCTCTCTCTCTCCCGCTCTCTCTGTCGAGGAAGACAGGAGAGCGGAAAAAAACAGAGAGAGAATGAGAAAAAGAGAGTGATAACGATCAGCGATATACGATACCTGCGATATTCCTGTGTAAATAAATTTTTTCTTCCTCGATTAATAGTTTATATTAACGACGAAAAAAATGAGAAAGACAGAGACAGAGAGAGAGAGTGAGAGGGAGAGAGAGAGAGATAGATAGATAGATATTTTTATTATGCCCTAGCGAGCTATGGGGCAAACAAAAAAACAACAAAAACAAAATACACAGCATAGTGAATGGTATGCATGAGCGGATACAAAAATCAGATTGATAATACAGAGAATTCAATACACACCTTTGCCATATCAATTAGGAAGATACCTTATATCCTATTATTACAACTAACCTTAAAATTAGGACAAAGAAAAAGAAAAGAAAACACTATGCTAGGTACTCTCTCTGCTAAACGCACTAGAAAACTTAAGAGATAAAGAGGTGAAAGTGATTACAATTGATTCGATATCAGGCCTCAGATTGAAATAAATAGGCTTTAAGCCGTATTTTAAATAAATCAATGGACGACGCCGTTTGAATGTCCGCCGGTAGTGAGTGCCAGAGGCGCGGGCCCGCGATCTGATACGTTCGATGTAACATTTCGGTACGGTGCGTGGGGATAAGAAATTGAGTTTGACGGCACACCCTGTCCGACCGTCGCACTCCACCATCCACCGTGGGCATGATTTCAGTAAGGTAAGGTGGCACGTTCAAATGTAGCGACCGATAAACCATGCTACCCAGAAAGAACAACCGACGACCCTTGACGGATAGCCAGTTAAGCCTCCTTCTGTGCGGAGTGATCGACTCATCCCTTCGCAGATCATAAATGAATCGAATGCAGTTGTTCAGTAATATTTCAAGCTTAGAGTTAAGGGTTTCAGTCAGGTCGTGGTAAACTAAGCAACAGTAATCGAAGTGAGGTAGAATAAGCGATTTGACTAGCAGAGTTCTAACTTCAACACTAAGCGATCGTTTGTGAAATTTCAACTTGTGAAGGACATTGTGCACTTTTTGAGAAATGTTAGACACGTGATTGCTCCACGACAAGTCCGCAGACAGGACGACACCCAGATTTTTCACCTCTGAAACAAACGGCAGGACGGAGGACCCCAAGGTGATCGGGCAAATAGACGATATATCAATCACTTTCACATACGCCCCCCTACCAGTGATTAGCGCCTTCGACTTACTAATGTTCAGTGTTAGGCCGCTAGTACGTGCAAACTCAGCAATGGCATCAACATCATAGGTGATCTTGGCAATTCCGTCATTTAATTCAGCAGGAAGACAGTGCAGATAGATTTGAGTGTCGTCAGCGAAGATCATGTGATCACAATATCTAAGGTTTGTGGCAATATCATTGATGTACAACGAAAATAGCAGGGGACCAAGGACGGAGCCCTGTGGAACACCTGCAGACAATTTAATGGAATCCGAGCAGCCTCCTTTGCCATCTGAAACCACCTGGGATCTGCCTGTTAAGTACGAGTAGAACCACTTCAAGGTAGGTTCCGAAAAACCCAACCTCCACAATTTATTGAGGAGATTTAAGTGAGGCACAGTGTCAAAAGCCTTGCCAAAATCGAAAAGGACAAGGATAGTAAGCATTCTTTTATCTATACCACGCCGAATGTCATCAGTGACCCTTAGTAGCGCGGTCTGTGTGCTATAGGCGCGCCTGTAAGCCGATTGTCTAGGGTCCAGAATGCTATGAGACTCAAGAAAGCACGAAATTTGATCGAAGATGATCCTCTCGAATATTTTTGAAAACTCCGGCAAGATAGCGATTGGCCGGGTATCGGAGAGCATTCTCGATATTCTCACCTTGAGAAGCGGACGTATGACCGCTAGCTTCCACTGCTCGGGAAAGAGTGAGAGCTGAATGGAGCCATTGATGACCCTAAGTAATCCGCCCACATCATTTTCGGGTCTCTTAATGAATTGAGCTTGGTAAGCAGATAGTTGCTTCCAGCACTCCTGATGTCACACGTTACCTGATCGCGAGCACGTCTATAAACAACAAAACTCAAAGCCCTGTTTGACCTTTTAGCACGCTTATAGAGGTCGTTCTTGTCCCTAATATTGCGCTTGAGAACGTCAGTCAGCCACGGCGTCGGCGGTCTACGGGCCCTGAACTTCACAACAGGCGCATGCTTATCAAATGCAAGACAAAGCGACTTTGTAATGGCATGCACCTGAGCATTAAGCTGTGCCGCAGTCTCGATTGCTAGCGAGTCATTATTTAGCATAGATGACAATAAGGAGACTGCGGTGGCCAGAAACTCGCCATCAATGAATTTGGATAGATTATGTTTAGTAACAGAGCGAGTGGAATATACAGGCACACCAATATTATACTGGATGGATATCATATCATGACCGGCTATGAAGGGGGCGGAGGACTTATCGTATGCTAGTAGCTTGTCTGCACTGTCCAAAATAACCACATCTAGCCACGAGTCATTATGAGCAGTGTGGTGAGTTGCTTCAGACGGTACTAGATATAACGAATGAGAAAAAATACATTTGTTAAGGTAATTTGTAGTATAAACATCCGACAATAGATCGAAGTTCAGGTCACCGACAAAAATAATGTTCTTTTATTGGTGAGCAAAACGATTAAAACTAGATTCGTACATGGCAGTAAATAACATAGCTTCGCCACGAGGAGGAGATATATGTAAAATCATAAACTCCGGTGCATTAGTAAACATACTAGGAGATGTATCCAAAATTTTAGCGGTAAGCGACTCATGGACGTAACAAGCTACGCCTCCACCTTCCTTACCCTCCCGATCATTACGTATCAGGAAGTAATTAGCAATGCTAACTAAATCATCCTGAATATGAGCATGAAGCCACGTTTCAGTAACCGAAATAATATGGCACGGAATTTCGCTGAAATGAATCCGCACGAGGTCAATATGACCGAGCAGCGAATTCGCATTAAAATGCGCTACCGTTAAAAATTTTTTGGAGTCTGCCGTTAAGTTTGCTGAGATCGGCATGCGAGCGACGCCGTTCAAAGAGACACGTGACGGGTCTGGAAGTCAGACCATCTTCGATAGGTCCTCCGCAGAGCTAATGGTAATGCGAGGCTGACCATTGTCCTTTCTTGCGAAAATCTGTGAGTGATTCACCCATACGTATGTGTACGACACACTGGCTGCGTGAGCTTTCGCTTGTCGCAACAATCTGTAACGCTCTGCAGACAACATCTCATTGACGAAGAGTTTACCGTTTAAATCGCCGCCGAAAACCTCCTTAACCGTGAGGTCACGTTTTGCTTTTTTCGCATTGATAATTATATCACGAACACCACATGACGTGAGAGTGACTGCGATTGAAAAAGAACGACGCGAGCGAACATCATCGGCCGTTGAATTTATGGTTACGTCACCACCACGGTTTTTCGTCATTGCACGAGCCGCCATTACGTGACAATCGAGTTGGCTAAGCCCTAGACCGGCTAAAACCTTACCAACCAAGCTTCGCGGAGAATCAGTGAGTACGGCTGGAATGCCCGCCACCACCAGCTCAATCAGACTAAGATTGTGATTCGAATTCTGATTCAGACTGAGACTATGATCACGGTTTTCGCTCGACGCGAATGTACTAGCTTTCAATTTAGCAATCTCCTTCACAATAACCGCATTCTGAGTGACAAGCGAGGCATTCTTTGCCTCAAGTGCAGCGATTTTCTCAGAGTGAGTGCTAATAGCTTGCACCAGCTTTGGGATTTCGATAAGGGTCGAATTGATGTTTGCTAAACCCGTGCGGAACTCTACCGCAAGACTAGCAGTGTTTGCACTAACCTCGCGTAACATTGCCGTTAGCGATGCAAGCGAATCGGTCCCGACCTCAGCAGAATGCAATGACTGAGAAGAGGTAGACGGAGTTGAGGTCTCTCCGTTCATAATGGCCAAATACGTTTTACAACACTCGTTTATGACGCTTTGATTCAAATAATACTTTACGCACCCCGGGTGAAATGAACGCGAGCAGAGAGAGCAGCCGATCGAGTTAGCCGCGATACCTCTATTACATCTATAGTAACACTTCGACATACGTACAGCTGCGCGGAGATAATACAGCTCCTTACCAAGTACCGAAAACTATTACAGTTCGCAATGACGACGATGTCGAGAAGGTGACCGATAGATGCCGACAAGATCTGCCTCACACGAACGGTCAATAAGCAAATCGCGCGCCGATAATAACACTCGCTGACCTTCCACAATGATCGCACCGATGAAAATTGCGGCGTCGCGCTCCCCACCGATAGCTCGTGTGATCGGTTAGCGAAGCTCGATGATAAGGAGGTAATGCCCGATGATAATGAAGATAACGATGTCCAAGCCCCAACGACGAGCGATCCCAGGCGCATGCGCACACAGCCAAACTGAGCGAGCGAGAACGTCAGGACAACGGCTACGAAGATGTTAGGTTATAAAACCTGTCAGCGCATTTCGCCGATTTTCCCCGAAAAGCCAGTGAAAAGAAGCGAAGTCGACGGAAAAAATCACGAAAAGCGTTTAAGTGCGTGCTTTGGTGCTGGAAGCAAAAAGGCCCGAAGGCAGCAACACAGCAGAAATGTGGTCACAGTGAGGAGCGGATGAAAACGTGTCTGATGTACTCACCGCGAGAGAGAGAGAGAGAGAGAGAGAGAGAGAGAGATTGATTGATTGATTGATTGATTCAGTTTATTATACCCTAGCTTGATATGGGGTAATTAAAGAATAAGTCATGCCGCGATTACATTAGTATGTGAAAAACCAGCAAAGAAAAAACTTCGGCATATACAAGAGTAGATATAAAACTAAAAATATACTAAAAATAACAAAATCTAGAACTAAAAATACACTAAAAAGAAAAATAATAACAGAATAACAAAACAGTATCATTAGTTGAATGCGCACGCCGATTCCATACGTAAATCGAACTACAGAAACTGCACAATCTGCCAACTTAAACGTCAACTTAAAAATAGGCAAAATCGCAGTAAAATAAGATAAAGTAAAGTGCAATATATCACATGATCACCTAATTTTAACCTGATTTTAACTGAAAGCAATGAGAAATGAGAAATGAGCAATAGGAAAAGAGAAATAATGTGACATAAGAAATGAGAAATACGAGATAAAGAGATTAAAAAAAAAAAAAAAAAAAAACACAGGTAGACGGAGATTCGTACATTCATAATTCTGAATTCTTGATGTTAATTGCTGGATAGTGCGTACATTATTTTCCAACTATGATGAAGCTAGGGTACTGCCGCACTAGGTGTAATGTGCCTCTCCCTACTCAATCTCTTCCAAAGACAAGAGATAATCAAGCTGGCTACTCTTAAAACTCTCAAGCGACGTCGCCTTCCTGATAACCTCAGGAATTGAATGCCAATAATATGCAGCTGACAGTTTAAAGGACTGGTGATATGTCCCCGTTCTATGGCAAGGGATGTGGAAAACCGGTTGCACATCAAGCCTCTCCGACCGCCTAATCCCCTCACACGCTCTAGGCAGCAGCTCATCAATGTATGCTGGTACCCCGAGGTACAAGGCACGGTATATTAATACGCCTAGAGAATACTTTCGGCGCCCTTTCACCGTTAGCCATCCTAGTCTTCGGCGATATGGTGTTATGCTTTCATCTCGGCGAAGGTTGAATATGAAGCGGATACAACAATTTTGGAGCCTCTGAAGCCTGCCATTCTGCTCAGCATTGATGTCAATATACACGAGACAACAGTAGTCAAAGATTGGAAATATAAGCGCAGTCACCAACTTCGTTCTAATCTCCGTCGAAAGCGAGCCTCTGTTAAACTTTAACTTATGCAGGACGCCATTCACTTTCTGCGAAATATGCGAGACATGTTTTTTCCACGACAGATCAGATTGAAAGATTACACCTAAATTTCTGATATTGGTGACGTATGACAAACATGATCCATTCAGGGTAATCGGAGGTAGCTCATCAAGCTTAAGGGTACTAACATGTGCTCTACTACCAGCAATCAACACCTTCGTTTTCGCGGCGTTCAATACTAGGCCATTTACACGCGCAAACTGTGCAATGGAATCGACATCACAAGCTATTTTAGCGAGTGCACTCTCAATCTCCGATGGAGGGCACTGAATGTAAATTTGTACATCATCAGCAAAGATCATACGATCACTGTGCTGTAAAACCTCCCCAATATCATTTATATATAACGAAAATAATAATGGCCCTAACACCGAGCCTTGTGGCACCCCTACCGATGTGTTCACCAGACCCGAACAACCTCCTCGATCATCGACTACAGATTGGGATCGTCCAGAAAGATATGAGAAGCACCATCGCAATACAGAATCTGCCAAACCCAGCTTTTTCAGTTTTCTTAGAAGGTTCAAGTGCGGGACACTGTCGAAGAGAGAGAGAGAGATTGATTGATTGATAACTTTATTATGCCCTAGCAAGCTATGGGGCAACACATAAGATTTACAAGAAAAATAAGTTTACATTTAATAACCACTTACATCTAATTAAAGGTATAGTATAGAGTATAGTATTGCATTATGTAGAATATAGTATAGTATGGTAGCAAAGTATAGTAGAAAAGAAAAAGCAAAAGAAAAAGCAAAAGAAAATCGCCGAGTTTCACAATGACTCACGGCCCAACATGAAGCTCCCTTTGAAACAGGAAGTCGAAGTGACGAGTTTTAAAAATATCAAGGGACGACGAATCACGAATAAGAAGTGGAAGCGAGTGCCAGTGCTGCGCCGCAGCGATCTGAAATGACCGATGGAACGTGGACGTACGATGGGTTGTGATGTGGAAGACATTCTAGTCACCCAGCCTGTCGGACCTACGCACATCAGCGCTTAGTCTGGGCAGAAGTTCATTTAGGTAACCCGGGACGGTTAGCCGAAGTACTCGATAGCACATGGTGCCCAGACAGTGCAAGCGACGACTCTTCACAGAGAGCCACTTCAGTCTTCGTCGGAACGGCGTGATGCTCACGTCCAGCCGAAGATCAAATATATAACGGATGCAACAATTGAGTAGCCTTTCTAACTTGGTATTCTGGGATTCAGTGAGGTCATGATAGACTAGGCAGCAATAGTCGAATATAGGCAGGATGAGAGACCGAACGAGCGTGATCCTGACCTCTGTAGAAAGTGACCTCTTGTGGTATTTTAGCCTATGCAATGTCCCGTGCACCCTCTGGGAGATGGCAGAAACATGTCTGTCCCAGGATAGGTCATTAGCAAGGATGATTCCTAGATTCCGCGCTTCCGTTACATACGGCAGGGTGGCTGCACCTAAGGTGATGGGTGAAACGTCCGACAGATTAATGTCCCTAATGTAAGCCCTGCTCCCTATGATAAGCGCCTTGGATTTCTCAATGTTTAGGGCTAAACCATTTGATGATGCGAACTGAGCGATGATGTTAACATCATGTGATAATTTGACGATCGCCTCATTTAGCTCGGACGGAAGGCAGCGGAGGTAGATCTGCGTATCGTCAGCAAAAATCATGTGGTCGCAATAACGCAGGTCGGAGCAGATATCATTTATGTAGAGGGAAAAGAGTAGCGGCCCTAAGACAGGCCCTTGAGGAACACCGGACGAAACGAAGATACGATCCGAGCCGCCCCCCTTTCCGTCACCGACGACTTGCGATCGGCCGGACAGATACGTATAGAGCCATTCGAGCGCCGAATCAGAAAAACCAAGGGCTCTCAGTTTCCTCAGTAGATGTAGGTGAGGAACTGTGTCAAAGGCTTTACTGAAATCGAATAGGACCAGGACGGTGAGTTGCCTATCGTCTATCCCACGCCGAATATCGTCCGTGACTCTCAGTAGAGCAGTGTGCGTACTGTGCCCACGTCTGTAAGCCGACTGCCTTGGATTTAGTATGCCGTTAGTATCGAGGAAGCGCGAAATTTGATCGAAGATTAATCTCTCTAATAATTTCGAGAATTCAGGTAAAATAGCAATTGGCCGGGTATCAGAAGGGCCTCTTGGCGCTTTTCTCTTAAGGAGAGGGCGTATGATTGACATCTTCCACCCTGTCGGAAAGTAAGAGAGCCGGATGGAGAGATTGAAGATGCACACCAAGTGAGTAATAATGATGGGAAGCGACTTGGCAATTAGAAATTTCGAGATGCCATCTGGGCCAGCATGTAGCGACGTAGACATAGACCTGCCGATATGACGCAAAATGCCCTCCGGTGTGACTTGTGAAAAAGAAAAATTGTTAACGGCGCATGGCGGGTCAGACATCAAAGCACGACACTGAGCCTCAGTGATCGGAGAAGAGGCGGCCGAGATTGTGGAGTAATAGGTGTTCAGTTCCACCGGCGTGAAAAAATGAAGCGGAGATGACAGAGACGTTTTGACAAGGCCCAAGTGCCTGAGTTCTGCCCACATGAGTTTGGGGTCTCTTATTGCATTCAGTTTTTCCAGTAAGAAATTATTCTTGGCTTGTCTGATAGCGACTGTAACTGCATCACGAACTACTCTGTACATAACGAAGCCTAACGCTCTGTTCGTCCTTCTCACGCTCTTATAGAGGTTATTTCTCTCCCTGATCCTGCTTTTGAGAGCCTCGGTAAGCCACGGCGTCGGGGGTTTCTTAGCCCTGAACCTGACTACCGGGGCATGCTCGTCAAGCGCAGAGATAAGGGCATGAGTGAGAGTGGCGATGTGTCCGTCCAACTGCGATGAGGTAGAGATCGCCGACAAGTCGCCGGACAGCGACGAGAGTCCGGACCTCACAGTGGCGAGAAAATCGCTATCGCAAAAGGTGGATAGGTTACGTTTGGTGATCAAGCGTGCGGAATCAATAGACGAACGAAGAGCATACCGGAAGGAGACAATGTCATGACCTGCGATGAAAGGAGCAGATGACTTTTTATACGACAATAGCTTCTCATCCTCATCGAGTATGACTACATCCAACCATGAATCGCTATGAGCGGTATGATGTGTAGGATTAGAGGGCACAAGAAATAGCGAGTTCGAGAAAATAAAGTTCTTGAGGAAATTCGAAGCGAAATCTTGTGATAGTAGGTTGCAGTTAAGGTCGCCCACTATAATGATATTATTGTACGAGTGAGAGAAGCGAGCGAAAATAGACTCGAATGAATGAAAAAGCTGCGCTTTAGGCCTTCTATACATGACCGTGAATAAAATTGCCTCCCCCTGAGGCGGCTCAATACGCAGAATAATGAACTCAGGCGCATTGGAGAACGTATTTGGAGAAGCTTCTAAGATTTTAGCTGTGAAAGAGTTATGGATAAAACACGCCACCCCACCCCCTTCCCTTCCCTCGCGATCATTGCGTATCAGGAAATAGTCATCAATGCGCACTAGCTCATCGAGGATATGGGCATGTAACCAGGTCTCTGAGACCGCAATGATATGACAAAAGTTATCATGAGCATAAATACGCACGAGATCTATATGCCCAAGTAAAGAATTGGCGTTGAAGTGTGTGACGGTAAGGTGGCTCGACAACGGTACTTGTAAGATATCGTCCTCGTCACACGATACAGTTTCCGACGGATTAGGCAGTCAGATTAGCTTGGATAGATCGTCCTCCGAGCTAATGCGTATTAGTGGTTGACCATTATCTTTTCTCGCGAAAATAACTGAATCCCTGACCCACACATATTTATAGGATGCCCTAGCCGCACGAACTTTCGCTAGACGTAATAATTTATAAGTCTCAGACGATAACATCTCGTTGATAAACAGCTTGCCCACGAGATTGTTGCCAAGAGAGAGAGAGAGAGAGAGAGAGAGAAAGAAAAAGGGAGCTTTGACGATCGAAATCGTTCGATTGTTAGTAATTAAATGAACGCTGGCAGGTTCGTCGAAACGCAGGATTATTGTGTTTCGTCACTGATACGATATTCGCACGGGGACCCACCTTATTTGTGATATACGCACTATTGAATAAATAGAAAAATTTGGAAAAATGTTAAACAAAAGTGATCGTGACACTACGTGCCATACGTAATATGTGAAATTAGCCAAGTTGGATTGTTTTGAAAAAAAGGGAAAAAGGGAGAAATTTGTTTTTTTTCGTTTTTTTTTTTCTCGTTTTCACACGAATTTGTATTCATTCGTCGAAATTTCGACATTATCGGGTACAATTTTTATATTTGTTATGTTTAATACCCAATAATAATATATCGTCGTTAATCGTAGATCGAAAAAGGTCGTGATCGAATCTCACAAATTTGCAATATTAGCGAGTCGTTCGATGAATTTATTTACCATGCCGAACACTTTTTAATAGGATTCATTTTTGAACCAAGAGGACATTCGAAATCCTTGGCGAATTCTTTGCTATTCGATAACGTTTCGATAAGCCGAGCATGGGGTGGAGCATGAATGGCGAACTTTGAGGTGGTGCTCCAATGCATGGTATTTACTTTCTCGCACAAAATGTTGGCGTAGGCGATCCAGAACATTTGATTCGGGCTTTGATCGAGACCGGGCAATCGTTTCTCCGGTACTTTGCCGCGCATCGTGTTGACGTAAGCGCGATAAACCATTTTCAGACCTGCGTTGGTAGCGACATTACTATCAAGCGTAGCAACTACGTCCACCTGTGCGATTAAATTTGAAATTTTAGTACGTAAGTTGAATTTTTTTAATATACATATTTCTTGTATTTTTTTTCGTTTCTTTTTGAAATTTCACTAGAATCGAATCCAGACTTGGCTTTGGATACAAACTCGGACGAATGTCTCGTCCCCAAGGAAAACATTTTTGAATACTTCAATACATAATTCAGATCCAAGAGAAAATTTTTTCTTGAAACGAGACAATATTTTTACATTTATCATTTTTTGGCGCACTAATGGCCGTAGAAAAGAGGCAACAATTGTCGTCGCGTGACGTTGGACGACTCGATAAAAACACTTACGGGGTTATTTTCGTTATCTATGACGTATTTTTTATACTGTTCGCCGAAACATTTCGTGCGTTCATCGAAGAGTTGCTTGGCAGCCGTTGTCCACCAGTTCTTCCGGGTGCCGTTCAAGCCGTGATGATCTCCCGGACTGCTGAATACGTGAGTGACTTGGTAGCCGAGCACCATTCCTAGAGTCGCGAAGTTCATGTAATCGGGTCGTTCGAGGTCGAAAAAGTTCCCCTGGAGGGTGTGAGCGGGAATCTCTGCATCGAGGAAAAGGAAGAAATCGAAAATTATTCGCGTCACGATCAACGCATTCGGTACAAAAACGATCGTCGGTCGAAAAACGATAGTTTTCGAAATTCTTGAAGAAAAAAAAATAAATAAACGAAAAGACAAACGTCATTACCAAAAACTCACCGATAGTGTTCGATTCATAATCGTTTTGCGGGACAATATCCTTGAGAAGTGTGCCGATACTGGCCGGATTAATCTTGTTCGAGGGCTTTAAAATCTCGGCAGTTTTCTTTTCGTAATTAAATTTGATCAAACGCAAGTAATTGATTAAATATTCGTTGTCGAGAAATTCGAGTTCTTGGTAATAATCATTGAGATTGTCGTCCGTCAGGACACCTTCGGGATAGCCAATCATTTCTTTAGTCGCACTTTCTTTTTCCTTGGCGAAAGCTCTCGTTTCGTTGTCCAAGAACGACACCTAGAAATTACGAAGTTAAATTTGAATAAAACAAAACAAATAAAAAATAGATCGCAATCGATCGTATCGATTAATTATAATTTTATTGCTCGTAAAATTAATTATTTTTACCTCGTCCAAAGTTGCTCGGAATTCCTGTTTGATTTTTCTTAAAATATCTTCGGCGTATCTCTTCTTTTCGGGTGTGAAGAACTTTTTCATATACATCGCAGCGACGATCGGTGGCAGTTTATCATTCATTATGTCTATGCATTGTTCAAATCTTGAAGAATACGGAGCAATGGATATGTATTTTTCCCATATTCCGATTGTCGCTCGGTTCGTGTATCGGTGTACTTGTTCTATTAGTTGAAACATTGCATAATTGGCTTGAACTCTTTTTGGTGTTGTCGATAGCAGCCTGATCACTGGGTCGATGAACATTGGGTTCGAGACCACGATGACGTCGGTGTCGGCGATCGTTTGCATCGGCGAAAACATCCTCGTTAAAATATTTCTCCAGTCTACGCTTGGATAACTCTCGATCAATTCGTTCAGTGTCATTCGAAGATCTACGGCTTTGCCTACGCTTATCGCCTGGAGATGAATTTCGATCGATATTAACATATAAGGCCGAATGTACGTATTATCCCGACTGAATAATTGGGAAATCACCGACATCGTTCGTTCGCGATGATTGAAATTTTTCTTCATTTTTGTCTTTAATTTTGATATTACGGGAAGTTATAACTTTTTCATCAAGCGATAACTATCCTTGATTGAATCGATAATTGGCGGTCCACAAAAATGTTCCTACTTCGCGAATTTCTCGTTTTTACGGATCGAATGACTACTTTTTTTAATGATTTACGGATTACCAATACGTACTTTCTGCAATCGAAGTCGGAACTCTAATACTTCCATGAGCTCCGCTTCGGCCGTTTGTCTATCAACTCCGAGACTTTCAGCGATATCGACCTTTAACGCGTGATAATCCCTTATGGTGGAACTTATATTATTTCCGGGGAACATATATTCGATGAAGTATGGTCTGCGCAACTGAAACGCAATATGGCCGTGTCGTGTTAATTTATATTTATTATTTATTCGCTCGAATAATAGATAAAGAATACGTACGTATATCGTACGCTGTGATGTATTCTGTTTATCCACTTGCATACGAATAGTTATAAAACAACTCGCGGGCAATCCAGCTCGATTCCAATCCGCGATCGTCCCCATCCAATCAAAATTTGATTCGTTCCAAGACTCACCTTCGACTACCGGCCAGCCGCCGAATGTCTGTGTGAATTCTTTAAGCAGTAGAGCCCCCTTGGATTCGGTCGCCTCTGTAGAATTATAAATATCGTTCGATTTGTTAATTCGTCGTTTATAGCGAATATTGGTGCCGCTCGCACGAGGGAACTTGGCTTACCCTCGTTCATACAAGACTTGTACATAGTCCTGGCTTGTTTGAAGGGTTTGATATCATCAATTTCATCATCGCTCTCGAATAGGCTTTTTAATTGTAAATTTAATTGCCAACGGACGATTTCAATGTTCCTCGTAATCATCTCGTTCGATATTCCTTTTATGTTGTTCGATATAGATTCAGCATATGTTCCGAAATTGCCACAAGTATATTCGTAAAAATCATCGCAGGGATTTACCGTAAGGTTCATACTATTCTTGATGCTAGATGCTGAAAAGAAATTCATTTCCATCTCAACGTACGTTATTTCCGTTTTTGGGCGATTGTTCGATGACAGACGTAACTTGCGATTTAATTTTCTCTTCTACCTACCGATGTCGTAGCATGCTGGTTTTGTGCAAACGTCGTTTCCTGCTTCATAGGTCGTATTTTGTAACGATGTCGGGGAATCGCGACGTCCTAGACATTTGATTTTTTTATGATAAAGTACACGGTTGTTTAAAGAATAATACGAGATGGAACGATAATGGGAATATCGTTGGTGAAAGTTTTGGAAAATAATGACGAACGCGTCAAGATTTTGCGTTGTGCACAAATTTAGCTGACGTAGAAACGACGGATTAGTTCGGACAGGCTGAAATTTGTTCCGCGGTTCATAATCACTTGTACTCGTTATTTATTCTCCTACTCACCCCGAAGAGATGAAGCCGTGATAATCGCGAGAAACTCAGCGAATATCGCGAGGCTCGTCAACCAGAAACGCATGTCTGATCGATGATTTTTTTCCAATAATCTGCAGAAAATTATGTCGCGAGAGATTTGAAAAATTGATTAAAAAACAATTCTTAACAGTTTTTTTAAGAATCGAATGTGTCGAAGAAATCAAATTTTAACCCGAACGATATGGCGTTCGTGTCTGAACATTCAGACGTACGAACGAATACGGTCGGAGGAATCGAAAATTTCTGTACTTTTATACCCCATCTGTGTTTCATGATTCATAAAGTTATCTGTAATTAGAATTCTTATTGGATCGACTTAAATACAGATAAGTATCGATCAATCGATAGACAACAAGCCCCGAAAACGATCTGCAAACAGTTGTGCGAAGAAACATGCCAGGTAAAATTCTGGCTCAACTATTGGTTCAACTGATACAATTTACTGTCATTCCTAATGTTAATTCTCTTTACATGTTTATTACGTTTCAGTATGTTATTTTCAATATCGACGTAGCCCACATAGTATATAATTACTCGTATATGTTATTAATATATATTGCAAAATATATACGAGACGCGTCCGTACAAAACATATTCATGTCGATAGAACATTCGCACGTGGAGCCACGTCATTAATGATTTACGAGTACGTACTATTGACAATGAATAGGTTAACGTTTCGAAAGATATCGAACAAAGTCCCACGACACCATCTGTCATACGTAATGTTTTAAATTGACACAATTCCAAAAACTGAATATGTTCCTATACTCAGTCCAGTGCGTGGGAAGGTTTCAGAAAAAAATTGTTTTTCTTCCACATGAATTTCTTTTCGCTTATCTCGAGTTCGACATTGCCTAATACATTTTTTTAAGTTTTACTTGCGATGTGTACCCCATCTAATCCACATCGTCGTTAATCGTAGATTGAAAGACGATGCGATCGAATCTAACAAATTTGCAAAATTCGAGAATCTTTCGACAAAGTGATTTACCACAAGGAGCATTTTTTGATGGGATTCATTTTTGAACGAAGAGGACATTCAAAATCCTTGGCGAATTCTTCGCTGTTCGATAACGATCCGATAACGCGGAAACGATTTGTCGGCTGAACCGCAAATTTCGACGAAGTATTCTAAGACAGCGTATTTAATTTCTCGCAGAATATGTTGGCGAAAGCGATCCAGTAGATTTTATTCGGACTGTGTTCAAGTCCGGACAAGTCCATTGGTGTAGGTGTAGTAGGTATGTGCGCGCGAAATTTGAAATGAGCTGCGTTTTTTCGGTTCGACGTGAACTCCCCGCTGTTGACTTACTTGCCCATGTGTACCGATATAACGATTTTCGGATAAATCGTCGAGGTAGGTTCCTCTTCGAAGTTGTTTCCTCTGTTGATAGTTTCCCAGGTTATCAATGATGATCCAGATGGATAAACTTCTTGGGAACAATGATTGCACTCAACACCAGCAGTTAACGGTTACTCAATAACACACAAACGTTTTTTTGTAACTTGAAGCTACAAAACTAAGACTGAACTTGTACAAAAATGAGAAGGTTCGCGATCAGACTCGGATTTTACTCCCTCAAGATACTTTTTAGTTCGAAGTCGGTTGACTTCTCTCTGACCAATTTCTGTAAAAGAGTCAACCATTTCACCTCGGCTTGGGAGGAGTTACAAAAATTTGGTTGGTTCGATTGGTCTGATTCCTACCGAGACTCTTCGTTTTTCTATAGAGGGCTTTATCTCGAACACGCAGAGGTGGCGTGAGATCGTCGGCTCATGGATTACGTTCGGGAGAATGAAAGTACGGTTTTAAATTATAGTTCGGAGAAAAAATACAGAGTTTGTTTATAGCTAGGTTTTCGAGTGGTGATATCGCACAAGGCGTTCGTTGAAATGAAATATGAGTAAGAAAAATGGTAATATCGTAAATTAACTAAGGGTTTATTATCGCTAGGATGTATATAAGAGGGATGTTTATTCCTTGGGAATATGTTTATGAGGGTAAAGAATATTTCTTGTTGTATTGCGCGACTGTTTATGTGATAAGATCGAGTTCGGGATTTCGAATGTTTGAGAAAATAATCTAGGAATATTCTTGGAAGTCGTAATTCTATGTCTAAAACTAGAAATACTAATCGTTTCTTAGGTATAGCTTTGTAAAAGAAATAATAATGTTATATTAAGGTGATGTGAAAGGCCCGGACCACGGTCTTATACACAGGGCTTGCAACTCTGGCTTTTGACGTGGACCCCGTGGACCCCTTAACGTGCCATGCCGCTAGGGTCGCTGCGATCGAGGGATACCCGGTGCGAGAGAGATGGCGATAGTCACGCATGCGTTTTACACGAGCATTGAATTCAAACCCAAGAATCTCGTTGATACATAATATTTTCTATAAATTTGGTTCCTTGAAAAAAAAAGATATATAATGACTAACAAATCTAAAACCAATATATATTATGTTAGTCTATATCCAAACTTCTCCCTAAACATTAAGCGGTCATGAAAACAATGAACGAATTTTTGAATTAACAATTCGTAATGCGTTGTTGGCTATAAGTTCGTAGAGGCATAGCTCGGTTATTTTGGGTTGAAATTTCTATTATTATTTCTTTTTCGAGTCTCTTGGTAAACCTTTGCTACAAATACGACAAAATAATTGAACTAATTATATAATTGTTAAAATTTGTTTTTATTGAATTCTTTAGAAATTATATAAAACGCAAGGCTTCGTCATGTTTAAATATTATAACCACTTCACGACTTTAATCGACGTAAAATAAAAGCATTTCACTAAGCACGTGTAACACGCGATATTTAAAAAATGTAAATTATGTTTATACATCCCTCGATCGCAAGCCACCTGGATATTGCTTCAATAAGGGTACCACGGCCTCCTATTGTATTCTGGCCGAGTTGCAAGACCTGTGTATAAAACCGTAGGTAGAACGAGAGATGGATGACGATAACTGTAGGTCCTAACTTATCGGCTTCCACCACAGCAATATGACCACGTTCCGTCGTTCCGTGTGACGAGCCAGCAGAAACGGTGAGTGTGCGAGGCCTGCGTAGGGAGCCAATCACGTGACGTCGTAGTCAAAACGTGCGGGGAGGCGTACGACAAAAGATGAAAAGTTTATTTTAATAACCAACTATTTCCGTACAACCACATTTGTATTTTTATCGGTGCCAATTATGTTCTTTTTGTTTATTATTTGTATATTATAATAGGGAGATTATTACTATTCGTAGAAATGAATGTTCCTTCGAATGTTCTCTAGTATTTATACCCACAAGAATATTCACCCAGTACCATCTATCGAGTCCATTAGAGCACCAATACGAAAATTATTGTGGCGTATCGTAACGTTCACCTTCTCATTATTATTATCTTATATCCATCGGCGAAGTAAAAGTAGATTGAGGAAAAAATAAATAAAAGAAGAAAAGCGGTCGGTTAGTCGAGATGGCTAGCATAAAATGTGGAACCCACGTAAAAGAATTGCGAATTTTATTGTGCCAAACGTCAAAATCGAGTCAGGGTGTGAGGTAAAATAAGAATGCGGACGACGGATAAAATTGCGAAATCGTAAAATCCGTCAATAATCAATGACTCGGAGGTTATCTCAACCAATTAATAACGGAGTAATAACAATAATACAGTTGATCCGTATTAAAACATTGTTTTCAGAGACTTCGTGGAGACCCAATACGTTCCTTTAAAATTAAACAATCCGAAATTGCCCGTGTTGATAAGAGAGTGTTCGTCGATAGAGCCGAAACTATATGCACGATATGGTATGTACGCACCTATTACATCACGAGCAGGTAGAAGAAGGGAACGAGGAAACGGACGTATCGAATAAGCAAAATTTTTCAAACAAATAGCATTCTGGGCTCAATGAGATAAACAAAAAATCAACTTTTTCACAAATGTAACGAATTACCTCGATCTTTTCAATTAATAATCGTATTCTTGCATTTTATCTTAGAAAAACAATATCGATGCCTCTGTCAAATACGAAATGTTTATTATGCGATATGTACGAATAAAACGTGTATCGCGTCGTTTTGTCCGACGAAAATTGCGAAAGATCGTTTTTCCGTTTCAGAATTCGGTAAAGAAAGGTGCGTCCCCCTGACAAATTTGCAATCGGTGGATATATTAGGAAAAATTCAAGAACTTATTACTCCGTGAAACGATGGAGGAAAACGGAAAGGATTGCGATTAGCGGACCGTCGCTTAAATATTATTAATTAGCATTGTGAAATAGGTCTAATGGATAAATAAAGAAACGCGTCGAAAGGAAATTGGGTTTAACAGCCGTTGCGTTTGTTTTTATTATTCGAACGTATCGATAGTGTAATACACAACTTGTTAAACGTATCAACTATTTATCAAAATATAGGATAACCATTTGTCTAACGAAAAAAATCGAAACAATATGGCCACGTTTGTTCGCGTATCTTTTTTTCCGCACGACGCGGTAAATTCTATGAATAACGATTGTCGCTAGTTTTTAAATGCCGGTAGACCAAATATCTCTGGCTCGAAGCGTTCGAGACTGCTCAAGACTAACGTAGCTTTCTCCCTTAAATTTTTCGGTAGATTCTCGTCCGGTACCATTACGACTTGCATACCGGCGTTAACGGCAGCTTGTACGCCGTTCGGTGCATCCTCGAAAACGAGACACTGGGGAAGAAGAATCAATCGTTGTAGATGAGAAATTAGTCAGAAAGGCGTTACGTTATTTATCGAATGATAACGAACCGTCGATGGTTGAGGATTGTCGGGAAATCGTTTAGCCGCTACGAGAAATATATCCGGACTCGGTTTGCCATTTTTCACCTCGGAATCCGAACCACCGAGTACGCGATGATGAAAAAGTGCAAAAACGTCTTTGCACTTTTGAGTTTTGAGCTCGTAACTCTTTTCCGTGGAGCTCGTCGCCAGTGCTATCGGTATACCGTTCTCTTTGAGATGTCGCAAAATTCTTTCGGCACCTGTTGTTAACGCAATAAATATAATAACTTTTGAGGAACGAGACGTTGATGAATTCTTGTCTTATCACATTGATCGGATGGCCCCCGCCCTCTCAATACTCATTCATGGCTTATACTATAAAGACATCGATGATTCTGCCACGCTATAATGATTATATGCGTTCTGTGTGTCTTGGTTGCGTGTGCACGATAATTTATAATGGAAATGAGTTATATCGAGACCAACTTTTCGGACAAGAGATAGAGGAAAGAAAACTGTAAAAATAAAAATCAACGAAATTAGGGTTGAGCTTCGAACCTCGAATCTGTGCGGTAAGCGACGCGCAACAACGCCAGAGATAATCTCAATGATTTTCATTATCGGTTTCTATTATCGATACGATCGTAATCGCAGGCTTGTTTTGTTATTTAAAAGCGCGCGATTCACATTCCATTGTCGTTAGAAGCGCTTCGCGATATATCGCGTACGCACCAATGAAATTATGCACAAATTACCATCCACCGTTTATCGTGCCAATGACAAAAAATCATAACAACATATACGCGACGATTTTTTCAATTCCTCTCGTCGTTCTTGTTATCTCGGATTGAAATTAAACGATAAATAAATTGTTTAGGGTCGCGACGAGCGATACATTTTATTGACAAGATTCCTCATAAAATTGAGGTTTACGAGTTAATGGACGAATATGAAAATAAAATTTTGCGAATGTTCGAAAGCAATGGAAGGCGAATATATATGCTTTTGTACCATCGTAGCAAGGTTGCGCGCGCTTATCTAAAGTAAACAATTGACAAAGCCAACAGATGCATAACAGGGAAAGTTTGTATTATCTCGACCTGGCATGTATTTAACGTCAGTGAACAATTCGTGCTGCATTTGATGATATTGTTCTTGAAACTCTTGGACAGACAACGGTAGCTTATAGTGATTTATAACAAGTTCGGCGCCTACGATCTCGGGACGGCCAAGAACCTCGTAAGCCAAATCGCCGCCATACGTATGACCGTATTTCGATACTATTTTATGATATATTCTTTTGTAAACGCTCTCCGTATCTGTAGAAAATGGAGAAAGGAAACAAATTTTATAAATAATGTGATATAAATGTTCACGAGTACCTGGTAAGAGTGCGCTTTGTGGAAACAATTCATCGTATACGGGTAACAGTCGGTCGATCAATTCTTGCGGCGTTATAGGTAGATCTAATGCCTTTATAATTGCAATCGCGCCCTCCCGCGACTGCAGACCCATTATTCGAGCTTTCATCTCCCACGTGAAGCTCTTGCCGAATTCATCGAGGACACGATTGAAAGCCACCGTGTACAGCTTTTCCGTATCTGTCAAAAACTCTCGGCGTATTCTCATTGATGTTGCAATGATTTTATTTCACGTTTGTACATCGCTCCGATCACAGAGAATTCGTCCTCGAATATTACGAGGAGAACGGCTCGTTACGTACTCCCCAACAACCGCGATTACCTTCGCAGCTCGCAGGATCAATATTTTTCTCATTTTCTTTTCTCCGTTTTACTCGCATTGTTATTTTTCCAACATCGGAGATGGTGGATAAAGTCTACACGGTAGTGAGGCTTGGTGGCCTGGGAGGGGGGGGGGGGGGGATGACGCGCGCATCCGCTCGAAAGTATTAATTTACGTTCGGTTTATCGTAACAGCTGATTTTCGAATCGAGTGATTACATAAGTGAGAAATCGTCGAGATAGAGGATGCCTCTTTGGCATTTAAAATTCATCGATAAAATTCGTCGTGCGACTTTTTGTTGCAACTTTTTTGATATTTTTATAGAAAATATGTAATACCGAGACTAACTATAGGCGGTATTTATATAATTAACCTATCGCATAGAGTAATAGAAGATGCTGATAGACGCGTGTACTCTATGTTGTAGCGGATGCCAGAAAATCCTCATGGAAGAATAATATACGCTTTTCCGCTCTGCGCGATGGCACTCCGCGAATTTATGACATTTTCAGAAATAAAATTTTTTACGTCTTTGTGCGTCCAGCTTGCCGGTATGCAAGCGATAAATCTTATTTCTGATGCAATTTGTCGGGATATTGAATAGTATGCATGTACATAACATCGTGTTCGTAACAACCAAAATCATAAATGTCATCACACCGACCAAGTACGCTACAACTTATGCGAAAAGAAAACATGCTTGGCAACATGGTCGTCAATGTCACGCGTATCGCCCGCACCGCGACTCTGTCACCACATTCTTTTGACGTAAATGACAATTGAAATGGATTAATCTTACCGAGTAGGAGTCCGTCCATGTCGAAAATGCAGTGTGTCACCTTTTTGTACGTTGGCTCCGACATTATTGTAAATCGGTTAATTTAGAGGTTACGATAAATGAAAAATATTAACGTTCCGCGACCCGTCAACTTGCGTCAACTGGCGCTATGTCGAGTGACGAATGATTCTCGGTGCACTGCTCGTTTTTCTTTCGCGGACCAGTGGTGGGACGAAACTCGATGCTAAGCTAAAGGAGTTTCTACGCTATCTATTATTTCGCACAATTCTGATTGGCTGAAGCTGTGCTAAGGTCGGTTAGAGGTGTCAACCGCGAAACACAATATGGTAGCGCCCGTTATACTGCGAAACGGTGACCTATGTGATGTTAGCCGGGCAACTTAGCTTCTCTGGTAATTATCATTGTACCGGAAACATTGGTGATTCCGTAGTGTTGGTTATTAGTAGCGCGTCATCCGTATCTTTCTCGTTTGGTGGTTAAATTTTGTCCGATAATTAAAATCGTATTTATGGCGCTAACCTCGCCGCTTCGTTATTTATTTCCGATCAATTGTGCTCGAAATTGGCTCGACCGGTGCGTAATCGTTAGGTAGTCATGAATTGGAAGGAGACACGATAATAATCAATCCGTGCGTGACTTGCCGCGCACCTCTTTACAATGGCCGTACGTTAGCCGATAGCAGCCATTTGCATGTAAATTCGATAGAATGAGCGTTGATATTTGGTTTCTATATTCTAAAAACATCGAAAACTCGACCAACATCTTTCTGAAAATCACCGCTCACAACAATCCGTAACGGAGGACTAAAGACTTGGCTGCAAAAGCAAATGAATTAGCAGGTACCGCCAGCTAGAAATACCTACCTTCGTTTTCAAATTTCGCGCCAAAATCACGCGGCGCCTCGACTTGGCCCACGGTCACTTGGCCAGACGTACGGACGGAGCATTTGGTGGAGTTACGGGAGGTGTTGCTCCCACTTTGCCTATGCATCGCCGCGCGGTTTCCACCAATCGGAGTGCATTTATTCATACTCTGTCGCACACATTCACATCGACCGAAGGCTCGGTTTTTATTGGACGAACGTTTGGCCGCACGGTACCAACCTTCGTTGTCGCTTTACCTAGGCTGGGTGCGTAAACAATCCAGCAGAGTGCGTACACAGTTGACTGTGTTCGTTCCGGCTGTACTGCACACGCCATGACGAAAAATTTACAGCCGAGTAAGAGTATTGTGGCTGTCACTGGTCGTTCGGCCAACAGCAGCGAGATTACCTAATAATACGGAATCAATTAGGAACACATTCTTCTTGTTAAACTCCAAAACTCGGTTCGAGTGTTATTACACGTGATTACTGTGTTTGATCGACGTTATCCAGTGCCGAGCATCGCAGTGTGGGATATCGCGTGGCCGGACGCGGCTCGATAACACGACAGCATTGACACATAATCATCGGCCACCGTCGAAGCAAGACGTTCAAGTATTGAGATTTAACATTGTCAAGAATGGAGGTTGGTTTTCATGTAACAAACTATATCGTGTTACTTGCATATTGCGTAAAACAAATCCGCCGATATTCCGGATCGTAGTTGGGCTCAAGTACGAGAAGGATCGTTGCAAAAGAGGATTTGCACTTTCGCCGAAATGCTTAGAGTTTTCATACAAATTTCGGGATTTCTTGAACTTTTTCTATAGCAACGAATTGGCTGGACGATCTCTTGATCCTGATCTGCCGTACCGTTCGCATAAAGTACAACTCGCTCTTAAAAATGGTCTCGAAAGTGCACGCTTGAAATGCTTGGATCATCGCATTACGTCCCCATAAAACTTTGTCACTATGATGATGATAATCGTCGATACCGAATATTTTCTTGTCTTGGCCGAAACAAGAAAATAGATATATGTAGCGTGTCTCCGATTTCAGATAGAGGACTGTTGCATCAGCGGCGATTCGGCCATCGAAGAACAAGAGGAGCAAGAGTCTCTACATGGATCCCCGATCGATAGCAGTAGTAGCAGTACCAGCGGAACGAGTACCAATTCGGAAAGTGGAGAGGAATCCGCGGAGGAACGTGGGAGCAGCGGCTCGGATACAACCAGTTCCGGAGAGGATGACGACGATGAGAACGATAATTCTCAGCACAGAGTACACAATGAAAATGCGAATACAGTGGTATGAGAAAATTTTCCGCACATTGCGTTGGAACGTCTCTACGATTTAAACACATTTTGTCGTTCTATTATTCAAGAGATGGGAAACTTGTATAGCGGCGGGACGTTGCGTCAAATTACCGCAGGATCTGTGCGAACACTCGGCAATATTTCACGAATTTTCGGACTATCCGAAAATTTGGCGCGAGTGTCTCAGCGATGCGCAGAAGAAATCATTGGCTCAGTTTCTACCGGCATTTCCTTCGGACTGTAACGTCGAAGTCGAGGTGGAAGAAACTTTGAGAATGTTATTCCAAAGAGAGAACCAAAGGTGATTCGATCAATACTCGAGGAAGAATGTTTCAACGTCAGTTTATGTCTACTAACAGAGGGATAATGGCGTTAGGTTTGGCGTTGCAGCACTGGACTCGTTTCGCAACAATTTGTCAGCTGGTCATTTTCGGCCGGATATCAGACGTATGACGCGTTTGTTGCGCAAAGCTCAGCAAAGAAGATTACTTTTCGAGGAAAAAAAGCGATCTTACGAGCTCGCCGGACAATTGTTGAAAGCCCGCCAAAACTTGTTGCTCGACGCGTACAAGCAAGGCTTCAGCAATCCAACACAACGTACATTATCGAAACTCGAGTGGCGCAAACCGAAACCTGCAATGGGTGAGCCAAATACGTGTATCCTCGCGTTTCTTCGAGTCTATACGTTGTATAAACTCGAGGAACCTTCTCCGCTCGTTGCTTTCTATTTTTCTCCTCTCATTTGCTCACAGTTGAGGAAAAAACGCAGATGCGTTACATGGAGGAACTGTGCGCATTACGATCGGAACTCGGCGCTAACTTGAGATTGGCAACTGCGGACACAACGTCCGAGAACGAAGAAAATTGTCCCATGTTTCAAACGAGTGGCGCGAAGCAAAAGAAAAAGAAACGCAATGCCGTTGGATTGCAAACAACGCCGATGCGTGGAATGCCACAAGAGGATGAAGCGATACGTCCCGTTTTTTCGACCCTCCAACGCGCCGAGTATACCCGAAATCCGTTGTTTCTCATTCCCGAGCAAACTGAGGACGCGTATCGAGCGATGCTGATGGAACACAAAAAGAGACGAGTCCGACGAGATGTGAGCGCGTGTAAAATGTTGCCAAATGTTGCCTCTTCAGGTGAGAACGATATTGTTGCATCTCTCTTGTTTACAGATACATCCTGAACTCAATACGCAGGGCATAGCCCTCGCTGATTTGACCCTACGAGCACAGATCGGCCAAAAGCACAAACTTAGTCTCGGCACCACTGTGGTCCGACCAACGCCAGCCAAGAAACGCGTTAAAGTTGAGCCCTTGTCGTTTTGCCCTCCGCCAACCCTACCGATCACTACTACGAGTCCCGTTAAATCGGAGAGCGGTGGTAGCGGTAGCAACTGTTCCCACATAGCCGATGAAACGAAACACTTGGCCATGTCGGAAATTGATAATTGTTTGGGGACACGGACGTTCATCAAGACCGAACCGATCGATGCGTACGAGCTTCATCAATCATCGAAAAAGAAAATGTAATTGCATTTGGCAGAATTCGTCACTGGTTTTAGGGACAAACGACTGATAATTACAGAATACCCTTCGATCGATTCAGGAGTCCGGTACCTCAGAGGATGCATAATCGTTTGATGCCGCCAACTTTACCGATACAAATGTCTGGAATTAAACGTGAAATCAACGACATTGATTGCGAAGTCAAGAACGAATTTACTCAATCGATGGAGGTACCGAGTGCCGATTCCGCCGACGATGAGGATATCGACGAGAAGAAACCATTGGATCTGGATAACATGGACATGATGCAAATTCCTATACAATTAGCCGATGGAATGGACATTTCGAATCAAGTAAAGTACGTAACGCGCGTTGTATCTCTATGGGAAGTCAGTAGGGCGTATCAAATATTTATCTTTCTTTCTCCCTCTTTTTCTCTCTAATATTCTTTGTACAGGTGCGAGGACGTAATTACGATGCCGGAAAAACAAGTTTTCGTCGACGAAATCGTAAACGATGAGACGATGCATGGAGCAGGCGGTGAGCTGATGCAGGAGACTCACACGTGTTTCTTTTCACTGTTGCGCGATGCGTTTCTGTCGAAAGGCGAATATCGTATGAGTAAGACCGAAATGAAGGAGGCCGTGACTCTCTGGCAAGGAAATCCGATATCTCCACTTAACGATTGGTACTCATTGGCACCATCGTGGCCGGCCCTTGTCCCAAGAGCATTGGCTTTTCTCGCCGGTGAATTAGTCTACTCGCAAGACCACGAACAACAACAACACCACCATCACGAGTTGGTTCCCTATTTAGAGAACAAAGGTCGAGGGGTTTACGCGTGGATCGGTGCCGGCAGAGATTCCGATTCGCGTTTGTCGTTGCTCTGCACTCAATTTCTTCTCTATCGGTAAGATACTTGAGTGCGTACAAATGTGTTCGATAAGTCAATTATTCGTTTCAATTTTTGTTTCACAGAGATTCTTTGTGTATTCCGTACGTGGGTCGTTCAGTGGCCGCGACGACGGTTACGACGCCGGCGTCCGCGACGACAACGACGGCGACGGGAACAGCAACGATGACCGCGTCGATGACGATGACCACGACGGCAACGTCAACGACGATGACGACGACGGTGATGACGACGACGACGATGACACCGTCAATAATAATGACGACAGCAACGACGATGGCGACGACGGCATTATCGGCAACGGCGACAACGCTCACTGTGGCGCCGAGCGCGTCACCCCTTCCCATCAAACCTCACAATTCGGTACAATCCGGTAATGAAAAGAGTAACGAAAGTGGAACGAGTAGCGTTTGCGGTAGCGCGAGCCCTACTTTAGAATTGATGGGAACGGATGGTAAATTGATGGAATGTATGACGGAATCGGAACCGCCACGAGCTCTATGGCCAACCGAGTGGAAGGTACGGCCGTCGAGCCACGAGGAACGCGAGGAATTCAGGCGTCAAGAGCGAATGCGCTACGCAGCGCCGCACAAAGCATTTACATACAGAATGCACGGATACGCATCGGTGGTTGGACCTGTAAAGGGAATTTATCAGCATAACGTTGGTGAGAAAGACGTTTCTCGGAGTAAAATATTATTTGAGCTGTCTATTATCGAGTTTCGATTGCCTTATCGAAGAATATTTTTATATGACAGGATCTGGATTGACCAAGGCGCGCGGTCATTCCTTGCTCGTTGCGGAACGACCGAATTTCGTGACGATTCTCGCTCTTGTGAGAGACGCGACGGCCCGACTTCCCAATGGCGAGGGTACGAGGTCCGACATTTGCCAATTGCTCAAAGATTCTCAGTATATCAGAAATCACGGTTTGATTCAACCTGGCCAAGAGAAAAGCACCGGCGAAAAAGGGACGGAGGCGAGTAGCGTCAGCGGTGGTGGCGGCGGCAGCGGTGGTAATCACGAGAAAGAAGGTTATCTTCATTCCGTCGTATCCGGCGCTCTCGATCGTCTTCATTATGAGGCAGATCCTTGCGTTCGATATTATCCACGACGTAAAGAGTGGCTTTATCTGCATCGAGCACGTTCCGAATCTGAATTTGGTGAGTCTATAACAAACTCGATATTTCGCGATAGTCTCAGCATTTAGCCGAGATTTATAACGGTATATATAATATTGTCTTTTAGAAATGTATCACCAGCAGCTTCAGGGTGTTGCAAAGAACAAAAAGAGTTCCGGTGGTTCATCGAGGAATAAATCAACACAACCCGCGTCGAAAACTGCGAACAAGGATCAATCGCCGAATGCTTCGAGAGATACGACACCGAAAAAGGAGAGAAAATCTAGCGCGCCGGTACAGCCGGCTATCGCAAGGTAATGCCACCACATTTAATTCATAGCAGGATTCTCGTCAAGGGACAAACCATTGTTTTCTCTTTTCTTCAGGAAAGATACGCGAAAACTATCGGACGAAAAGGTCGTTTTGGATCAGACCTCGTGTACGGAATCAACAAACGCGATTACGACGAGTTTGACGACGATTACGCAGACACCTACGTCGGTATCGTTAGCGACGACGCCGACGACATCGATCGCGACTGCTACAGTACCGACAATTACAAAAACAACGTTGGCCACCCAATCACCGATACCGGTCGTAGCGTCGCAGATTATCGAAAATTTGCCCGAAACCGTGACTATCAAGATGGAATCGCAACTGCCACAAAGTTCGCAAATACCAACAGCACTTTCGTCCCAGCAACAATTGCGCGAACAACAGCAGCATTTGCGGGAGCAACAACAGCAACAATTGAGGGATCAACAACAATTGCGAGAGCAGCAACAGTTGAGAGAACAACAGCAATTACGAGAGCAACAACAGTTGCGGGAGCAGCAGCAGCAACAGCTGAGGGAACAGCAACAATTGCAATTAAAAAAAATGGCAAGCTCGACCAACGGTGGCAAGCCCGTAGCAGTGGTGAAGACAACCTCTACTGCAAGTTTGCTCCAATCGAATCAACAGCACTTGACGCATCACCAGATTCAAGTGTCAACCTCGGCAGGTTTACAAACTATTCGTTTGTCCGGTCACTCGGTTTTACAGCACCCGACGCAGACAGTTGCTGCTGCTACGTCATCAACGGTCCGGGCTACTCAGGCAACCATGACTACGTCATTTCCAACTGCGAAGATTCAGCAGCAGCCGCAAACATTGTCGCAGTCTCAACCGCAGTCCCAGCAACAGCAGAAACAGCAACAACAGCTGCAGCAGCAGCAGCAGCAGACTGTCATTGCGAATCAGCCGGGAAAGAGCATTTTACAAACTGCCAATCTCAAACAACATCAGCAACAGCAACAGCACGTTTTACCGGGAAAAACATTGTTAGCTTCGCAGATAAAATTGGTCAGTTCGGGACAGATAAAATCGTTGCTCACCGGACACGGGCTTCAGGGTCAAACGATATTTATCAAGCAATCGTCGCCGGGTACGGGTCAAATTCAGCAGGTCCAACAGCAGCCGCAGCAGCAACAACAACAACAACAGCAGCAACATCATCAGCACCATCTAAAAGTAAATGATACATTTTGTATATCTCTGTACAATTATTAAGGGGACAATTTCACGTTTTGTAATTTCTCTTTCATAAAAAGCAGCAGCAACCGCAACACCAGCATCAGCAACAACGAATTGTGACAAACCCACAGCAACAACAGCAAATCCAATCCCCGGGGATGCAACGGATAATCGCGCAAATTGGTGGAAAACCGATAGCCGTGCAGATACAACAATCTCCTCATCAGCAGCAGCAGCAGCAACAACAACAACAGCAGCAACAACAGCAGCAACAACAACAGCAGCAACAACAAAAAATCCTTGCCAAAGTATTGACAAGTGCGACTAGTGGACAGCTCATATCAGTAGAGAGTCTCCTCGCTCAGAAGGGATTGAAACTCGCAACCACGACTTGCCACGCTAATCAAATTAATCGACAGGGCAAACAAGTTGTTCAAACCCAATATCAGGTACACGAATAACGCGATAAAAATATAATAGATGAAGAAGAAAAAACGAGTATACGAATGAGTAATTGTGAAATTTTGGGTTCAGGTTGTTTCTCAGGCACAACCGGGACAGTCAAAAATAATCGTAACTTCGCAGCAAACACAGGGTGCGCAAACAGTTCGAATGGTGACTGCTCAATTGGCCGGGAAACCGATAGTTCTCGCGAGCGGAAACAAGGGTGTCGGCGTTGGATTAAGCCAGAGTGGTCTGGTTTTGGGTAAACAACAATCGACGCAACAGCAAAGTGGACAACAGCCGATCATCTTGCCGAGTCAGTTGTTAAATATAAAGACGTTGCACGGGCTCAAAGTGATACCAGCCCCAGCGGGTTTGAAAACAACGGGTGCGGCGGTTTACGCGAGGGTCATTGCACCATCGACAACAACGTCAACGACGATAGCCTCGACACAAGCGAGCGTCGTTCAACAACAATCGTCTACTCTCCAGACTCAAACACCGAGAAACAGTCCTTACGGAACTCAATGACAAATCTAGGATGATTTTAGCTACTTGTCGTTTATGGTGATTTTTGTTCTTGTTTCTTTTTTTTTCATCTTGCCTCTCTCGCCACATTTTCCATGCTTACTTTGGTGATTGGACGTTTCAACGTTAAGCAATTGTTTCCCCCGCGGAGTAAGAAACCCATCGATCACAGTATATCGATCGGTGCAAAGAGGTCCGTTTAAATGAAATTAATTTGGATATCGTGTAAAACAAGCTACGAGAGTGAACCGCGAAGACTCAACGAGAAAGAAGGAAATATACATACATATATATATATATAGAAAGGGAGCGGGAGCGAGAGAGAAATACGAGGACGGGCAGACGCGGTAGGATCAAGGACTCGATTACAACAATGAAAATAAATAAAAAAGAATATGAATAAATAAATAATCGTGTGGTACGATTTAAATACAAAATATGGATACAAGCGTATGGTTACTTTGAAAGATATAAATTCTTACGTCTCGGTAATTTCCTTAAATTAATGATCTTAATAATCTAGGATCGAGTCTAATTTAATAGGCTTGATCGAATTGTCCTAAAAGGCTACAAACGAGTAACCTTTTTCCTAGGCAGTTTATGGCTGCCGCGTCTTTGGTGTATAAATTTGTTGCTTTTGTTTATCTGTCCTCGCATCTCCGATTATTCGTCGCTGGTATTGCCAATTGAATCCGGAAAATAGTTGGTGAGCCCGCAAATTGTACATATACATGTGTGTGTGTGTGTGTATGTGTGTGTGTGTGTCTGTGTATATATAATGTAGAAAGGTCAGCGACAGGTAACGCGTCATGTCGAAACGGCAATAAATATTATCGCGCGCACCAATCGAAGCAACGAGTTAACATGTCTCGCGTTTGCCGTACCGTGAACAATTTGTATTATTGCGTAGACAAACAGAGATGTAAAGGGGGGCTCAAGGGGAGGGGGGGGGGGGATCCCGGGATCCCGACAAGAGCAGATTTTTTATCGCACCTGTTCGTCCGAGGCTCGACGATGACGACGGCGGTGGCAAAAATAATAACCGGGCTCTCGTCTTTATTGGCCGAAACAGGGTGTAAAACGCACGAGTTTAGCATGTTTATCGAACAAACGAGTTTACGTAGTCTTCTCTGTTGGACTCGTCGAGAAAAAGCTTTCGACGATTTATCTTTGTTTCGCACCCAGCGGGATGAGCCGCGATCGCACGCACAGGTACATACGCATACGCACACGCACACGCACACACACACACACACACACACGCGCACACACATTAGCGCAGATCGAGAAAATTTACGTCTCGGAATTCCTTATATCCTGGAATATGTCGATCAAATTGTTGACACCTATGAGATATCCGTCTTCGTGATTGCCGACTTGCCACTCGGCATCGTGCCGTATATTTGGCAGATGCGAGGGTAATGGGAGAGTCTTGGCGAAATCGATCATCCATACACCGGCGTTTTTGGCATCGTGAACAAAGAGAAGACTCGAGCCGACGACCTCGTGAGAGGCGAAAAACGGCGAGGCCTTGAGGGTCGCGCGTATCGCCTTGAGGCGTTGCAGGTACTTGGGAACAGCGTGTGGATAATTGTCGACGAAACGCTTGAGGGCTTCCGTAACCTAAACGAAAAGGAGGAGAAGGTGGAGGATGATGATTAATCGATGTTGAGACGGGGCGTCGAATACAGAGAAAATGTGGGAAAGGTGCTCACCTGTTGCCGCGTTCGCGTCGTTTTGAAGTCTTTGGAAGAACCGCCATGGCCGTGCTTTATACCCTCGACGCGAAAGCCGAGAGTCGCCGTGCTCGATATCGTCTCGCGCCAAACCATGTATCGGGGCTTGGTTACACCCTGAACTCTGCGCTCTTCGGCATTTGGTGCCGACGGATCGACCTGTATCATCTTCTCGTACATGTCCTTTCGTAACTACGATCAAGAGTGGATATATAGAAGGAGAAGAAATAAAAGGAAAAGAAAGACACACGTGTGCTATTTCCTCGCAGAAACGGCTCAAAATTGAGGAGCGAAAACGGAAGAAAATAATGCGATTTGCGAACCTTTGGTCGTTCCTTGGCTTTGGCCAATTCCGACTCGAGATAGGTCCTAACACCGACTTTGCAATCCATGACGGACGGTTGCTCGAAATCTCCGAGAAGATCCTGCAACTGAAGATAAGAGGACACCGAGGAAACCTTGTGCGGCTGCGTCTCTTCCTCGACCTCTTTAACCACTGCCACTGCCACTCCTCCTCCTCCTCCTCCTCCACCATCACGACCTCCCTCCCTCGTCGTATTCTCAGTTTCTCGTAAATTGTTACGTTCGTCCTCGGACTCTCCAACGACCAGTACACCCTTGAACTCTGGCACGTATGGTCTGAGAACGTCGCGCATCAGTAATCGAAAGCAGGCTTCCTCTTGGGGACATAATTTCTTGAGTATGGTGCCCGGCGCCGGTCCTGCTCGAAAATTTCCCTGATGACCCGCCAATTGAACCTGTTTTATATACGTATAGATATGTGTACGATCGATCGACGAGTCGATACTCCATTATTTAGACCGAGCAAACTCGCCTCGTGTACATATCTCGATATAGATATATACCTCTCTATGTATAATATTGTATATATGTATGAAGCAGCGTGCGTACCCATGGATATCGTTGTTTCTTGTAAGTCTGAAAGAACGGTGTCCATTGAACTATATTCCTGAGTTTTCGCCATCCGGAGCTCTGCAAACAGATAGAGAGAGAGAGCGATAAAAAGAGAGAATGAGAAAATAGTGCGACGAGTGGCTCGTTGATTTTTATCGGTAGAAGAGATAATAAGAGTGGAAATTTTAGACACACGATTGTGAAAGAATAGAGGGCGCGGACGAAATGAAGGGAATGAGATATAAATTATAAAATTAAGAATGGTAAGATGCTCGTGGCTACCTTGAGGCTATTTTGTACGTTATGAATGGTAACGGTCGGAGGACAATCGGAATAATCCGATTCCCATTCGGAGCTGAGATCATCGCCGCTCGGTTCGCCCCACTCGAGCGACGACGACGACGACGACGACAATGACGACGACGACGACAACGAGGAACTCGATTTGACCGGAACTTGGAGAAGCTGAAGATAAACCCCGTAACCGGAGGTAAGGTTGGCAGGACGGGAGATAATACCGAAGCGATCGTCGACGATTTCGTCATCCGGTTCGAGATTCTCGTTTGGCGCTTTATGCCGAGATTCGAGTCTCGCCTGTCGTGTTTCCGAATTAATGGTATTAGTAGAAGAGGTCAAGGGCAATGGGGATGGGCTTCTCGAAGAGGAGGATGACTGACGCTCCTGCGTCAACGACGATCTTCGCGAATTCCGACGAATTCTCGATCTACCGATTCTTCGCTGTTGTCGGACCGCTAGTCTCCTTTCGCCGCACGTACTTTCCTCCTCGTGATGAGTACCGGCCCCTACAGAGCCGTCGCAAAAATTAACCCTGGTGCAAACGATCTTTGGTATCATTTTCTCGGAGTAAGCGTTTTGCATCGCGAGGCGTTGTTGAATCGTCGTTGAATCGTCGAACGAAAACGATGAGGAGCTCGCTATGATATCAAATCATGTTTCTCTTGAATGAAACTTTCTTGTTGTCGAGAGGGATACCGTAGAGACTATTGGTGGCCCTGTCGTCTCAATAATTTGAATAAGCCGTTTATGACGCTGACGACGACGACGACGACGAGTAGGAATATGTGCGTGCGAGCGTGCACGAGTGTCCTTGACCAGTGGAGAACGTCCCGCACAGTGTGACCCGCTTTCCACGTGCTCTCTTCGCTCGCTCGTGCCTCACTCGTGCCCCACCCTCGCCACGATGCCAATTGAGAGACAAGATTATTAGATCGGATTATCGTCGCGCGAATCGCACAGATTTGAAAAACGTAGATCGACGACCGTCCAGTGAAGTGGTTTTGTTTGGATCAGGTACTCGGTCGCTGCCTCCTCGCCAGTATTTTCTCATTATAAAGAAATCGGTGGACGTAACGCGCGTGACTCGGCGCCTCTTTCGACAATCAACGAGCCACCGTCGCCTCGCGATTCATTCGCTCGATCAACCTCGTGCGTGCATTCGTGTGGGTGTATAAAAATACACGCGCGCGTACAGATGGCTCGACGGTCTGTTTTTTTTATATTTCTTTTCGTTATTACCGTGCTGTGGTTTCGCTCCGGCAACTCCAACTGCCGGCACTTGGTCTCGCGTGTGCCACTTTTTTTTGGATTGGACACAATGTCCCCGCCAGGTTGGAAGTACACAAACACACACACACAGGCACGCAACCACAGAGAAGGAAACGCGGTTTAACGATGACAATGTGTTTTCGTCAGGCCACGACGGTTTGTCCCATAACGTTATGTAAAGAATAATATTGGATTCTCTTCTTCTTTCTCGATACGTTCTCGTACGAAGATTATTTAACGCTACTTTGCCACTTTCGCGCACCACAACAACAACACGGCGACGAGAGTGGATTTGGGCTTGATAACGTCGACTGGTAATATGGCAAAAAGAACGAGCCTCGAATTATCATTTCAGCGCTCTGGTCTCCTTTGGATTGAAACTCGTACGAGTCGATCGGCTGTACGACGTTGATGTTGCGTCGACGAGAGTTGACGAGGCTCGAGGAGCATTTGGTTATAAGCAGCCGTGGAGAATCGTGTCTCGGACGCGGGCTTATCTCTCCGGCGAGATAAATATTTCTCGTCGAATTCCGCGTGACTGGGAGGGGTAGGAGAGAGAGAAGGCTACGTAAGTATGTACGTACGTACGCATTAATAATGGCTCTCCGTCGAATACGTCGAGGAACGAGCCCCAATCGCTGTCTCTATTCGCAATCGTCTACAGACGTTACTTCTTCCTCGTCGTGACCAACTTTATTATTTCGACCGAAGCGAATTTTCCTTATTGCCGTGAAAGCGTGCTTATCATTTGTAGGAAGTTGGTCGGACGGGTTGGCCGATATTTAGCACTCTCGTATTCGACGTCGTCGATGAATCTTGTCTTATTGGAAGCCGAGCCATCGAGAGAGACGGAGAGCGCGCGCACTGACGTAGGCGTAATTCCAATCGCGAGCAAACGTACGAGAAAATGGTTTCTCCTTGTATTTGCACGAGCGAGATACGGAAGGTAACGACGCGGTGGGAGCTTTGGCGTTGGTTGTCTTTTCCCCGCGTGGCCCTTTCGACTCGTTTACCGTGCCCTCCGCTGTACGTATCTATGTGTGTAAGACGAAACCGGTAGTACGAGGATCTCTCGACTAAACACTCTTATAACGTTGTAATCCACGCAGTTTGACTCGGGTCCAAAAACTCTTTGCAACTCGTTGAAAATCTTGGCCTTATATCTTTTCATATAATTCGCTGAGGCGCGATACCGATGATATCGTGGTAAATTAGCGTCGCACGAGAAAGAGGGAAAGTGGTGGTGGTGGTAGAGGTAGTGGTGGTGGTAATGAAGGAGAAGGAGATGGGCAAGAAATCAACTCGATCAAGATGGAGAATTTTGGATGGACGTAGCGAGCGGCGAGACGCGCTCCAACTGGACATCGTTCGTCGAGATTACACTATTATACCCCACCAAACCTAAACCCAAACGTGCACGGTACGCCCTGCAACAGTGAGAGCAAAAGAAGAAGAAGAAGAAGAAGAAGAAGAGGAGACGAAAGCAAAACCGTATGATGGAGATGGAGAAAATGCGGGGGATTCTCCGAGTGTAATGGCAATTCCTATGTGAGTTGCGAGGCTGCTCATTCGAGGATGATTTATCAGCGCGAGCACGCGGTTGCTCCGCCGTGCGACGCAAATGCGTCATCGAGCGCCGGACTAATTATCGTTAATACATGTACGTATGCGCGTTATTAGCGAGTCGTATGCGTCGCGTGTATTTCCCATTAGCGGGGAAAGATTCATGACCGAGAGGAGGGTGAGGGGATTTTGTTTGGGTGAAACCGGCGAAACTCGCGTTGACGCCGACGCTGACGTAGTGTTTTCGCTAAAACGTACCGATCGATCGATCCATTATTTCCATCGGGAGAATGACCGAGTCACCAAGCGCGTAATGATAATGGTCGGAGAGGGGTTTGCAACGGGAAGAAGCGATGTCGTCGAACGAACGAAAAATATTATGTTTCTTTCTCTCTCCCTACCTCTCTCTCTCTCTCTCTCTGTGATGATCGTCACGACTAATAGGTGGATCGCGTGGATCCTTACGCGGTCGGGGAAAGAACGCGAGTGACGTAAGCGATACCTACTTAGAACGACCGGACGATTCCATTATCAACGCGATCTCGATGACTCGCAGCGACGAGTCGAGCATGAGTGAGGGAGACAGAGAAGGAGATACTCGAAATGGAAATGAGCGCGATGCTTCGACGATACGTAATATAATGATAGAAGAGAGGGCGACGCCGCGGTGCTCATACGTAAGACGCGATGCCACTCGTCGGCGTTACTCCCGCTGTATATAATCTCTCGCGTAACGCTATCTCTGAAGAGGACGATAAGTATCGATCGATACTCGACGTTGTCAATATTCTTCCGGTACTTTGAAGAAAATCTGGCATTATCGACGTTGGTGCAATAGCGAATGAGGAGTGGGAGTAACGCTACTAGCGTGGATAATGTCTTACGCAGGCAACAGTCGATGAGGACAGTTATCGTGGAGCGTCGTGGAGCGTCGTCGAGTTAACGAGCGAGGTGTCAGTAGCGTATATAGAGGATATATCGTACATACGTACGATATAATAGGTTGGCCACCGGTGAGCCAGCGCGTTTGTGGCAGGACGGTACCAATTACGTTTCGCGAATTGCGATCGAGGGCCGTATCAATGGAACACTCGCGAGAGCGTCGTGCGCGTTCTTGGCTCTCTTACTGCCTATGGCAAACCTTTGATTTTTCACGCCGATTACTCTCTCCCCGATTATTGTTCTATATTTGTGGTCTTTACTTAATTGGCAGAGTCCAAGCGCGCGTGCAAAAGCGAAAGCGATAGGGCAACGAAAGAGGCACGTGTTACGTTTCGAAAAGGAACCAACGATATGACCCGGTGGGTGATTGATTCGTACACGTGGGGAGTGCTTCGTCATTTTTTTGTTCTCTCATTTGAAATGCGTACGCTCGGTAGCTCCGCGAGCAAATGAGGTCGAACGGAGTCGCGTCGAGTCGCACATGTGGACAGGCAGGCAGGCAGGCAGGCAGGCAGGCAGGCAGGCAGGCATGCCCTGTTCACCCATTAACCAGGCACCATCTCCCGTTGAACATCGTATCACACGAGTTATATCTTCGAGGCGTGAGGTCGAGCCTTCAAGTTGTTCCGATCGTTTAATTTCCTCCGAGTTGGAAAGTCGTTGTTCATCTCCAAGGAATATACCGACGATAAGCGCCGGTCGGACAAGCCGGTCCAATGAAAAGATTGGATCGATAAGAGTCGGGGAAGGAAAAATAAGAGTAGAAAGAAAGTTTAGCGAGTCGCGAAGGGGATCAACGATTAAAAGGCCATTATACGAGAACGTTTGGAGGCCGAGCGCGCCGCGGCCCGCTTTTACCATTTCCCAATGATTACTTACTGCCTTCCGTCTTGTTCGCTCGTTCGCGTCTTTCTTTGGTTTACCTTTTGTCGACCGGTCGGTACTGGATTCTGTTGATGCTTGTCGACGATACCGAGGAGACAATCGTCGCACTTGCAGTAGAGATTGGATGCGGCGGCTGACGAATCACCGGAGACGGCCGAACTGAAGGTGCTCGCGCTCGTCTGACTATCCATCGAGTCGGTTCTCAGTAGGAGACTCTTTCTCTCGATTATCCGATCGTCGTATACGCCGCGATCGGTTATACTTTGTCGCTCCATCTTGGCGAGCAACAATTGCTCCATAAGATTGAGATTCGGTGGGGTCATTGTCGTTGTTGTTGTCGTTGTCGTTGTCGTGATCAACGGTTGAACGATTTTTGTGCAACAACGCGACGGTGAACTCTCGACCACCAGCTCCTTGTCCTTTTTGCGCTCCGCGCTGTCCTCGAGCATCGTCCTAACTAGGAACACGCGCGCTCATGCATGCGCACACAACGTCCGAACCCTCGTCGTCGCCGTCGGCGTCGTCGTCGTCGTCTCTCTCGACAATGATCCGAGAGCTCTCGTCGCAACGCCACTGGCGATACACTGATTTACTCGCTGCGTGTGCTACTCCCTCCCCTCGTCATCGTCCGTACCCACCCCTCCCACCTCCTCTTCCGACCCAAAACCCCACCTTCGATCCCGCGCTACTGTTACTCTCGACATCCGCACGTACCTACAAGACTGTCCTTGTTGTTGTTTTTTCTCGGGATTCGACAACTCCGCCGCTCGGAACGATGGAAAAAGGAGATTGACCGGATTCAGTGGCGCATTGTTAGTCGGCGGGGAGGTAGGCGCGGCGGGCAAGAGCACGTTTCGTCCGTGATCGCGATACGATAAACGGGAGTAAAGAATTTGGTGCTTGGGGCAGTCTTGGCCTTGACGAAATCAACGGACGGATCGGCCGACCGACCGATACACAATCATCCTTTTCTGGAGGATTAATTCGATAGTATCGCGAGATATTTACTTTATTTATTTTATTTATTATTCACCAAACCCGACAAAGGATCGAGTCTTGGACGCAAATGTACATAAATGAAAGAAGGAAGGAAGGAAGAATGGAAAGATGCGCAACATCTGTACCTCGGTTCTTCTTTTCACTTTGGGTTTGATCCTTTCAGCGTTTCGCCGCTACTCTCGTCGTGATCGTCGTGATCGTCGTCTTGTCGGTGTACACCCCCGCTTACCGTTTATTCCTTCGTTCGACTCTTCTTCTTATTTAAACGTTTATCTGTATTTCTTTGCTTTTTTTCCTGGCGCACGCGCGCGCTCAACATCCACATCGAGAAACAACACCGGATTCTTCGGTCACGGCTTGGTAACCGTTCTCGCGCGTTCTACTTTCGCCGCTTCGTACGATCCGATCGAGGAGCGAAATACGACCCTCGATTTCCCATTCCTTCCACGTAACGTGGAAACGATAGTTTTTGGGCAGAAAAAACGCAGCGCGCCGAGCCGCGTGGATGTATCACGGACGCTCGACTCGACTCGTTCTCTCCGCTCGCGGCGTTTTCTCTCTTCCTTTGGCTTTCCCAGACGCACTTTTTTCTTTCTTTCTTTGTTAAAATTGCAAATGTTAATGTAGGTAGGTAAATAGGTACCCACGTAGCGAACGTTTCTTTATCTTCCGTGTATTTTTATTCAAATGCCTAGGTGGTCCGAAAAAGTATCTAATCGGTATTCCATGCGGTGTCAGCGACGACGGTTACTGCGATGGCCGCTGGTCGCGTCATCCGGCACGCGCTCCCGCCGCTCTATTCGAGAAAAGAGGCCGGGGGCAAAGAGACGCGACGCGCACGACTGTGAGGGCGGTCAGTGAGCGACTGACTGACTGACTGACTTACTTACTTACTTGGACCTTCTTGGTTCTTCTACCTCGTACGATGATTTCTCGATCGTAGCTCGCAGCTTCCCCTTTCGTGAAATCTCATTGGTGGGAAACAATTGTTAGACGCGATATTCGTCCAGTATTTTTCGAGGCTGGCTTTCGGCGAGTCCGCTTTCGATTAATTCTCCAACTTCATGTATTATTTATTTGTTTTTATTCGCTTAGTTCCTTCTCGCAAAGCGTTAAGCCAGTCGAACGAATCGATATCTTTATCTTTTTTTATATAATTTCAAACGAATGTTGGCGGCGGTCGTCGCCTCGATGAAGGGGAATGGGCCTAGTCGCGACTCAAGAATCGGAAAAAAACGAGGCGTCGTCGATTAATTTTAAAAATATGATCTATCGACGATCTTCAACGTAGTGGGAGAATCGGTGAAAAATATCCAACGCATTGTACGAGTGTGTACACAGTAAGTAGGTACCAACCTACCTAGCTACCTAGCTAGCTAGCTAGCTAGCTAGCCCTCTCTACGCGATATAGGTACCATACGTCGAACGTATCTCTCCTCTCTTTCGCGAACCTAATGGTTCCTCCCAACGTCTCTCCTCTCTTCTTATTTTCCCTTCTCCGACGAGAGAGAGAGAGAGATTGATTGATTGATTGATTGATTGATTGATAAATTTATTATACCCTAGCAAGCTTTGTGGTAATTGATGAAAATTATACAAAAGTATACAAGTAACAAGAGAGATATACACTTTCAATAAATAAAATATAATAAAAATAAAAAATAATGTATAGTATACGATATTTAATGTCGTGGTGTGTGTGTGTGTGTAAGAGAGAAAGAGAGAGAAAACAGTCGAATTATATCGGCGCCCTTAAAAACTATCACAGTTTCCAGAGCGATATTTACGAAAGGAAGAAAAGATCGACAGACAGAAAAATGGATTGAGTCGACGTCGAGACATTATATATAATAGCCAATTAATAGAATATCCCCGATCGTACACGAGAAGAATGGATTTGATGGGAATAGCTTGTTGGAACTCGCGGTTTAAATAAACGAATCGGTTATATTGTTTAAATGCATTTATCGATCGTTTCTCGATTTCTAGCCGAGGAAAAAATAATCGAAAGGTCGTTAAGTAAAATATATATAAGACTGACCTGTACCGGAAGCGTCTCGAACGGTCGTAGTTCGGTAATCTCAAAGTCGTCGCCGCTCAGACTGGAATTGGTCGAGCAATCGGATATCTTGCGCGACGGTGGAATATCCAAAAATTCGATACTCGTTTTAGTATCGCATTTGGCCCCGGTCGTTCCTCGTCGCTCCGCCCTCAATGTCGTTTCCGTCCCCGTGGTCGATCCATTCTCGTGCCTATTACGATAAGGATTGCTCGATCCAAGACACGAGTTTCGCCGATTCGTTGGATCTTTCGAGCCACTACTGTACGTGAAAAGAACATGTAGAAATGGCAAGAAAAATACAAATCGTCGCTGTCGTCGCCAAAAACACCGTTGTCTCTTGTTATTTATTTTTTACCCGTTATTTTCGTTCGTCGACGTTGAAACGTGGCACGTGACGAAACACGGACAACAAGAGTCCGAATGTCGTCTATGAGGGCATACCGGCGAGGGACGACCTCCAACGAGACAAGCCCTTCCACCGCTCAAATCCTGAAAATCTCGCGCCTCGTCGCAATCCAGACACGAGCAGCTGCTCGCTCTACTGGTCGTTTCACTGCTGACCGCTGCCTCGTATTTCTCAAGATCGGGATCGTTGCTTCTCTCGTATCTCTCGTCCAGATACGAATAATCGGAATAGTCGCTTACTACGACGCTCGGTGTTCGCCAGTATCGTGGTCTGCCCTCTGTGTTTTCTTCTCCGACGATCTCCCCACCGTCGCAAACGATCGAGTTTTCCACCGTCCAACCACCTCCTCCTCCTCCTCCTCCACCTAAGATCGATACAAATTATTAATCGTTTATTGTCTCGCTATATCGTGAGCGCTACGAGAATTTATAGCCCGCTGTTTGCGTCGCATTCGAATCGAAAGACCAACGCACCGGGGAGAGACTTTTAAAATTTCGTCTTTGACGAATGCTTCTTCGCTCACCCCCCCCCCCCCCCCTCCACCGCCGCGGCCCAATCGTCCATGTTTTCAGGCGATATTTTCACATCCCCGATAAAAACGATTTTATTCGGGCATTGTCGTCATTGTTGATTTATCACGTGTCATACGTACCTCCTTGAGTGTATGCGCATGCGTGTGTACGTGTACACGTGTATACGAAAAAGCATTATGGTTCGATGAAAACATTTTTGGAGGTTATGTCAAAGGTGTCCGTTCGTGCGTATACTTGACCTCGGCACTGCCCTCCATCCTTCGCGCCCCACTCTTCCCAACATTTATCGATGATTTATTAATTATTGTATTACGTCAGCGTCGCCCGAATTTACATCGAATATTTTCAACGAGTGCCCCGACTCGATCGACAACTATCAATGTTTTTTTCTGGACGAAATGCTAAATAAAGTTTCAACGAAGAAATAGATAAAAAAATTAATATGGTTACCTTTGACCTGTTGCTGTTGCTCGTCGTCGCTCAGCACCGCACTGTCCGAACTGCAGCATCTCGTGACTTTTTGCTTCGCTCTTATTCTCTTACGATCCCATTGCTTGTCGGCAGTCGTTCCCACATAAGATTCCTCCTCGCACTCGTTATGATTATCAATGGAATCGACGAGACTCCAACAGCGACATCTCGTTACTGCCAGTTTTCGTCTGTCGGTATCGGGTTCTATGCCCTCGTCGCTCTGCGGATTCTTGCTAAGCAGAGTTATTCTTGCGATCGCCGGTAGCATTCTATTCGTGTTGAACTCGTCGTATTTCTCCGTATCTTCGTTCGGATCGAGCGCATCGCCGATTTCAATGATTCGCTCTTGACGTTCATGAAGTTTGGACGAACCTTTGGATTTCATCTCTATGCGAATGTTGTACGTATCGCGGCAGTCTTACGCCGGAGGGCATTCTCGTGCGCACTCTCTCTGTCTCTCTCTCTCTCTCTCTCTGTGTCTCACACACACACACACGCACAGACACAAACTCCCTCCTTACTCGGTGCGGCGTGGCGCAGCACCCTTCTCGCCTACTGCGCGCTTTCGCCAAGTGAATTATTTAGTTTCAACACGACAAACACGTTTGCCCCGAGAGAAACTTTGTTTTTTTATCTGCCATCTGATATTCGGGAAAAAAGAGGAGGATGCTGATCAGTTCCGAGTCTGGTTGCTTACCGAGACTTTTTTTTATCGGCGCACCGTGCCACACGCGACACACTCGAGACACGCACTTTCGCTATATTTTTAAATGCAAAATTAGGTCTTACCCGATCATTCGTAATAGATACGATTAATTAGTCTCACCAATGGGATAAAGACGATTAATGTATTATTCACCGAGGGAAAACACAGAGAGACGCTAGCTGTTAGCTATCGCGAGACGAATTTCGGGCCTATCGACGGGACATTGCACGCTCGCGGTTGTACAAGCGGACACCGTCGGTCTACTTTCCTTAGACCGTGCTTTTCTAGCAATAACGTTCTTATTCCGACTCGACATTCTCGTCGCTCGAACGCGCCTACGATGAAAACCGAGACCTCGCGTCGGTGCAGAGGCCAACTTTCTTTCGACGATCGCGCACAAAGCCCTCGCTCGAACTGCTGGCAATAATGGTAGTTGTACGTGCGAAGCATCGTGCGCGTCTCTCACGGCGTGGCCGATGCCAACGACGACGTGCCGCTGTTGATGCTGCCGCCGCCGCCGTTGCCACTGCTGCTGCTGCTGCTGCTGCTGCTGTTGCTGCTGGTGGTGGTGGTGGTGGTGCGGCGGTTACAGTTGCTGCGCCGCGACGCCGGGTACGTCTTCCCGACGGCCATTGGCGGTAGCTCGTGCATACATGCTACTAGCGACGCGCGTTCTTCGAGACGTAACGACTCGGCCCGATGAGAATGCGTGGCTGGCTCTCGGACGCGCTCCACGCACTTGCACCGTTAATATTGGTGTATGCCTCTCGGAGTACGAGAAAGAATTATGCGTGCGTTACGGATCGGTCCGATCTTTAAATTCAATGCTTTCATATCGTCGTTACATCTCGATGACCAACGGCGGCGGTGCCAATATTACTATTACTATTTGTCCTCGACATTATGCACACGCACGCATTACTAGATCGACCGATCGGTTGGTCGATCGACGCCACCTTTTATTTACTTTTTCCTCGTTCAGCTCGACGTGCGCTCTAGGTAGCGCTTCGTTATCCGCCCGTTGTACCTACTCACGCAATAATAACGGTGATGTTTGTCGAACGCCCGTAAGCATGTAAATACTGTAAGATTAAAATGGCTGAGGTATGGTGGTTGCATGGTCGTTGTACCCAACGTTAATGCAATTCGCGAAGCGACTATCCGGACAATCTATACAAGTATCTATATGCCACACGTACGGTAGGCCAATTGGGCAAAAAAAATACGAACACCGATTTTTGTGGTCAATTAGAGAGAGAGAGAGAGAAAAGAAAAAGCATGAATCGAGGCATGTACATAAAATTTTCGAGTGGATCGAATACGAGTCGTCTCTGGTGGGCCCGTCGACCTCTCGTCTCTATCGTACTTTGGTTCGCTCCTTCGCTTCTTGGCTCGATTGACGTCACGTGCGTGTCGTGCGTCAGAGATGCCGAGAGAAACAAGAAAGTATTTCGATCGAACGACGGGGAGTTGTCGCAGCCATTGGCCGTGCGCGCGCGCATGCTCGTCCCGCGTACGTGTTACCTCTCTTCACCGTATTAAGTCGCTCGTGTTCTCGACGAGAGTCTCGTACGCCAAATCGCGTTCATTCGTGGTTTCTCGTTTTCTCAACCCCCAAGAGAGTTGGAGGAGGAGGAGGAGGAGGAGGAGAACGATAACACACACATTTGGTCCATTATCTTGTCAGTTCAAGTGCCGCGGTAGGCCACTTGAGCTCATCATCGCGATTCCTGTTGCAGGCGCGCGCGCCCTCACTCCCTCCCTCCCTCCATCGTACACGAATACTCAACCGATTGAATAATTTACAAGTTACTACATGTACGCGAATCAAAGTCATTTGAAGAATGGTTAATCGAGCTATTTATTTCCAGGATTTCATTCATTTTATTATTCCAAGTGTATTTTGGTTGTTTCCTGGGGGGGGAACCGCCATCTTATAGTTTAGTGCGCCATTTTCTTTTCGCGGGCCTCTTGCCGACAATAAAAACAAATATACCGGTGTTTTCTCGTAAATATGTTATCAAGATTAGGGCCTACCTTTTTGAAGTGAAACTTCTTTAGCACCGTAGTGATTTGTTTAATCTTCCATCTCGAATCATTAAATGCGACCTAATGTTGTATATATCGTCAACCTCGCTCCTCCATCGATTGGATCACGGACGTAATTAATGCGCGCGAGACCAGTCTTAATATCGATGTTATTTCATTTTATCTTTAATTTATAAATATTTCAAATTGTCGTCGGATGTGTATGAAAATCGTCACGAAGACCGAAGACGAGCCGTGTTACGATTCACCTTTTACGAGAATTACCGGTTTCAAATAATTATCCGCGGATAGAAATATGTTGGACGAAAAAATATTTTTATTTTGCCCGAATCAACTTGAAAGAACTCTCGTGGAATCGCCGATTTTCAGTATAAAACCAATATAATATCCTCCTTTCCATTTCCCTTTTACTTTTCATTCTCGATCAAATGATGAAAAAACGTGAAAAATTCCACGTTTTACTGGACTTTCTTGACGGAAAAAAAATAAAATAAAAAGAATTTCGTATAGATCGATTACCGGTTGGGATCGCGAAAAACGAGTCGATGTTAACGGAACGGAAATCGAGGCCTTATTTACCTACTCGAACATCTTTGATATATTATGTTTGTTTGGCACTTGCGTTCCCGATATTTATTTCGCAACGACGCGTGTGAATGTCGCGGTCGAAGTGTCAACGCGGTCGTACACCCTGGCGTGCTTACGCTTCGCACCGTTGACATTGAGAAAACATTTGTGAAAATGGGGAAAAAAAACGAAAGAAGAATGGGATATTGGATGTCGTTCCGTGTATTACACGTATCGATATCTCATATACAATATAGGCACTGTGGCAGTGTGTCGCTTGTCTGCTTCTTTTATTTTTTGTACGAATAGGCGCGTGTGCCGTTGGAACGATATATAACGAGGAAGCACGCGCGATAGGATGCCAACAGGTGTCACTCGAACACATCGATAACCTCAAGGATGAAACTTTGTCGATTCGCAGGAAAGACCGCTTCTCTTGCGCAACACGTAAAAGCCCCTCTGTATTATAGAACGCGTAATTGAAAAACAGGCTGCGATATTGCGTATTCCCTCTTAACTGAACAATAATATAAACACCAATGTGTATGCTACATCCGCATACTCGCATGCCACTCGCGTATGCAATATCGTATTAAACTGCTGCCGTTTCCAAACCCCCACCCATTCTTACACGTTTATTCTGTCCCTCTGGTGGCAACGCGAGCGCGTTAATTAATTGCGACACCGGGCACAGCTGTCGATGGGCGCACGATACAAGCGTTTTCGCTCGGTGTGTACCTATATGCATACGTATCTATTATGAAGGAGTGCACCGTTACGCGCTGACACGACTGTAGATATACAAAGACGATTGAGGGATCTGCCACCAGAGGCGTTGATAGTCGAGAATTTATTTTGTATTTCGCGCGCTTTGTCACACGATGCGAAAAAAGCCAAAGCGACGACTTACCGGATAATCTGAGAATGAATTTCGTTAGCACAACGAGACGTGTCGAAATTCGCGGATGCGATCGACGTTGGAGAAAGACGAAGACTTAGACCTAGATAGACTTGGCCGGAGGCCGATTTTAAAATGGAAATGGGTCAATGTCGATTCGAAGGCTAGTGACTCTCGTTTTTGTCCCAGATAAGCGATTACACTTATCGGTACGAGAGTACGATTTGCCCGTTGGAACGAAATTAGCATAATAATTGAGATGGTCAGAACATTTTCAGTATCGATGCTTCAAAAAAATCCTCACCGCACGCCTTTGAGAACGCGTTATTTTGTAAAACGTATCGATGACTCAAGTTGGACAAATAACATCCGTAGACGATACGTCATTGAGAGTATTTAACCTCATTTCTTACCGTGCCCGTACTCTCTTATTACACGAGCACACCTAACCGGTGTACTATGTACAACGACCCGCGTCACTAATTACTCGATCGATTCGTTCACTTTTTTATTCTACTCCAAGCCCCCCCCCCCTCCCCCCACACACACGCACACTATCTTACAACTCGAGAATCGATTCGATCATTATTTTTATTCTCGATATTTAATTAATCCACTTTCGAACGACAGTGTTATGAAATATTTTCGAGACTCGTAATAAAGTCCGTACTATTAAAAGTTTGCACGATTTAATCGATGTTCGCGATCTCGCTCGTTACCCCGTCATAGCCAATAGCCGACTGAACCCGAGACTTGAACTCGATCAGTTTACCAGGAGTGTCTAGCTTTTCTCTCGTCTCGGAGAAGGGGACTGCTATCGATTCATCCATATTTTATCTTACACAGTGTACGTACGCACGTGTATTGGCGTGGATGCGTGCGTACGTACATTCATTACAATCGGCGTATTAGAATTAGAGTAAAATATAAAGGATAGATGTCGCGAGACGCGAACGTATGATAATACGATGATGGTAAAAAAGAAACTGTTTCGTATCGCTCGGATAATTGGAGAAATTTTATTAGAAGAGAATACAAATGCGTTCTTTACTCGTAGCTTCTGTCGCGGTAGGAAATATGAAGCGAGACGTCTCTCTTCTAAAATAGACAAGTATCAGTCTCGAAATGACGAAATTGACGATATCGAACGGTAATTATCGTTAAAAAATTCATAAAACAAGATAACACGATATTTCGGATGATTTATCATCGTTTCCGTCGTCGTCGTTCCACGTGTCGACATAATCGAGCCTCAGCCACTCGTCGATGACGATTCCGGTATCGAGAGTGGACAAGATCGTTTCTATACTCGGTCGAATAATGAGACGAGCACCGGTTTTAACGTTCGCTCGGATCAATCGCCAGATATTCGTTTGTTCGGACGGTGGGAGATAAAACTCGAAAACATTGTTCAAGATAACGACGTCCGCGGAAGCGAGCAACTCGATGGCATCCTCGATACGTTTGTTTATTATTTCCACGCGTTTTTCCATTTTGTATTTACGCACGATCTCATTCTGGAGATTGCACGATTCCTCGTTCATCTCGACGCCGATTATACGTTTAGCGTCCGTGTACGCGTAAGCCTGGAAAAAAAGATCGTAAATGTTTGATAGATCGATCGATTGGTAATATTTTAAGTACGATAATTGTATTAATATCGTTTCTTGATCAAACGTTTAGCACGTTTAGCTCGCTTACACCGTATACAACCGCACCGAGTCGAGATCCGACGTCGAGGATCGTCTTTCCGTCTAGAGGAGGCAAGAGCGTATTGAAGATGCGATAGAGCTCTTCGCACGATGTCGAGTGAGATATCAAAACTGTAAATAAGAATTATAGCTTTATCGCTGAATACGAAACGAGCGATATTTTATTTAAAATCGTGTTTTTTCACTGACTGAGCGGTTTGGTATTATGCGAACCACAATCCAGACAGTAATTTCTCTTTAACTTTCCATCTTTGACGAGATCTTCGAGTTGATCGTCGTTATAGAGAAAAGCATCGACGTGCTTGGTGATATTTGGATCGCAGTCGGAATTCTGTATTATAAGAGCGTAATAATTGTAGGAAACGTCATTGAAACGTTTCGCGACTCTCGTTCTCGATCGGAAAATTGCGTACCTGGCCATTTTTCGGGGATATTATATTTTCCGATGGAAAAATAGCGTCCGGGGGAACTTTGCTTCTGATTTCCGAAGCTATGGAATTTAGCATAGTGACCGGATCGTCGAGTGCATCGTCATCGGCGTACGAACCCTCCTCTTGAAGAAAAAAGAAACCGATTGTTGAACGAGTCTGGAAATGCGGTAGGATTTATCCAACGTCGCGTTTCGTCGGCAGACACGGACGAGCATGCGTACCTGACTCGTTGTCTAATTTCACAACCAGATATTCTTGTATCGCGCGCGACATCAATTCTTTTCTGTTGCTCGCGCTCAAACGCTTCATGAGTATGTGCAACGAGCGCTCGGCATCTTCCAGTGACATTGTCGTCTCGGTATTCATTATTATTTGATTTTTCGACGAATATGAAAAAGAGGTCCTAGCTGGTGGCGCTTCAGCACCGCTGTCGATGAGTTAACTCGATCGATACTACAGGGGCTTGAGTGTACGACGAGGAGTTGATCGCGTTTTTCAACTTGTTTAAAAAGAAGGATCTTTTCGGAGAAAGGAGAAAATAGAGAAAATAGAAAATAGAAAAATTAAAATGTGGTGAGTACGGCGCTCGACTTACCGTTACTTATAATCGATTTCATTGGCACATTTATGTCGGCACGATTCTGTCGACGAAACTTCGTAGAGGTTATGTTAACTAGTCGCGATTCACGATGTCTCGGTACCGCTTGGATCGATATGATATTTCGAATAACGAGTCAAAATGAGTAACTGGTCTGACGATGTGTGTATTTATTTACGATCGAATCGTCCGTCGGCGTTACAAAAGGTAAATAAAGGGAGACGTTTACGAGGGGTTACCGAGGCGAACCAGCTCGCACACGTGGTTGCCGTGGTTGCTTCTGCAACGTCGAGACCTCCGTGATTCGAACGATTGGAACAACGCCGCGACCGCCGCGACCTACAGCCCCCGCACAAGGACGTTTACCGATCGAGGGTAATCTCTTAATCAAATGATGAGACGAGACCGTGAGATGTTAGTGCCGCGACCGTTATTTCCGATCGCGGTTTTAGAATAATGTACCAAAATAATGATCTCCTGAATTTAATCGACGAAAAAACGGAAACAAGTACGATAGTTCGTCGCCTCGCCGCCTCACCGCCGCGCCACCTGCCTTGGTCAGTGTTGCAATCACAAATTACACTTATAGGTCACAAATTTTAGCAACGATTAGTGCATTAGTGCTATAAACACATAGCACGCTCGTTAAACGCGTTACCGGTCGTACTAGCCTCATTAGCGGTCTTTAATAGAGATCCGTCGACAGGATTAGCGACAATTAGAAGCGAGGACCGAACGAACCAACCGACGAAAAAATCGTCCTCGATCGGCATCGAGGTCGAGGATGAGAGATCGCCTCTTGCCACCTATCAATCTACCTATTTTATTGCTCCGACAGTAATGGACGATTAATAACGATAAATATGACGTAATCCAATGTCAAAAATATCTATAAAAAACAACGAAAAAAATACAAAAATATATCCGACGAAGCAGCTCATCCTCCAACCTTATTTTGATTTCCAATCTTAGTCTTACAATTGGCTCTTTAACATAAACTCGTGGATCGCACGTGCTTTAGTCCCATGAAAATCTAGAGCAAAGTAAAGCGCGACGTCCACGAGAACGCATCAACGTGTACAAAAGCTCCCTGTTACTTAACTATTATTATACTTTATTAAGGAAACGATTTGTCATTTGACCGCGGCAGTGTTCTCCGTCGTCGTCGTCGTCGTCAACGTGTAGGAGTACGAATTAATACGCGCTATAGAGAGAGAGAGAGAGAGAGAGAGAGGAAAGCAAGACTTTTGCGTTACTCTGGTGGTACGCAAGCGCGTATATCTGTCTCTGTAGGCGATAGGTAAGAGTTAGAAGTAGGTCCGCGCGATACGCGTAGGTATCAACGATCGGTAAAGTGAGACTCGGCTCTTACGTCTTAGATCGTTCCATGTATTTCGATATTAAAAATGTCCCGGTAAAATCCTCATCAACGTTTCAGGGCCAATTACGAAAGTCGAGGAGGGTCGTTGAAAAAAAAAAGAAAAGAAAACAATTGGCCAACGACCGTCCGCTTCATCCCCTTTTCGTCTACGAAGCGTATAGGAAGCGTATAGTAGGTATGCGTATACGCGCACACGGATGTATGCCTTGGTCGTATACGAAGCAGTGGCGGTCGCGGCGACTCCGGCCCAACGAATCGGATGCATTTAGGCCCAATTTATTGTCTATTATCCCATTGTCACTTTATTTATCGTTGCGCGCCCCCTCGCCGCGCTAGCCTCGTATCTCGAGAAACGCGTGGGACTTTTCTTCCCGACGAATAAAAAAGGAAAAAAAAACAAAAGAAAAAAGAAAACAAAAAAAAACACGAACCCAAAGCTCGTACATCGATAGGTTTGCATGATATCTAACGACGTTATATTATATTCGTATTCTCATACGAATTATTCAAGGCTATTCGTACAATATCCTTTCGTCTCTCGATATATAATATATTAATCTTTGGAATATACGTATACGATATTAGTTTGATCGGGAATTATCTCCAATTATAAATACCGCCAGGATCCAACGCAAATCCAAATAGAAACTCAAAGCTACCATGATCTATTTGTGCAATTGGCCTTTATGCCGCATCGATATGTTTATTACGCGATGCGTAGGTGGGTACTCGTTGTACGCCGCGTATCGTTTACTTTTTTCGCCGTTCGGTGCATCGCGCCATTCGGTTTGGGTGTATCTCTCCGAGCATGTGACAAAACGAGCTGTCGATGTATGGGGGGTGGGGGAGAGCTTTTTTAACGAGGAGACGGAGAGAAACGGAGGTAAGTAAGCGCGCGCACTCTCGACGTAGTGACGAAAAATCATCGAGAATCTAAACAAATAATGGGTATAGCGGGAGCGCGGGAGTGGGTACGTTCCGCGTGGTTACGCGATACGAGACGAGAGAAACGCGACGCGACTCGACGGGTCTCGAGGGGACACGAGGCGACGAGACGAGAGGCGGAGGAGCGCGCGAAGCGGCGATGGCTGGTCTGGCTCGTGGGAGGTGCACGCGATTCTTCTCGATTCAGTTAGCCTCTGACTCTGCTCGAGGTCGGAGGTCGTTCGCGCTCGCTCTCTGCGCGTTATAGCTTTTCGTTCGATCTCACCTCGCGCAATATTAATTAAATACGAGATATCGGTGGATCTACCGTGGCTATATCCTCATATCGACCAGAGTCTCTTTGAATTGCGTAAAAATAAATCAATAATGTCACCTTAGATCCAAATAAATAAATAAAGAGATAGATTTATCGAGCGAAGGATCGATCGATCCAACGGGCCGGGAACTTTGGATCTGGTTCCAAATAGGAAGGACATTATAGTACCTATATAAGAAAATTGTACGCGTCAATGATCGTGCGAGGCGCATTCGATATCGGCGAGTGTATCGCGGTCGACATTGACCGCAAGTTGATACGTTACAGGGAAAAAGAAAGAGGAGCGAAGCGAGGATAAAAAGAGGACAAAAATACGATCGGATCGATGCGCTTTGGTCCCGGCGCGGCGTTAACGCTTCACGAGGTGCCCCGATCCATCTCTGCTCGTATCGTCACAACGTGAGTATATACGTACTATACGTAAATGCGGAATATAATCGTTGACGAACGCGCGCGCGAGAGAGAGAGAGAGAGAGAGAGAGTGAGAGTGTGCGTGGGAGAAAGAAAAAGAGGAGAAAAGTCAAATGAAAAAGATAGAGATGCGTTGGTTGGTCGGTCGGTCTATTCGTTTATTCCTTCGATCGATTTCATCGGATATTCCAAGAGACGAGGCTGTTGGCCACGTGTTGCCCCACCGTCGGACATCGGCTGTATCGAATATCGTTAGGTGTCCCACGCGCTTAATACAAACACTCGGAGGATCGTTCCCGTGTGAGGTGTAACGCCACCGTGATTATTTTCTCCCGCTTGTACATTCGTCCTCCACGACGATCCGGTTTCAACTCGTGTCGGGCATGCGCCGCACACTCCCGCCAAACTCTCGTAAAGCCTATGTTTACTTTGCATAAATTCGAGATGCCTGGATCGTGGACAAGGTGGCTGACGCGCTACTACGGCCGCGCGGGACTTTTTCATACTTAATCGTCGGCTAACGTTCGATACCTCGTTCGAGATAGTTATCGAGTCCTATATCGATCGATCCACAAATAAACGAGACATTTCTTCGTCTTTTCAATAAAATGAAAGAAACACTTGAATAGACGGTGAAAAAAAAATGGTGGTCTCGCGGTGGAACGCGCGAGACCACCTCGCGCCCGATTGACACATTCGATGTTTAGGCGCGCGGCGATTCAAATATAAGAGGAGAAAGTAGTGAAATAGGATAAGTTTGGAATTGGAACGAAAATGCACTCGCGGCTTATTCTTCGCACACACCTGGTACGAATGTGTCCAGAGACAGAGAGAGAGAGAGAGAGAGAGAGAGAGAGTCGAGATGCGACGCGTTTGCTTCATCGCCCTCGTATGAAAAGAACAGACGTGCCGACGAGAGAAAAGAAAAAAGGCAGGAGATATATCTTTACGATAGAGTCAAACGGATGCGCGCGCACGCGCTTTATTCATCGGCCGAGACAAAAGCACCAAACGAGCGGTCGACGATTGAAAATCGTGACACGAAGTCGCGTACGACTCGGATGAAACATCCGGTGGGGCGGTTGATGGTGTCGAACGAGGATTCTCGTAGCCGACGGAAGAGACTTTTATTATTTTCTTGATCCGGAGATTAGGCTTTTCCTCCGGTGTTTCTCGTCTCGTTGCTCGAGGCCGTTGGAACAGTGACACCGCGAGGAGGAAGAAGGAGGAGGAGAAGGAGGATGTCTCGCGCACGCAGCGAACGAACCAACGGCGCATAGTAGCGAGATTCGGGGGCATTGCCAGGCCACGAGCGCCGAGTGCACCGCCAAGGACCGCGGGAGAGGTCCGATAACGGACGAGTCCGCCATCACCGCCACCGCATCCCTCTAGCTCGGTCCTATCGTTCCACACCGACCATGACCTTGATCTCTCGCCATGATGCGCGCGCCCTCTCCCTCTCTCTCTCTCACTCACTCCTTCTATGGGTCATGACGACGCGGGCACGGAACCTTGTGACCTTGACCTTTCCGATACATGAAAATACGTCCGGAGAACGGGATCAACGGATCGTCCCATTACTATCGTTCTCGGATCTCGATATTCATCTGGAAATTAATTATCCCGAGTAGAAATATTGTCAGGCTGTCCTGATATTTGATCCGGGCGTGGTCATGCTGTGGTACGGAGGCATTACTTAAGGTATACCGTACTTTACCTGATCCGGCTAGTGTCAAGTGATAATCAAGCAACTGGAAGTACTGTTTCTTCCAGTTGCTTGATCCAGCCAGCGTCAGGCGGTAGTCAAGCAACTGGAATTACGGCTGACTTAAATTTGCCTGATGTGGCCAGCGTCAGACGGTAGTCAAGCAACTGGACGAGCCACTTGCACTTCGAAAACGGAATCCGTAAATTGTCCGGCACTGAGCAACCGATCGTCTTAAAATTTGGATGGTACGTAGAGAATTATGGCACAAAGTATATAAATATCTTATTTTTCCAAAATTTTGGAAAAATTTTTACAGATTCAGTTACCACCGGAAAAATTGTTCCGGTGGTAAAGCTTTGATTTTTTAACTTGATCAAGCCTTGATGTTTTACCCTGATCAATCCTTGATGTTTTACCCTGATCAGGCCGAAGTCAGGAAAAATGTCACAAAAACGTCCAGGGCTTGATCAAGAGATCAAGACTCTTGATCAAGCCCATTTTGTAGCCGGACCAGGATTTCTACTCGGGATATTCATCACCTTCATCCCTATTGTTGGAGGTTCCCTCGAGACCCGAAGGAATAACGATTTCGCACATCCATCCCTCTTGTATAAAAGGTGGATGTTCGAAAATAGCGAAAGATTATGAGATCCGTGTGTTATTCATGAAGACACGAAGGAAAGGCGATCTACAGGGGTTTAAAGGGGCACGCTCTGGAACGATGCTACCACCACCACCCCTATAGTATCAACGTTCCTTGTTGCTCGGTAGGCCGAGAACCAGTATGACCCACTCGGAAAAGCACTATACACCTAACTACTCATCGCGGTGCTCGTGGGCTGCTCTCTAGTTTGCTCGATATATCGACCTTAGCCGGGGCCGACGGTGGCGGTATAGTTAACGACGCCACCCCCGCGTCCTCACCATTCCTTCATTTATTTTCAACCCTCAATATCATACATACCCTACGTATTATTAATCGATGACAAATCAGAGCACCACATTGGTTTGGTAGCTCGATCCTCTACCAAGATCAAACGTCTTTGGACAAAAATAAAATGATGCCGCGTGGGGGAGTAAGAGGCGAGGGAGTAGGAGAAGGAGGAATCGCAATGAGAGTCAATAAACCAGGATGATGAGTAACGGAGAGAAGCATCAAGTGGTGGCATTTGTAAATTAGTCTCCGTGGCTGGGTTCGACACCATGCGGTTGCTCTGGCTACGGACTGCCCTCGCGGTCCCGGTGGACCGCGAGAATCTTGCGAGCGTGCCCCCCGCGCTTGTGTCGCATCCAGCGAGGATGAGACCGTACGCGTCTCGTTGCGTCGGTCGAACAAGACGACAATTGAGGCGTGTACGTGCGCGTATGGGTGTGTGTACGAGCCACTACCCGATGATCCACGAAAGTAACATTCCCGACGCGCCCGACCACGCGACGACGTCGCCCCTCGCGCAACGAGATCGTGTCCAACGACGAGACGAGGGACTTTTGACGTCACATCCTGCTTGCCTGGCTACTTGCCTGGCTGCTTGCCTGGTTGCCTGGCTGCCTGGTTGCTTGGTTGCCTGCCTGCCTACCGATCGTCTTACGTTGACATCCTCCTTCTGGTCTGCGCGTGTCTGTATCGCGTCCGAGATAAGAACCACGCGCTTCAAACTCCTCCTCTAACCTTTGGCCTTGCGTGCCAGTCTTCTTCTTTTGATTTCATTACGTTTATACGAATAATAGTACAGCGGACAATTTCGCAAATTCGTTACGGAAAGATCATAAGATATTGTTGGAAACGAGGAAACTTGCAGTTTACAGTTAGAGAGGCATGGCGGACTCGAAAGGCGCTAGGAGGTTTTGTCGGTACGTAGCTACTCTCGATGTACACGGGGAGAACGCGAAGCTCGGCTGTAGTGCCAGCGGCACGCACACGTACCCGACCGACGGCCAACAGCCAACGCGTAATCATGCAATTCTCTTCTGTATATAGCGGGTCGCGCGAATCGTTTCCTTCCGCCTTTTTGCACAAGCGCATGGAGAGAGAGACGCAACCACGCTCGGTCGTTAATACGAGAACGTTTGGTCCCCGTAGGTAACGCATACGGGAATAAAGCCTCGCGAGGACGTAAATTATTGTCCACATAGTTGGGGAATAGGCGCGAACCATCACGAACAGCGGCATCGCGTCACTAAAAAAAGGCTCCTCCGGCCCGTAGCCTTCAATTGAATTTACGGGAACGCGAGGAAACGCCTGGCACGACAAATTATCGGCATGATTCTCAACCACGGTCTCTGTCCCTCGCTGACCGACCCGACGGCCCGACTGACTAATCCATTAAAGACCGACGTCAACCTCGAGACAATCGCTTCTCGTACTTTTCATCTTAAGGTAGTCCTATCGTTACAGCGTTTCCGTTAGATTTCACTGAAAATCTGCAGAAGCGTTCTTTGATGTCATATGTACATGTGTGTAAAATTTCAGGGGTCTTTATCGACTCAAAAATCAAGATATTTATTCTTGAAAATCGTTATTTTTCGTAACCTACCATAAGAGCCCGTGTTAAATATCGCAATATTATACAACGAGTATCTCAATTTTTTATTCGATCAAGCCTGTTGAAATTTTACACACATTTTTATATGACATCAAACAAGCTTCAAGTAGTTTTTTATAACAATCTTATGGAAAAAAATTTCATTATTTCGTTTATTATATAACAAGTAAACTTTACGTAGGATCAATTTGAATTTTCAGTATGTTGTTCTTTAGTCGATCTGCAACAACTTTTCTAAATGGATTTAAACGCTCAGTCCACTTGGAATTTGAGAAAAAAGGGGAATAAAATTTTAATTCCCCCACCCACGATAGGACTACCTTAAGCCATTATAGCCGCGATATTCGCCACTCGTTCGATACTTATTGTTATCGTTTCGACGCTTTACTTTTTCGTGAAAATCACATCAGTATTTTGCCGTCGAATCGAGCCAATGCCTGCCATGGATCGGTAATTATTGGTATTGGAAAATCGAGTCGAACCACTCCCAGAATCCTTTACAAACCGTCTGGTCCACCATCTTCCTCGGATTCCTCTTATCGACTATTAAGTATTTATAAAACGCATCTGTAAATATAACCGCGCGAGCGTGATACGCGCGATGGAAATCTTTCTCGAATTCAGGCCAACGGAAACCGCGTTCCCATCGACCGCGTGTACCGTGTCAACAGATAAGCTCGATCTTCACGTTCCAACACCAACGCTAGGTCGAATATATCGTATCGGGGGCTTTCGACGATCCACAAGATTTCCGACTCAAACGCGTATGTATTATGGAGAACCGGAAGTCGTTCAAATCGTTTCTTCTTCTTCCCGACCTCTCTCTCTTTGTCTCTCCGCGAAGGCGGTAACATATTGTAGGAACGCGCATATTTCAAGTCTCCGGTCAAATTGGCGTAATTGAGAAACATTCAAGATCTGCGTTTTCCACGAATCAGCGAATGAAGAACGATGACGAAGCGCGAAAGGAGGATCCTGGTGGTCCTGCTTGGTCTGCTCAACACCGCTGCTTTGAGTACGCCTTTGGCGGTCCAAACGAGCTTCACGAATTCGCCAGTGGTCGATACGTTCCCCGAGGTCGAAACGAGCAGCGGTAGCGGTACCGGTATCACTAGGATCACCAGCAGCATTGGTAGTAGCAGTAGCAGCAGCAGCAACACCGCCAGCACCGCAAAAAATGAGGAAACTACCACGAGACGAACATTGCCGGATCGATGCCTCGTCAAAACGGAAACCGGACCGTGCAAGCACTATATACACAAATGGACCTTCAACAAGGCCGAGGAAAAGTGCAGAACTTTCGTTTACGGTGGTTGCCTCGGAAACGAGAATCGCTTCAATTCACAGCTCGAGTGTCTTCATCACTGCGTCGGAGGACCCAATCGTAAATCAAATCTTTCTTCAAACTGGATTTCCATCCTCCTGGCTTTTTAACGATGAATCTATCTTTTATACTTTCTCAGACACTTTACCGTCTTACATGGTGACCAAGGGTAGCGTTTTTGTAACGACGAGTACAACGACTACTAGCGCCCCACCGACCACCACACCGAGCACACCTCCACCAACGTTCTCACCCCCGGAACCTACGAGACCTCCCGTACCGAAGCACAAGAGGGGAAAGGTTGTGCCAGGGGTCTAAATTAATAAACTAAGCGTATTAAAGCCAGAGTGGCTGAATAACCTCGCTATTATTATCCCTTCTCTTGATTTTCTTTTAGGAACTGACCTTCATGGAGTCAGGGCACGAAAAGACCTTCATGTTCGCGCAGAGCAATACGTTCATACAACTCGACGGCAGTGGTATCAAGACTTTTCAATTGAGGTCTCGGAGCTCGCGTAACGATTGACTCTAATGCTAACTATAATAGTATACGACTATACACGGAGATTGATCAAAATGTTCCGAGATCAATCGTTCCCTTTGTTCCAACTTACAGACTGTGCCGAGAGATATCCTTCCAGTTTCGCACCAAGCTCCCGCACGGACTTCTCGTTTATCACAGCGTCAAGGATCGGCCGGAGAGCCTCGATCCTTACGCCCTCTACGTCATCGTCGAGAAAGGTCAATTGAAAGTTGTTCACGTATTTGGTAAGCGTTCGACCAGTCTTACTGTCGGCGAGGGACTCAATAGGGACGAGTGGCACAGCGTTCTCGTCAGAATAGACGTTCACGGGGCGAAACTGATTGCGCGGGTCGACGACACTCAAGAAGAGACGACCCTCCAGGTCTTGGAACGCGTCGTTAATTACGGCGTCTCGGAGGAACTCGCATCGGTCGTTCTCATCGGAGGTTCGACGTGTTTTAAGTTTTTTTAAAATTATAATTAGCCTTTGTCTTTCATTATTCGAACCAAGAGAATCGTTTGTTCAGGATTGAGTTCGGAGGAACGTTTGCACGGTGTCAAGTATATTATCGAATCGTTCGTTGGATGCATCAGGGACATGGTACTGAGCTCGGGCAAATCGGCCAGCGATCTGTTGCCGATCAGGCCTCTCATCGCCACCAAACATGAGAACGTCAAGGAAGGCTGCATCGACAAGTTTGTCTCAAATTTTTATATTTCTTTGTTCTGTGTGTGTACGAAAGACGAAGGGAGGTAGGGCGAGAGAGCGATTGTTTAACGAGCGCGCATTTCGCTATTTCGCAGGTGCTGGACGAGGGAAAATCTGTGTTTCGTTGGTAGCCAGTGCGTCAATCATTACAACAGCCTGAGTTGCGATTGCTTCGGGACGTATTACGAGGGCGAGAGATGCGACGTCTACAGTACGTATAACGATGAGGATGGAGGAAACTGGCGACGGTGGTCCATTCGTCGATTATTTTCGTTTTGTTCAATTTCTTTTTTAGCCGCGACCATTCTTACTCTTAGAGGCTCGTCGTACGTCTCGTTCCGTGTCTACGATTGGAAAGATCGTGTTCATTCCTCCGTCAATCGAATAAGCATGATGTTCAAGGTGAGGACAGAGTCTCAACGAGCGTATTTAATTATTCGTTATTTCCGGATTACGATAAAATCATGATAAAATTCCGTGCAGACGAGATGGGACGATTCCGTTCTGTTTTACGCTTCGGGAGAGATAGACGGTACACCACACTACGTAGCAGCCTCGATAATCGAGAAGAAGGTTCATGTCGAGCTTGATTTTGGTCACGGCGCCAAGATAACGACCGTAATGGGCGATCACGTTTCCTCCAATCACTGGAGCAACCTGACGATATTTCACAACGCATCGCTCGTACACGTGAGCCTCGACTTCGATACGAGGATACTGGACGTCCCGGGCGACAATTACAATATGATTATCGATCCGGAGATTTACATCGGCGGTGGACCGGAACTACACAAGAAACAGGGCCTCGTATCTTACAATCATTTCGCGGGTGCCCTCAAGTACGTATTTTTCAACGACAGATCCATCATTTACGAGCTCAAGAGATCCAATCCGATGGTTCATTACATCGGTGTCCTCGAGCCCGAGTATTACGAGGCCGACGTTGACGTCATACCCATCACTTATCCCTTCGCCGGAAGTCACATCTGGTGGCCCGTCAATAGCACCGACTCGTTGCGTCTCAACTTTGACTTTAAGAGCTCTAAACCGATCGCCGTCGTTGCTTCCGGTGACGTTAAGAGCGATCAGGGACTCGGATATTGGGAGGTATTGCGATTCAATTTATTTATTCGTTCGATTCTCGTTCGTTCTCGTTGTTGCCTTCGTGCCTCATTTATTTTCGTCAAACGTATCGATAATTTGTTTACCCTCCCTTCTTTCTCTCTCTCTTATTCTCTCTCTCACCCGCTCTTCCTTCCTTCCTTCGCCTATACCTCCCTGTCTATTTCCCTCTGTCTTCCCCCTTCTCTCTCTCTCTCTCTCTCTCTCTCTCTCTCTCTGTTTCAAGCTGCGTCTCGTCAACGACGAGATACGTTTTCAACTGATTCCCGTATTGTCCGACAACGTAACAGTCTCAGCGGCGGTTAAATTTCCTCCGTACAACACGTCGTGGCACGCGGTCGAGCTGAATTACACCAAGGGGGAACTGAGCATACTGGTCGATTATCGGAACAAACAGAGCAAGCTCTTCGCGATGACGTTCGAGCTCGGGAGCAAGGTCATAATAGGAAGCGGCAAGAGCAACGCCGGTCTCATCGGCTGCATGAGGGACATAAGAGTAAACGACGACGTTATCGAGCCCAGATACGTCATCAATACGGAGAGGGTCGTCGGCGAGGTTGCCCTCGACAATTGTCAATTCGTTGATCCGTGCAAGAGACCCAATACGTGCGAACACGGTGGCAAGTGTTCCGTCAAGGAGAATCGGATAATGTGCGATTGCACCGACACAGGCTACATCGGAAAAAATTGTCATTTTGGTAAATATACCACAAAGTTTCTTTTTTATTCTATATTTTCTTCCTCTTTTATAAATCTTTCTCTTTCTCTCCCTCTCTCTCTCTTTTTCTCTTTCTGTCTGCCTGTCTGTCTGTCTCTCTCTCTCTCTCTCTCTGCGTGTGTGATCAACAGCGCAGTACAGAAAAACGTGCGAGGAACTCGCTCTACTCGGTTACACGCAGGACGACGTGTACAAAATCGACATCGACGGAAACGGAAGATTTCCACCAGCCCTGGTAAAATGCGAATTTCAATCGATCGAGGATTCGACGAAAACTATCGTCGAGCACAATCTACCGTCCCAAGTTGACGTCAGATCGATCGCAGAGGAGGATTTTTCGTTCAATATAACGTATAGAGAATTTACCGCGGAGATGTTGCAAGAGCTCGTGTCCCACTCGCTGTATTGCAGCCAATACGTCAAGTACGATTGTTACAAGGCTCCTCTGGAGCTTCACAGTGCTACTTGGTTCTTCGGCTCGAAAGAGACGATCGTCGATTACATCGGAAATGTCAACAGAGGCTCTTGTCCCTGCGGAAGTGAGTTCATTTACTTTTTTTCGTTTGGCTGTTTTTTCGTTTGTCTCCTCCGTTTAGTTTATCTCGCAATCGATCGGTTCGTTTCGTCCCTTCTCTTCCCGGCGCCTCGCCCTCGGCCCACCCCCAACCCCGTCACTCCACTCAGTGAACAGAACGTGCGTTAATTCGGACTTGAGCTGCAACTGCGACGTTTCCGCCGGCAAATGGCTCTCGGACGAGGGATATTACGAGAGTCCCGAATCCCTCGGCATCACGGGAATGGTATTTCTACAAGCGAAGGACCTCGACGAGGATGCCCAGGGACGCATTACTCTCGGACCTTTGGAATGCGTCGAGACGAGTTAGATCATTAATCTTTTATTCTCTTTGAATCGTGCATTATCACGTACGATATTTAAACGTTTAAAAACGATACGCGCGCAGATACCCAAAAGTACGTCGTGACCTTCACTACCTCGCAGTCTTACATCGAGGTCCCGGGTTGGCGAAAGGGCGACATAGCCTTTAGTTTTCGGACGACGGGGGAAAAAGCGATACTCCTTTATCAACCTCCGATACGCAGCAATTATCCCTCCTTCATGGTCGCTCTGACCTCCGACTACAGGCTGACCTTCAATTTCACCCTTAATACCGGAACGAATCGCGAACTCGAGGTCAAGAGTCGAAGAAAATTGAACAACGGCGAGTGGCAAAAGATCTGGATCGATTACAACGATTATCACGTTAGATTTATGATTAATACGGATTTTCAAATGGTCGACCTGTTGCCGGAGGAAGAGTTTGGACCTTTCGAGGGATCGATGTTCATCGGCGGCGCTACTGCGTAAGTATACGCGAAACGCGATCGATCATTTTTATTCCTCTCTCTCTCTCTCTCTCTCTCTATATATAAGCTTGTCCTTGTTTATTTTTGCATTTGCCACCATCTTAAGGGAACATCTCAAGACGTCAGCCGTGCGGCAAGGACTGATCGGCTGTTTTCGCGGCTTGGTCGTAAACGGCGAGATTCTCGATATACATAGTTACATGTCGGTTCATCTGTCGGAGATAATCAAGGACTGCAAGCCCTCGTGTCAGCCGAACAAATGCCAGAACGGCGCCCGATGCGTCGAGCTATGGAGTAATTTCGAGTGCGTCTGTGAAAATATATGGGCACATCAGGGCACCTTTTGCGAGATGAGTAAGTTGCCCGAAGTCTGCAAGGAAACTCGAAAAACCCCGTGCTCCTCATATTCATCCAACGATCCATCATTTTTCTCGGCAGATATCAATGCGAAGGCACTGACGTTCACCTCGACCGGGGCATTTTTGAAGAAAAATTATTTCGGCTCGATCGAGGACGAGGAGAAGTTATTACTCAAGAGCATGCTCGTTCAGAATATTCTGATCAATCTCCGAACTTACGACACGCATTCCTTGATCCTATACGCCAATGATCATCTCAATAATTTCGTTCATCTGTACATAAGCAACGGGACGAGCATAGTTTATCTGTTCAACGCCGGAAACGAGATAAAAAACATCACCGTTCGACATCCAGGTGCGTCGAACGCCGTACCCTTTCCCAGCAGTTCTCGTCCCTTCTCATTCTTATCGCGACAATCGACTATTCTTATTTGGTTCGACAGGCGTCAATACAGGAATCTCGGTACAAATAGCTATAGTCAGGGCCGATAAATCAACGACGCTTCACGTCAACGAGCAGAACGTAACGTTGGACGCTGTACCGCTTCTTCTCGACTCTTACTCGAACAAGCCGTGGATCAATCCGGAGAAGGAGGTTCTCGCGCCCCAAAGACCGCCCGCACCACCGACCGATTATTTTCAGGTATCCACGAGCGTCTACCCTCGTACGCCTATCCATAACTCCGAACACCTATTTTTCAACAAGACGAAAATACGTAAATTCTTGTTTACGCAGGTGAATCTCGGTGGATTCGATCCGGACAATCTGTTGCGTGTCGGGAGCGAGGGTACTCTGATACAGGGCTACGTCGGATGCCTCCGGGGTCTCATGATCGGCGAGTATCTCGTCGATTTGCCCAATTTGGCGAGCGAGGCCAATCACGAGGGTAGCAAGGGCGTGTTGCCCAATTGTCAGATGAAGTGCGACGCCGTGCCGTGTAAAAATTTGGGCGTATGCACCGAGGACTTTGGGAAACAAGAGTCGTCGTGTAATTGCGCCCTGACCTCCTACTTCGGCGAGCATTGCGCCGATGAGAAGGGGGCCGATTTCAGCGGCGAGAGCGTTCTCCAACGCGACTTTGACACTTATGGTCCGATCACTCGGGTCAAAGTTCAATTGGCTTTTTCTACCAACGATCTCAGACAACGAACGAGCGCTCTCTTGCTTCTACAGACTGGCAACAAGTGAGTCCTCTCTCTCTCTCGTACGTTGCCTCGTACGAGAAATTACCGTTTAACCGGTCCGCTTTTTCAGAAGAAGTTATTATCTCCTCGTCGCTCTGACTTCCGAGGGTCAGCTCATCTTCGAGGAGGACAGAGAGGGTTCGGCATACGGCGTCCGTCTCAACGATCGCAATTTTCTCAACGGGGCGAGGCACAGTGTTTATTACGTTCGCGACAATAATACGGCGACCCTACTGATCGATCGGGAACCCGTACAGCTCCTACCGATACCTCAGTTGAACATTGGCAACGGTGATATCGACGGGAAAGACGATGGTTTACGTAACGGGGGACCCGACGGTGACGACGATCATCATTATCACCACCATCATCATCATCACCATCACCGAAATAATAACGATGACAACGACGATGGCGCCGAAGGCGACGATAACGACGATAACAACGACAACGGCGGTGGTGGCGGCGGTGGCGGCGGCGACAACGACGACGGTGACGACGACGACAACGACGACGACGACCAGGACGGAGATCGAACGGAAAGCCGGCTCGAATCCGGAGCTACGGAAATTCAGCTCGGTGGACTCAATACGAGCGACGCTCGTTTCAACGCTTACAAGGGCTACACCGGTTGTCTGAGCAGTAAGTCCTCGTCAATCTTCTTTATTTCGACCTTTTTGTTATTTGACTCGTTGTTCAATTGACGTTCGTCCCCCTTTTAGACGTAGTTGTATCGATAAACGGAGCTGCCGGAATGAAACCTCTGGAGGAGTACATGCTCTTCACGAAGAAGGGAAGCGAAACGGTGAGAGCAACGATGCCGGCGGGGGTCAGAAGCGCCCAGTGCGCGGTCTTTCACGCACAGCCGAGAGGCCTCGAACCACCGAGGAACGACAGTGTGGTTAGTATCGACGTTGTTCTCGGATACTCTGACACTTGGACACTTTGACGATCCTTTTATGTAAACAGGGTCGAGACCGTGCCTGGGTCGAGGATCCGCCCGAGAGGATCCTGTACAAGTCGCTCTACCCGGACGAGACTAGGGAGGAACAGGGTGCCGGGACTTACATCTTCATTGCGCTCTGTTGTATCTTCGTCGCGGCTGTGCTTGGTTGCACGTACGAGGTACTACGAAGCGCGCGTCGCGATCGAAGACGCAGAAGAACCGAGCGAGCCAATGCCGCCGCCGGTGCTGCCTCGGGGACGAACCCAGGAAGCAACCTCGTCGTTTCCTCCCAAACCGCTCCCGGCCAGAGATGGCAGTCGCCCAATCTGATCGATTCGATCGTCGCCCCGAGCGGTGCTCTTAAGACCGTTGCTTTTAAGACTCCGCACGATGACGAGAAACGACCAAACGGTACTCATCCGAAAGCCGCTGCCGTCGCCGCTGTTGTCGTCACTGGCATCAAGGATTATAAACTCGTGCCCAATTCCGACTCGAAGTACGATTTTATCAACGACAAAAAAGTTCTGGCTAAAGGTGAGGAAAACTTGCTCCAATGTTTCGCGTCTCGATACCTTGAAACGTTTGTCTCCATGGATACTGTTCATATGATTATATCGATACGCCGCGGAGGTCAAATCATGAATCTATTGTACTATTCTTATTGTTCACTTTCTCGCAATTTAACGATCGAAGGATTTAAAAATGTCAATATTTTTTACTTTCCACCTTTCGATCGGGCATTGTCAAGAAATCTAAGAAGGGGCTGGAGCTAAATTTACTGGAACACCTTGCGTGCGTCCAAATACTGTATCAAGTAGCCGGCACTCATAAATTTCTCATAAATTTACCATCTCTCCATCCGTACAAGTTGATTTTGTTTTAAGTTCCAGCAGACGAAGAACCCGAGAAGAAGGAGCTTCTAGGGGTAAATACCGGCACCGTCTCTAAACCTGCGAAACCAAATCCATTCGTAAACATCTTTTTACCACATTTTTTTCTCTACTTTTCGCTCGGTACTGTACAGAGTGATTCTGGCACCCATGCGCTTATTTATAGATTTGACTATTTCACGTTATACTAATTCTCGTATCTATATTGACAAACTATACAGCTTGGCATTTTGTGAGATTTAAATTTCAAAAAGTTCCAAATCGCTCTGTACACTTGGAGCTGGAAACGCTTGTTGAAGGGTTTGGCTTTGTAACGAAAGCACGCTTAGTTTTATTGAACATTTATTTTAATTTTTTTTTATATTTTTTTTTAATAAGCTCGGTTTGGGTGACGCTAGAAGTCCTCGTTGACATATTTGCATGCGATACAGAGAAGCTGTCTCGTCTTGTCCGCCTGCCTTTAGACTCGTACGATGATTATCGGTGCAATATAAAAAAACGCGAAAAGATTGCTGATGATGAAAACGGGAAAAGAAATTATTACGATTTTAATCATTTTGATCTTCATAGTCGATGGAGGACCTTAGAGAAGAGCCGGAACTCGAGGAATGCGAAGACGAAGATGACGAAGACGATGCCGATGCGGAGGAGGACGACGACGATGATGAAGAGGAAGAGGAAGATGGGAAGGATGAAAGAAGAACGACGAACCACGATGCCGAGGAGATTCTCGTGAGGCCTACGCCGGTAAGAAATTCCCTAGGAAGAAAGACGCGACGTGACGATGATTTCGAGCTATCAACCACTGGAAAACGTTTGCTGGAGACGAATTTTTCTGTAACCGGTATCAACGAGATAAAAACAAACGCAATTTGGCCAATTGTCGACGAGATCGAGGCTCGTGACGTTAACGGCGATTTTCATTCTACCTCGCCAAGAAGACCCGCGAGCCTCGATCTTCCTCGTGGCTATTCCATGTCGACCTTTGGCCACACGAAACGATACAATGATCGGCCCGTTCGTGTCGAGAGAGTCACTGCTAAATTGCTCGATTCTTCCGTGGGATCGTGAATTTCTGGCCCGCGCCATTTGACACAAGGCCTTTTGTCCATTTACAATATTCCGATCGAGCGGTTATCGATCTAATACTTATTCGTATCGTGACCCTCTCGGGCAGTATTATCATTGTCTACCGATTCAGACCGTGCTCCATTATTATTATTATTACTATTATTATTATTCTTATTATTCATATTATTGTTATTATTGTTATAATTATAATTATTATTATCATTATCATTATTATTATTATTAATTCGACCATTGTTATTATCGCCACGACCTACCATGATCATTGGCCAAGTAATTTATCGAGTTTGGTCTTTTGATAGAATTTGAGGTGATTTGAATTAACATTTGATCAAGCGAAGCAAAATTGAACGTGTGCCGTGGCTTATTTATCATGGTGGCGAGACTCATTCATTACCTCTCTCATAATGCATAACATCATCGAATTACACTACTCGGCCCAACATGTTCTTTCCCCGATTAATTCGGTGGGAGAAAGGGGGAGAGAAAGAAAGCACACGATATGTTCGATCATGTAGAGGAGAGTATATTTTCAGATAAAAAATTGGTCTAGGACGAGTATCGAGGAGAATTTAATACCGTTAAACTCCATTACGAAACAAGATGAGACTCGGGAGACCATGCAACTTTAGAGGTACAATATTGCGCCTTTTGTGCACGTCGATGATATCTTCTACGATTTAAATATATACTCATATTTTACACTATATTCTCCAAGTAGAAACAAAATGGATACCGAATAGAACTAATCGAATGCAAAAAATATTGTCTCTAGCTGCATCTTTAATCGCTCGACTACCAAATATCGTACATACATATATATATATGGCACGGTGAATGAATACTTTAATACCATGTGCGAAAAGAATCAGATATAATATATGTAATATGAATATGTTGCTCCGAATGGCTAATACGATAAACTTTTCGTGCCTTGAGTCGCTCGATACGTCGTATGGGGGCGTTGGTGCGCCGGTAGATATTACTTTAAGGCGGTAGTGCGATATTGAGAAAAATAGTCGTTATCGCTTCCAATGAAAAACGATGAAAACTCGACGAGAAATGAAAAATGGGGAAAACTGCTATCGTTGCATGTATCGCGGGCTTTGTAGGCTGCCAAACTATAGAGTTATAAAAACAAAACGATCATCCTTTCCATCGCTTTGGATCCGAGCTTCGCTTTTTTTTCACCCGTACGACGCATCCCTGGCTCACATTTTCTCCCCTCGATGAATCTTTCTTTAACTCACGATTAATCGTCATAACGCATCGCATTAAACGTTTATTTTCATGCGTGATTGAAACTCGATGCGAGAATGCAACAAATTTCCTGATCGATCGAAGCTTCTCGCTCGACGCTACGTAAACGGACAGACGGACGAACCAATAAACCAAACCGACCAACGATCGAACGAAACAGAGATCGCCTGCGAAAGACTTTTCATTCAAGACTAACCGGTTGGCTAAAAATTTTCGTAACAACGAATAAGCGTGGCTTGAGAGAGAAAATTATATTTTGTTGGACAGGGGGCATCGAGTGGCAGCGGTGGAACGAGCCTGCCGCCGGAATTGCGACCAAATTTATCAGGTACCTACGCCGCCAGTACACGCATGCTTATTCGTTATTTTTATTGGCATAAAACATTTTTTTTAAACGCTTCCTTTTTGTAAATTAGAACGCGCCAAACCGAAGGTCTCGATCGTTTCGCCGATGTTTCTGGCAAACGACAGGAGAACGTACGACAACCCGCTGAGTTATCTGGGCGGACCGAGGCTACAGCCGAGAAATCGAAATTCGATCGAGTCGGTCCTCTCTCTGGACTGATTCGGAGGACCGGCTTCTGCGTCATCTTCCGTCTCGGCCGGCAAACTAAACTGGGCCTCGTCGCAACGGTGCACGTTACAGTCGCATACCCCCTAGTCAAACCCGCTGATACTTTTTCTTCGTGTAAGGACGAGACGCAACGCTCTATTCGTTCTCATTCTTTTATTTTGTGTTTGAATAATGTTTTGACGAAGCTGTTGCGAGTGTATCGTACCCCGGCCCATCCAAAACCCCTTACCCATACCTAGCCAACATTTTTCTCATTTTGATCTACACACCGTGTAACACTGCCGTTTACTTCAATCTGGTAATCGGGCTCGCTCGTTGTACATTATACGAAAGGTAATATACGAACGTTCATGAAAATAAATGAGAAAATACTAGTTTAACGTTTACCGCGATCGAAATATTATTATTTTCTCGACGAGCCTTCCGACGTAAAAAGCAAAAAGCTACGATTCCAGACGGTTTTCAATTCGAAAGGGGACCTATACTTATCGCTAAAGAGTCTTTTTTAAAAATATTTCTATTTTCAACAATATTATACATCGTTCGAAAATATAATCTCCATCATTCTTAATGACCTTTAGCCAATTATTATTCATCATTTTCGAATTTCGATTTGGAAGGAAAGAAAGCGTTCAAGCTCGATTCGACGTAATTAGGTTCTCGATGAGATTTATGCGTCGAATGATGTTCGAGCCAGCGGAACAAGTGGTACTCGGAGGATGGATGAATCTCTAGAAAATACGGATGGGTGAGGCAGAACCTCCCAGCTATGGAGTCTGTATAAGGAGCGCGAAGTCCGTAATGCTGAGGTGGTTACGCTAGTTTTGAATCGAGTAATTCGGATGACGCCGATGGCGGCGCTGCCGTCAGGCACGAGCCAAAACGCATACACATAAAAGTTATGTACACACTGTAATACGTGTGTGTCATGTTATACGGGTTACTAAACATACACAATGCCCGATAGCATGTAAATATGACCAACGCGCACAAAAAAGCGCATTTCCGCCGACAGCGCTGCAAGTGGTCAGAAGTTAAACCAATTGAGAACCGAAAAGGGTGGTCATTTTTCGTGGCGGGAACGTATTATGTTCGGTCTCCTTATACAGACTCCATACTCCCAACTCAGCTCCCTTATTTTTTATCGTGATCGATCTGGCACATCATGATCGACCCAAGAAATTATCTGCCCGTTATCGTTTGACCTAGTGGCACGAGCTCGTAATGGATGATTTCAGCGATATCCCACTAATCGTAGAATACTACTTTTTTTAACCGAGCCACTCTCCTTTGCTTTGGTTATGTTTACAAATGATGTATTTATCATTTGTCAACAATGAATTGCGCACGATCCGCCTTTGTACTTTGTTGATTTACGAAACTTGATGAGGAATCCGTTTGCTCTCTCTATTGAGTTCCGGTCTTACAGTCAAAATTAATTGACGGCAAACTAGTTTCGCGAGAAATAAGAAGAAATGGGAGGATCCAGTGGTAGTTTGCTACAAGGACTATATTTTTGATTGCACGATAAACACTCTAATAGACAGTGTATGTGTACAACAACACCATTGTGGATGTTGACTCGGCAACGAGTCACTCAAGACTCATTTTTGGAAAACCATAAGGAACAACCCTCAAATTTGTATTCTTCTTTTGAAAGTGGAGGGCGAAACGTTTTATGGTAGCGTGCGATGGTAGTATCGATCAACGATAATTTTATGCAAACTTGGGGGGTAAGCGTACTTTCGAAATCTATTTGACCGACCAACAGTAAGGACCATCTAATCCCTTTTTTCTAAAAACACGTTTGACACGGACATTCGGAAAATTCGATAAGACATTCAAATTTCTCGGGAAACAGAAATTGGATCCCGTGTCTGACCGAGTCTAATGCCGAGTGGTTGTGGAATGACCACGTCGATCGGATCACTGTCGAGAAGTAAGGCATTCTCGAAGATACACACGCGAATATTTCTACTTTACATTCCAATTTCCGAAACTTTCCACATGTTGATATATTCCAAAACTTATCGTGTGACGGATAGGACAAATTCCATATTGAATTTTGCCAGAAATAGTCTGTTTCCCTAATTAAAAATATTCCGATGAGGGCCTCTCCTCCGTCTTAATATATTTCTAATATTCCTTGCGAGGATACGACGAATAATCCATGGAAAGCCGGAAAGAGCAATGTTCCGAAAAGGATAGCGCTCCCTATCGATAGCCTTCGATGGTATAATTATTTTCGATCCAATATTAATGCTCCCACCACCGAGTCGCTACCTTAATTTTTCAAATATTTATCTCCCTTCGAGACGCGCCAGTATAAGTTATAACGAAGCATTTATCAATGTCATTTGTCTTTATATTTGGATGGTTCGCGGGCCCGCGTAATCCAAACTATTGGCAAAGGTATAATTCAACGCTGTATTACCCACCGTGACTCTGTAACAGCGCGGTGCGAGCAGCGCGCGGGGAAAATACCGTGGTCATAACAACTAAAATGGCGGCTAGTGGGATGACGCATTATGGTTGAAAAAGTATAACGGCAATGTTTACGCGTAAGTTTATGTTTACAACCTGATGAGCTGCCAGTTTATACCTCATTACGAACGGAAACAAAATGGCACACGCAAAGTCCGAGGATGCGGAGAAAATCGAGGCGGATCTTAAGGAACGGGATAAGGATACTGACGAGAAAGACGGTAATTATATATCATTCCTATGGTGGTGGTGACTTTCCCTGACATTTAGTCTTTGATGAGAATACGGTACAACGACAGGACCTAGAAAGGGACGCGTTTCGAAATACGTTTCTTTTTACCGTCATTAAGTTCGATGTCCCGCGATCTATTCGCTGATGCAATTTTATTCTTCAACCATTTCCGCGATCTCCTCGTTACCCAATTGTACGCGGCCGACCAAATCATAAAGTCATTAATTTGGCATAATCTTATATGCCAGTGTTGAAGCACATTTGTACATTATTCCCAAAATCATTGAAAATTCGTCAAGAATACGAAGCAAATAAAAAACAAAAAAGTTCTTGCTTTGTCCATTGAGCGACTGAGAAGAAGCAGCGTTAAAATTACGATTTTCACATTTTTCACGTCGTTTGACTATGTGCGCCCACGGACCTAATTTATATCGTCCGAATTTTACTTTCCTTTTTAGGCACTTCCGTAACTCTGGAATGCGCTGTGTGTTTACAGCCGTGTATTCATCCCGCGCGTTTACCATGCAATCACATATTTTGCTATCTCTGTGTAAAAGGGGTAGCTAATCAGAGTAAAAGGTGTCCGATGTGTCGTCAAGAAATCCCGGCTGATTTTGTGGAACGTCCGCAGTTGGTCGAGATCGACGAGGAGACGAAACCAATCGCCGTCGATGAGGAATATCAATGGTTCTACGAGGGCAGAAACGGTAATAATTCGTTCGACGAGTCAAGTCGATGCAAAAGACGACAATTCGCCATATCAAATTTCTCCAAGACACGATCTTAAACGAAAATGCATACAGTTCGCTATCGTAATCTCTCGCCCTAAAGAACAACCGGAAAAATTCAAAATAAAAATAATAATATTGAACGCGTTTCATCCGGATCACGAAAAATCCAGTGGTTCCGTTTCATCGTCTTAATGCATCTTCATTGACTTATAATTCTTTCGTTATAGTCTGTTTTTCTTTTTTCTCGCTCGCGCCAAAAACTCACGGAAAAGTCGTTTATTTCATCGTCAAACCGATCGAAAATTCAAATCCCATAACAAATATTCTTCAGAATTTGGCTTATTAGAATATCGAATTGAATTTCATTGCACCGTCGTCCCTCTCAGGTTGGTGGAAGTATGATCAAAGGACCAGTGCCGACTTGGAAGCGATATACAAAATAGGCGATGATTGGTGCGAAATTCTAATTTGCGGCGTACTCTATGTCATCGATTTTAAGAACGGTGTACAATATAAAAAGTATCATCCACGCCGCAAACGTAATATTAAACGTGACGTTAGAGAGGCTCCGTGCAAGGGAGTCGCCGGTGTAAGATAAACGATAGATTTTCCTTTACTTTTACGAAGTTTCTTAACGAAAGACCGAGAGTACGCAGAGTCGATCAAAAGCTTGCATATACATACATACATAACGTTACTTACCTCACGATATATGAAAACAGTATTGAAATAAAAACCATACGCATGGCGATCGGAGAGATATTTTTTCCCGATGATTACTTCCCAAACGATTCGAGGAATCTTTACAACTCTGGAGAAATTAATTTTCGCTCTATCCAATTCCAGCCAGTGTCTTTCTTTTCTTTTTTTCTCCCTTAAATCTCTTCTACAGCGAACTCATAGTTGAAGATCTGTCGTTGCAGGATGGTGGCAATACGATCAACGAACGAGTCACGAACTCGAAACAGCCTATAAACAAGGAAAAAGGACTTGCGAGTTACTCATCGCTGGTTTCCTGTACATCGCTGATTTTGGCTCGATGCTACAGTTACGACGCAACGATCCTTCGAGACATCGTAGGATCAAGCGAGATTTGTACAATGTACCGAAAAAGGGTGTCGCTGGACTGAGACTGAATAATACTCAACAACAGCAAGACGACGAGGTACAAATTATACGGGAAATCCGAGGAGCCGACAGACCAGCGAGTCCATCGAACGAGACAATGGGTGCGTGTACTCGTTACGTCTTTTTGTTTCTTTTTGTTGCAAATCTCTCGCCTCTCTTTTCTTTGTTTCATGCTGTTGGCGTCGGTGTCGATTTTAGGCACGGGCGATGGAACCGATACACCTGTACCACCGAGTAATACACCGCAAACACCGGCTGGTGGAAACGCGAGCGGCGACGCTACACCCCTAACGCCTGATAGGAATGATCCGCGCTACGATTCTCTACATCAGGTTTTAGAACAAATGCGCTCATTGGTATTAACTGATGAGATTCTCAGAGACTCGCACTTCGCGCTAAATAGCGATAACGAAGTTGACGAGAACATCGACGATGGCTCGTTTTCAGATAATACTGCGTTACCGTGGTTCGAGATGGCCAGAAACACGGACTATTCGTCGGACGAGGAGAATGCTTAAGTCGATGGGAAAGAAATTCGGTTGTTTAAAAAAAACGTTGAAGCTATTTATATTTTTGCGAAATTCGCGTTTCGCGAGAAAAAAAAAACAGAAAGGGGCGTCAGTTCCGTATAATATTGCGGAATTTGCTCTAACGCGCTGTTTCCTTAATCGAAATATTCGTCGCGTCAGAGACGAATTAGACTAACAAGGAAATACACCAATGTCTCTTGGTACTCGGCGACAACTTTACGCGTTACTACTCATCGTTCGCCGTTCATTACATACAAAAAAAAAAGAACATCGTCCGTAAGTTTCGACGAACTGAGGAAAGATTCGTGGTATTTCCGAGGGTTATCGCCTCTGTACTAAAGTTTCCTACGGGAATTCTCGTTCAAAGTATTATTATTTCATAAAAGCGTGCAATATGATAATTGTATTGAAATACGCCAATAAAAATAATAAAAGGACGAATAATATTAAATGTACGAATAAAACTTGGCTCAACGAGTTAGCTTCAAGTTTCAAAATTCGCGCTATTAGCGTATTTCATGCACCACATGCACAGTGGTGGAACGGCCGTTATAATACTTTCGCATATAGCTATTAATTTCTTAACTACGTGTCAATACGATACAATATCCTTCACTATCGTAACAGAGTTTCTGATTATTTTATCGCCCCCCCTCCCTCCATACATATACAACATATATCGTTGTCGCATAATTCAAGGTATACATCAGAGTGTATCTAAAGTACGCGGTATGTATATACATTCTAACATATATATATATATCATAACGTCGTTGCTGCCATGCGGCCAAATGCTGAAACAGTTGCATAAAGGAGAAAAACCTGCCTACAACGTTGTATCCCAATGTAAACGAGGCTGAGGTGTTGAAATCGTACACAAACACATCTGTGATTATATTAGCGGTCAAATGGATGTGAACGGCGAAGCTAGAGGTCTCTACTTCGTCCGTGTAACGAAAATTGCAAAAGTTTAGTGTACCGGCCGCTAGGTGGCCGAAGCTTGTGCTCCACTTGCGAATTTACTGTTTGCTGTGTTACCGCCATTATTCTATACAATGTTGGCTCTCAGAGCAGAGCCGATGCAATGAGAAACGTTCCTAAGTAAGCGCTGGCAGCAGTAGTGAGCGGCAGTAGTACGGATATAAACATCAGCCATTCATAGAGAAAAAAAAAATCATAAGACAGTCAAGTGGAAGTTTGAGGTGAAAAAACGGTGCGCAGGTGTTCTTCGAGAGTACATCCTCGAATATTTGCCGTTCGACAGTGGCGATAAAACATCGCTATAATCCCGCACCATGGCAAATCCTTTGTTAAGCACGGGCCAACTGAACTTGTACGTGACGCACATGAACGGAGACGGGCCGTTACTTCGAATATACGCTCAGGTCGACAAAGAACAGTCGTTGAATGTCGAAAGAATCATGGTCCCTTTGACCAAGATGTTTACGGAAGGAGTCGGTTGTCCCGTTCCAGGAGCTCGCTTACCCCCGAACCTCGTATGTTGTGCCATGTTCGAGCAAGCGTATTATCGCGCGAGAATACGGGCCATACATCCCAGTGGTCGTATTATCGTAAGATTCATAGATTATGGAAACGACGAGGTCCTACAGCCGAGTGACATACGTCTCCTCGACAATATCCCGGAAGCCGTCGAATTGCAGAAGATACCTCCATTGGCGCTAGAATTCATCATCGCGGGTATCTTACCGAAAACCGGTACATGGGAGAGACAGAGTCTCGGTAGGATTCTCAAGGACATACGTTACAACGACTATCCTGCCAAGATCGTTTCCAGCTTGGGTAACATTGGTCTCATACGCATGATATTCGACAATCACGATTTCGCACAAATTTTAGTCAATCAGAATGTTGCAATATCGGTCTCCATTGAAGAACAATTGAGGTGAGTCCCAATTTTATGCGTACCCTTCTTACTTTGTGGTTACATTTGATGCAGGGGAAATCGCGATAATGAAATATTATTCTTGTCAAAAAGTTACAACAATTTTTTAAATAAAAACACTTTTTTTACGAGAAGCCTTTGTACGATACCAAAATAACAAATCTCGGCAGCCAAGCTTTCCTCGAGCGTAAATCATATTTACAATTTTTCATAACTCGAAAAACTTAAAATTGTTCTATTAAACTTCAAATGAATTGCAAACAATTGGGAGTTTTGGAAACATTTGGAAATGGAATTACTTAGCTTTTTGATTATTGCATCATTGCGCTCTCGAACCATGAGCCGCGCGGACAATTATCAGAGCCTTTGAAAGCTTTTACAGAAAATGTTTCGTTTTTATAATTGTCTCGAGTAATTTGATAAACAATGTTCAAATTATTTAAACGCGGAATAATTTAACACCTGAAATAATGTTATCGTTATTACAGGACGCATTGCGATTACGTTAATCCGCCGCAGTTGCAGCAGCCCCTGATGAATCTTCCCATTGTACAGCAACAACAACAACAAGACGTTCAGCCGCCCCTGCAAAAAATGAATAATTGCGGAGAGCGAAGACAAATAACATCGCTTCGCAATCAACGTTCGCCACATTATCAAGAGAATTGGCGAGGACAAACACAGCCGAATTTAACCACGAAAATAAACACCTGTAGTCAAGTTGACGATGGCGACGGTGTTTTCAGAACACGCATACTCGAGATTGGCACAAAACACGAGGTAACGGTCTCTTACGTCGAGGACGGTCCGCTCATGTTCTCCGTTCAGGTAAACAGTATCTCGGAGGAGCTCGGAAAGCTGATGTATTACATAAACAAAACACACGTGCCTCGACCCATCGTCGAGCCACCGTTAATCGGTTTCGTTTGTCTCGGACGTTACACCGCCGATCAATCGCTTCGTCGCGCGGTCGTTATGCAAGTCAGAGAACACGACTGCAAGATTCATTACGTCGATTACGGTCAAGTTGAAATTTTACCTTACACCGACATTTATCAGTTGCCGCGACAATACATAAATCCACGAGTTTTATCACTACGATTCACCATGAGCAATGTCAACGAGCTCAATGTTAGCGACGAGATGAAGGACTATTTCAAGTCGTACGTCATGGGTAAAACTTTACTGTTGCACGTTAGACCTTCCGAAGGTTCGCCGCTCATACAATACGGCGATCTTTACGACAACGATCGAAACATCAAGGACATTTTGCGAGCCAAATTCGGTGATAGCATGCCACGTTGGCCAGCGTCGTTGAAATTGCGACCGGACTCTCGTGAAATCGTACAGGTCGTTTACATGAATTCATCAACTATTTACGTTCAGCTGGATCGCGAATTGCCATCGCTTCAAACAATAACGAATTACATCGATCGATACATCACGGTAGCTCCGCCCTTGAAAGTAAATCAGCTCAGGAAAGGAGTTTGCTGCATAGCTCTTTCGAGCACGGACTTTCGATGGTAATAAAATAATCGGGTCACCCTTATCGATATTAAATCTTGGAAATATTTTCACTACCGACTCATTGTTATTGTCTGCTTTGATGATTAAGGTACCGAGCGGAAATCGTCGACGCATCCAGTGACACTGTTACCGTGTTCTACGTCGATTATGGCAACGAGGAGACGATATCATCGACGTCGGTTCGTTCGATACGCGACGACACTCTTACGAAACATCGCGCTCAGGCTATTCGTTGTATCATCAACGATTACGCCGAACTTACGAGTACCGAATTGTGTCAAAGTCTCGAGGACGAACTCATGTCAAAGTCCGTTGCGATGATTGTGACAAAATTAAGCGCCAACGAAGAACCCATAGTTGATTTGTTCGATTCGAAAACGAATCCTCTCGTGAATATCATTGAAAGATTGAAACGAACCAGTATCACCAATGGAAATGTCGATTCGAGTATGAATACGCCTCGTTCCAATATCAATCGCAGGTAAATCCATCTCCGATTTCCTTCGTCTTTCAATTATTTCTCCTAATATTGGGTAAATACAAACTTGACATTGAAATATGCACAGGTCCAACGTTAAAAAGCAGCCCAACGTGGGCCAACAGCCAAAATTAAAATCTCAAAACGTTAAATTCGCACGGTAAAGTCTTGTACGATACAGTATACGCATTAAATAATTCGTAAAGAGGATCGGAACGATATACGGCTCATAATCGCTACCCGATCAAGTTCCTTCGCTTTTTTACTTATTGAATTATATATAATAATAATAATAATAATAATAATAATAATATATAATGCTGTCACCTGTAATTGCACAAACAACCCTTCATAGTTTAATCAAATTTAACTTGTATCGGTCACATAATCTATGCCTCAAAGCTTGGTGAAAGGATATTAATTTTCGTTCCATTCTTTCTTCGTTGCATTCGCACTGCCTACCGTTATCGGCGTTTTAACATTCTTATTAACGATGACCCTAATGTTCTATATATAAACAAAGAAGAAATATTATCTTTCTTTTTCAGAGAGGAACAGACCGGCAAATGGAACAATACTACACGCTCGGATAATTCGAGAATTACGGAATCGAATAATTCAACGGAAAAAGGGAGATCGAATAGTTGGAAGGAAGACGAGAACGAGTCGAGAAGATACGACAATCGTCATCAGAATCGTGGCCAACAACAACAACAGCAGCAGCAACAGCAGCAACAACAACAACATACCGATAGATTTTCTCGCAACGACGGGCCGAAACAAGACCGATACGATCGTTTTGCCAATGATTCAAACGCGAATGGTCGCGGTGGCAGAGATAGCAATGGGAGTGGTCGAGCAGGTTTTGGCAATTCTCGATTTTCCGGCAATAACGGGAGATCCGAGAGAAACCCTAGCGTCGATAAAGCGTGGAGCGATAAAGACTCTGATACATCGTCAAAAGGCAGCGGTAGAAATGGCCGAAGAGGAAACGGGGGTGGTAGAGCACGACGAGGTGGCGATCGAGGATCTTTCAAAAACGTTCAACGAACGGTCAACGGTGCTTCATCGAGACTCGGCAGGGACAATAGACGAGATTCTGACGACAGAAATCAGGTAATTGTGCAGACACAGCGTTAAACGCAGTTATGAAAATTTATTAATCTCGTTCGTTGAATTTTACAGAGTAAACGACAAATGGACAATAGTTGGTCGTTGGAGGATAAGACGACGGAAGAAGCGACATCGAGTGCAAAGAAAGTCGTTATACCATCGCCGAACATCAGCGTTGGTGCGGTCAAAAATTGCGAGCTCGTATTCATGAATAATCCGACGGATTTTCACGTTCAATTAAGCCCCGATAATCTCGAGCTCGTTACCGTTATGGCCAGCATGGCAAGTACTTACGAGATCGATGACAGCAACGTACTCGAAAGATCGTCGATCGAGCAGGGAATGGGCTGCGTCGCGCAATACTCGGAAGACTCAAAGTGGTATCGAGCAACGGTCGAGTCCATCGAGACGAGTGGAGCAGGTGCTATGGTACGCTTCGTCGATTACGGAAACGTCGAATTTGTCCAATTCGAGAAGATAAAACGGCTCAAGATCGAATACGCAAAGTTGTCGGCTCAAGCGATCGCGTGCAGACTATTGGCAGCCGGCAAATCTACGTGGGACGAAAGCGAGATCGATAAATTTGGTAAAATCACGGGAGAAAAGACTCTCGAGGCAGAGTTTGTGGCGAAAGAGAATGACGTTTACGAGATTCTTCTTCGTCAAGTCCCCGAGAACGATGAATCCGCGAGGAACGAGCGTTACATCAATGACGAATTTAGCAACGGGGCTGATCTTACAAAAGCGGCGAATGACGCCAGGGCCAAGGCACGTCGAGGTGGTCAAATTATTCCCGCGCCGACGGATTATGCGCCCATCGATCTACAATGGTCCATCGATGAACCGATTCCCGGGTCTAAACAAAATGTAATCATAACCTGGTTTACGAATCCTGAGAATTTTTATTGTCAAAGGCTCGCAATGAAGGACGAGTTTCGAACAATGATGAACGACATACAGGACGTTTATGCCTCGAGAAAACCGATCAACGAACCTCTCCGGGTAACTTTTCTTCCATTTTCGTTGTGCAACAAATCTTACTTCGAAGTATTGACACTGAAAATTTGCTCTTTTAGATCGGCTTAGCAGTGATGGCCGTCTTCTCGGACGACGGTGCGCTCTATCGTGCCGAAATACTCGAACTGAACAAACCGCGCGGTAACATCGTACGTTACGTAGATTTCGGTAATACAGCGATGGTCGAGCCTCGCAACATTTACCGGGTCGAGAAAAGATTCGCCAAGATGCCCAAACAAGCGATCCATTGTTCGCTGAAAAATATCGTCCCTGCCAATGGCTCGAGTTGGTCGAGATCGAATAAACAAGAGATCGAGAAGTGTTTCGAGGCCGATACCTTCGAGTGCGCTATTCACGAGATCAATCACGGAGACAGATGCATAGTATCGTTGAGCAACGAGGGAGTTGACGTTGCCGGAACTATGGTGGAAAAAAAATTGGCATCGTTCGCTGTATCCGCGATACCTGCCGTTAATCTAGAGACAAACGGTAACGAAAGAAAACTTATATTTATTCGATAAAGGGCTAAAAACCTATAATCTGATTAAACCTCGATCGATCCTCGATTACTAACTCGTTAATTCGTCGAAAATTTGAAAATTTCAGCTACTAAACAACCCGAGATGGAACAACTACCGAGATTCGACATAAGCCTTCTAGCAGGACAGGTTCTACGCGTGAGAGTTTCCAATGTCGCAAGCACTGCAAAGTTTCACATACAATTACCGAGCGCCGATGCTAGTAAGAAGCTCATTGATTCTTACATGTCTGAAAACGATCCGAAGGTAAGCAACGACTAAATTTCCGATGTAAAATTCCGATTTACATCGTCACGGTCCTTTTTCCAATTGCGAGGGTTAATCGTTTTTTTTTGTTGTTTTCTTCTCTTTTATCCTTCAACTTAAACAACCAAAACAACAACAACAACTACTACTACTACTACTACAGTTCCATCCCAATTACGTATTTATGCTTAATAGGGTGTTATTAATTAATAGAGTCGAACGTATCGACAAATTACTCGATCCCTTAGGAGATGTGTCTTCCTGTCCAATAATATTTAATCTTGTCCCTGGCAGTGTTATTACAACTCACAGCTCGTATATTCGATTGATTAAGTGTTTCATTGATACTTCGAGTAACGTGTTGCATCGCACGATGTATGGTATTACTTGTCACTAATCTCTATAAGATTCACGACTAGTCTTTTAATACGTCGAATGCTCCTCCTCCTGCTGTTGCTGACGCGGTTGCTGTTGCTGCTGCTGCTGCTGCTGCTGCTACTGGTTGGCTTGATTCATTGTCGCTTTTAGGAGCGTATGAAAAAAAAAGCATCCAACATAATGGCAATCCATCATTTACACTAATAATCCAGACTACGGTTGAACGCCTTCCTCTATGTAACCCGTACAACGTCCACCGCATATCTTTGTACCCTGTGTCCTTTGATATTTCTTTTCAATCCAATAACTTGATATACTCGGGGTAAAATATTGGGCAATTCATAATGGCTTTCCACGTCCGATCTTGTTTTCCTATCTGTTTCTCCCTTTGCCTCTCTCTCTCTCTCTCTCTCTCTCTCCCGATAAAGGTTGTAAAAAACAAAGATATCGGTAAAAAAACAAACGTTGGAATGTACAACGTGATGAAAAGTGCGAAGATGGTCTAAGGATTAGTGTGCTAATGTTAGGTGATGCCAAGACTATCGTGCCGTGAGGTGTGTCTCGGCGCGGGTTGTCTCGTTGATACAGACGAGGGATGGAGACGAGCCGTAGTCGTAAACTGTTCATGTACTACAGGCTTTGACGTGAGGCTCATTGATACCGGAGCTAATGACGAGATACCCCTGGAATGCGTGAGTTTTTGCTACGGGAACTATACCTATATGCAAAAAAACAGCAAATTAAAGCTTGTCCACGGCTTCCTCTAAATTAAGACCTATTACATACTACAATATTTGCTTTCCCGAGAGAGGAAGCTGTATGAACGAGCCTAAATTATGAGGAAGCTATGTACACGGTGCAATTTGCACATGTTTTTCTTCGCGTTGACTCGAGAAAGGTCTATATCGATTTTTCGAAAAATTAAAAGTTTCAAATAATTCTCAGAACTGAACGTTTCAATGTAGCCAAAATCAATACCGAGAATGAGCCAGCCTGGTCTATCGATGTTTAAAATTTCTACTTGATCGGTGTTAAATGAGGAAAACTGAAGCAATGAAGCAAATGAAACATTTGATATTTTTCGAAAAATGTAAAGACGAAAATTGAAGAGTCGTAAAACCACTAATACCATACATACTGCGATCAACTAACGTTAATAGGAACTAATAAAATAAATGAGTATAGTTTGGAGCGGCGGATCCGTTGCAAAGTCGTGCAAAATTAGGGCGTGCATCGATATCGATGGGAGCATCATAGGGGGAGGGGAATGACAAAATATATAGCACAAACGACGAAATTAATGATGGGATCGACGTCAAGAGACGTTCGTTCATTTCTACATCTCCGGACGTGGTGTGGCACGACATTAAAAATTTCGAATCATTCGATGTACGCAGATGCTGGCGTTGCCCGGACAACTCTCGGTTATGCAGAATCAGGCGGTCGAGTGCTGTTTAGCCTGCGCGACATCGTCGTCCAACATCCTGCTGGACGAAAAATTGCGCGAAACGATCGAGAATACGGACGTAATTGTCGCTGTCGAGGAAGTCGACAACAACAGGTGAGAGGACGTTTTTTGTTGTTTAGTTATTTGCGCGGTATTGAAGGATTTGTAAAATTGTCGAAAAGCTTGGTAATAATTGGTAAATGAGTACGCGTTCGAGCGTATATTTAAAACGTTTGCGTTCTTAGGCTGATCGTCAAGGTTTACGATTCGAATGGAAAGGGGATAAAATTATCGGAGGAGGATGCGGACGAGACGATCTGCCCGGTGTGCCCGATGCCGATACTCTGTTCGACGCAAAAAGTAATCGTTTGCCACGCTGAGGATTCGAGCAGCGTATGGCTCAAGCGATGCTCGGACCTTGAAATCGATGCCGAATTACTTGGTCGAATGTACGAACGTTACAGCGCATCGTCCCCCGTCGAAAACTTCGTTGTCGCAGCGGATATTATTTGCGCGGCGAAATCCTCGGACGACAATTGGTACAGAGCGAAAATAATACGTAAGAGCGAAATTGGTGCACTGGTGCAATTCATCGATTACGGTAATACGGAGGATGTCTGTCTGGAATCTCTGAGAAGGCTGGATGATGAATTCATGATCGAGCCGCAACTGGCCGTCGAAGTAGCACTAACCGTCAGTCTCGAAGGCTCGAAAGATCAACAACGGGAGATACTTAAGAGTCATATCGTCGACGGAGAATTCACCGCTACGTTCTTCAACGTTCGGAAAAATTGGATCGTCGAATTGACGAACGAGGAGGGTAAAATGAGCGAAAGACTGAGCTCGCTGCAGGCAGTACGAGTATCGAAAAATCGTCAGGTACTGTGCGAGATGACGGGCGAGATGACGGTGGGCGAGCGTTACAAGGTAAGATGTACCCACGCGGACAGTCCGGCTTTATTCTGGCTTCAAAGAAACGAGGAGTTGGCCGGCATCGAACAACTGCAGGAAAAGATTCAAATCGAGGCGACTACGAATTCTCGAAACTTGGAGGGAGTACCGAGTGTAAATACTCCGTGTCTGGCGATGTATTCGGTCGATGAACAATGGTACAGGGCCGTGGTGGTCGACGCGGACGACGACATCACCTCAATTCGTTTCATCGATTACGGCAATACCGCTGTCGTAGACACGAATTCGGCAAGCATCAAGCCGATATCGGACTCTCTCAAATCGATCAAAAGTTACGCGATCAAGTGTCGATTGGACGTGATACCTTACGGTGGCGACGATTGGATCCCGAAAGCGTGCGAATGGTTCGAAGGGATCGTTACCAGTGTCGAAAACATGGAAGCTCTCGTAATAGCCGATAGTATACCGAGACGCGTCGAGCTTTTTGCCGACGATACGAGTATCGTTGACGAGCTCGTAAAGCGTAATTACGCGACTAAAATTCATACCGAGGAGGATCTCATAGAGGAGTTTGTCGATCGTGAACTCGATCCGCGCGCTGCTTACGTCAGTCATGCTATATCACCGAGCGAATTTTGGATACAGCAGGAAAAATACGTCGGGGATCTCGAGGTATTGGCCGACAGATTGTCCGTTGCCAACATGTTTCCGAAGCTTACCGACATTGAGGAAGGCATGCTCTGCGTCGCCGAATTTCCCGAGGATGGAAATTGGTACAGAGCCCGTGTCGTGTCTCACGGTGACCTTGGAACCGAAGTAATGTACATCGATTACGGAAATTCGGCAATATCGACCGATATTGGCGAGATACCCGAGGACGTTGCGGCTCAGCCTCCATTCTCAAAGAAATGCCGTCTGGAACTACCCGACGAGCTGGAAGAATGGTCCGAGGAAGCCTGCGTAGAATTTGTCAAAATGGCCGCCGACGGAGCAACGATCTTCCAGCTCGAGTTTATCGAGGAACGCGAAGATACGTCCGTCGTCCGACTTGTACAGGACCACAAGGACATAGTCGAGCATCTAACGACGTTCTGTACATCTCGGGTATTGCCAATTATCGAGGAACGACTCTCACCTCTGGGCGAGGAAATATCACCGACGACCGTTCACCTAGATCACCTCGATTCAGCCTCGGGCGACCTTTTGACGAGAACCGCCGATGGAGAGTCGAATCCACTGTACAACGGTACACCCACGGTTGACGAGACTACGGAGAATCTTGTCGATGAAATCGCCTCAAATATTGTCGTCGATGAAATCGCCTCAAATATTGTCGTCGATGAAATCGCTTCAAAAATTGTCGTCGATGAAATCGCCCCAAATATTGTCGTCGATGAAATCGCTTCAAAAATTGTCGTCGATGAAATCGCCTCAAATATTGTCGTCGATGAAATCGCTTCAAATATTGTCGTCGATGAAATCGCTTCAAATATTGTCGTCGATAAAATCGCCTCAAATATTGTCGTCGATGAAATCGCCTCAAATATTGTCGTCGATGAAATCGCCTCAAATATTGTCGTCGATGAAATCGCCCCAAATATTGTCACCATTGCCGTGGCATTGGACAGTTCGGAACGGACCTCGGACAACAAAATTTCTAGCCTCGAAATTGTCATGCCCTCGGAATCGACCTCGTCCGTCGACTCTTACACCAAATTGGAAATGTCAATGACGAAAACTATAACAACGATACAGGTTGAAGAATCAGAAAATCTAAAGAGCAGCGGCGTATCCGATGATGCTGTAAACAGCGTGAAAACCTGCGAAGAAATTTCACCGAGCGAGCAATGCCGGAGCGACTCCGAGGGTGCTAAGGAACTTGCGATTAACGGAAAAGATGAAAAAGTTGCTGTTGAGGGAAAGGGTGAGGATGAAGGGAGAGGAGAAGGTGGTAAGGTAACGGAAGATACGACGGAGGAGAAAAGCCCCGAACCAGTGGCCGAACCAGTGCCCGAGCCAGTGGCCGAACCAGTGTCCGAGCCAGTGGCCGAGCCAGTGGCCGAACCAGTGTCCGAGCCAGTGGCCGAACCAGTGGCCGAACCAGTGTCCGAGCCAGTGGCCGAACCAGTGGACAAACCAGTGGCCGAACCACTAGCCGAACTAGTGTCCGCACCAGTGGCCGAACCAGTCTCCGAACCAGTCTCCAAACCAGTCTCCGAACCAGTGACCGAACCCGGTACTAAAACGATCGTGGTTCCTCATCAAGAACCGGAAACTGAGACTGCTACCGATCAAGATTCGACAACCCCAATTAATCCCAAAGTCGAGAATTCTTTGCCGGAAAGCGCTCGCGGTGCTCTCTCCAACGAAGACGATGTGACGATACGACCAAATGAAATTGAGAACAAAAATTCGAAGGTTCTCGAGGAGGAGATCGCGCCAAGCTGCACGAACGAGCTTCAAGATTTACCTGCGCAACATTCGATCGAAGAAAAAAAATCGACACTAACCGCCGAAAAAGTCGTGCCTGTGGCCGTACCAACGGAGGAATCCCCGAAAGCTGAGGAGATCGTAAAAGAGGCTGTAAACGTTGATGAGAAATTGGTCGATACCGAGAAGGATCAAGTTCTCACGGTCCTTACTGACTAAAACATTCCCAAATAATGAATAATCCAAAGAGACGAAGACCGCGAGAAGAAACGTACGCATGCGTTCGCCAGTTACCGATCATGGATCATTAATTATTATAATTTAAAGATATATCTGCCCGAACGCTCTTAACTCAATCCGCAAGTAAAATAATTTTTCTTTTCTATTTTTCTCCTCGTTGATTCGTTACAAAATTGTTCTCGTTTTTAAAAATTCCTGTTTGGCCTATCTCCACGCGTACGAAATATCGATTATTTCGTAATTATAATAATACGCTTTTCTTCACGTTGGATCGTTTGGGCAACCGGAACGGGCTTTCCTCTTTAGATCTGGCAAAGGATGTTTGGAATCAATTCGTTTAAGACTGATACCCATGGACGGTAATTGACGAACGAATGACGGCCGATCCTCGATAAGAGCGCGAGAAATTTAAGAAACTTATAAAAGCGCGAATTACGGTGATGATTATTTTTTGTTTCGTTATTGCACAAATTGTGGTGCGTTTTATTTGATTTTTTTAATCCTTTTTCATTTATTCCACCAGACTTTCGTGCTTTTGTTATCGCCTATCTTGGATAATTTATTTAATACGGCTGTAAAAAAGAGAGATTAATTGAACAACGACTGCTTATATATATTATGATGACGAGTTTAAGTAAAAATCTCAAAAAAAAAGAAGTACGTTGAATAGAAAAACTGACGATTTGATCCGTCGATCAATCAATGAAGCCTAATGGGCCGGAATCGTTATAGATTATTCGATAGTACGCTTTAAACTATTTCCGTTAATACGTATTAATTTTTAAGCGCGTATCACGCGCGAAATGTTTCGTTACGTTTGCAACCGTCCCTTTTTTTTCTTTTTCTTTTTATCAATTGATAATTTATCATTTCGTTGATTGTTGGTAATAAATTGTAAGGACGTTTTTATTCGTGCGTGCGGTCGAACAGATTAGCGTATGTACCGAACCTTCGTTAAAACTTTGCAGAAAGTTAAATAATAACGATTATTAAGGTTTGGTTGGGAATGCTTCGATCCATCGAACGAACAAAGTAACGAACAAAGTAACGTATCGGTACGAAGAAATTTTCCTCTCAAAGCGAATAAATAAATAAAAGGTGATATAATATAGATAGTAAATATAGAATATCATCCGTAAATATAAAAAGAGACAAAGACCCGATATTAGTCCTTAACTAATACGTTGCGGCAAAACCGTTGTGCGATAGCGTTTCTGGACGAAGACGACGACGATAAAGAAGAAAAAAAACAAGTGGCATATAAAGTTGAAGATTTTTAATAAGCCATAAAAGCCGATCTTTGTAAGCTTTGTAAGCCGCTCAAATATAATTTTTTGTAACAAAGCGTTTGGACGAGTTTTAATTATCAACCTTGCCTCGTTTCGCCGTCTTTCACAATGTTATCATCATTTACGTCGTCTTCCTTATTACGGATCATTTTATCGATCTTCGATCTGGTTGATCTTTTTTTGACATGTTTTTTGGCTCTCGTTCGTTGGAGTTGCAGTTTTTTATCTCTTTTGCACTTTGCTTCTCTCTCGTTTGCTATTATATCTTGGGCCAGTGCTATCTCTTCCTCGATGTACCAGCGTAAAGGACCTCGACGAGAAGTCGTAACTCGGCCAACATGTGTCGAACTTTTAACCTTATGTGTCGATGTACGTAACGTTGGAGACGTTGGCTTGCATATATCTTGAAGCCGAAATTTTAAATCCGGCCAACCTTCGCGCTCTTTCATAGGCGCGAGACTCGTCAAAGAAGTTACCAATGGCGAGATACGCATATTGTAACGCGTGTCGGGATCTTGATGATTCACATCGCAACAAAATCCGTAAGGTTTCATCAGATCTTTCGGCTTTGTGAATCCCAAACCCGCTCGTTTCATCTGCATTTTCTTCATTATCGATAGTTTCCGAATGCGAATCTTCGAAGAGTACAATGTTTCTAATATCACTCGAGAATTTAAGTAACAATCCGTCGCGTTGATCACTAATAATTTATTATCATTTTTCGTTTAATTTGAGCAGCCTTTTCCCATTTTCAAACTTCTCGTCATTGCCGGAAATCGACAATGCCGGAAGAATCATAATGTGCACGCGTGCGCACCGCCTCACACCGATCGTCGCGCCATTGTGCCTATCGTGCGCATTAACCACATTAACAAAAACACGAGATCATTCGTACGAAATCTTTTGTTTTTCTTTTAGGTAGTTACTAGGTATATCATTCTTATCATTTTTATGCATACAGCAAAAGAAGCACATAAAACTTGATAAATGCTATCAATTTAAATATTTACCCCGAATGACAAAAAAACGTTTCGATGATTCCCGTGCGCATCGAATAATATATATATATATATGCATATATATAAGTAGTCGGTCAAAAGCGATCGTCGGACGCTTTTTTGAGGTTACTAGTACATTTTTTTCCGAGACGAGCCGAAGATCATTCATTTTTCGGGCTTTGACGTTGTTTCGAGAAGTAATGAATTCTTCGACACTTTCGCCCACCGCTTTAGGACCATCCTCTGGGCAGAGTGAATCTCAGGATTCTGGTCTAGCTTCGGGCAGCTCTCAGACGTCCAAAATCTTGAGTCACATGAAGTCAGAACTTCAAGTACAGAAGCAGCACAAGAAACTCGTCAAAGAATTACACGCCAAACGGGTACAATCTCTACGTAAGGAGCTGGAGTATCTAAAGGCTACAGAGTGGAGGTAATTGAATGAAATAAATTGTTTCAATTATAGAGAGCTATTTGTACATACCATTTAACAAAGAAGACGAAAATTTACCGATCTTCAAATACGTGAAAGAAAAAACGTCTCTTCACTCGCTATCAACTGTATCTTCAATTTATATCAGAGCCCCGATTCCTTGTAAAGTCCTCGCGGTTTTGTAACGATAGCGCGAAACGTAATCATTTTTGTGCCAAAGTACGACAATGTTGAAGTACGAAAGTAACAAACCTTTTGTCTTTGGACAGATATAATATGGATCATAGTCAGAGAAACTGAGCGGAAATGTTTTCGTTGATCGTCGAGGCAGCAAAATATATATTAGGGAGTAGTAGCGGGCGATCCAAAGAGCCTACTATCGACGAGCTCGTAGCTCGGCTACAAGATGCCGAAGACAATGTCGATGATGATAAAACGATTGCCAATGTTTCGATTGGAAACAATCACCAAGGATTTTTCTATAGAAGCGGTATTGTGACGAAGATAACGGCCGAATACGTTCTCATTGACAAAGTCCACATGTGCGAGACGACGAATGTAAATATCGAGAATTTAGAACCAGGAAATAAGATTTATTACATGGCCTATCGAAATCCGAGCCAAACGATGAAAATATGTAAAATAATATCGCTCATGGACGATGATTGGGACGATTTCGATAACTCGGAGACTCGATACAATGATATAAACGAAATACCGTCGATAAAACGGCGTCTCGTTGCTAAAGTCGGGAAACGCGACGGTAGAAACGTATTTGTCGAACCTGCCAATATTTCGATTAATCTCGACAAGGTCGGTTCAACCTTCGTACCGTACGTCGGTGATTGGGTGCAGCTCGAGGCGACGGTCGAGATCGATGAGCATTCCGGGGATTTGGGGGGCAATGTTCTCCAGATCGATAAATTACAGCCACTGAGGTCAAAGCTCAAAATCGGTAATGTTACAAGATGGGATTCTCAAACAGAGGCTGGAGCGATAGACAGGGTCACAGTCTTCAACAAAGTATCTTGCGAGCCTGGTTACGTTCCGTGCGTCGGCGACAAGGTCATTACCGATAGTATCGAGAGCGATCAAGGAATTTATACTTGGCGATCGATGACGGTTGTACCTCTGGAACAGGTGAGGTGAATGCGTTTTATATTAAAATTCAATAACTCGATTCATAACGTTAATGATAATGGGTCTGGCTGACGAAATTCGTTTTACGCTAGGTGAAGCAACATTCGCAGTCGATGATTCGACAAGTCGCTGGCACGACGATAAACGGCGGAACACAACCGTTGGAACGAACGAATATCGATGCGTTACTGAGGGACAAACATGGAATCGTTATAACGAACGATTTATCTGTAACCTTGGACCCTCGGGAGGAACGACAGCTCGTTGTGAAAATCGAGAATACGGGAAGGACTGGCGAACGTCTTCTGGATCGAGGCTGTTTCATGTCGAAGAAATCTCAGTCTCAGCTGTCTCTCGTTTCGCCGAGTATCGATGCTGCTCTTCGAATTAATCCCTTGGCATCGGTAACTTATGTGTTCAGATGTCACGGAAAATTTGTCGGTACGAGCGAGGAACTATTCATCTTCATCTTCAGAGGCTTCAAGATTGGTCGTATATTTCGGATAACCGTTAATGAAAAAAATCCAATATCCCGTGGGACGCGAGCTCTCATTGAGACCGCAGGAGCGGATAAACTCGCGACGCAACGAGTCCACGATCAAGGATATTACATCCCGGGTGTACGGCCCCGGAAATCTCCATCTTTTATCGCGGTACGCAACGGTATATTTCGGATTCCTCAACATCTTTGGAACACTGTTTTACCTTGCATCAACGAGAAAAAAACGACGTTCGAGTCCGAGTTTGCTGTGAGCGAGGCGATTCCGTGTTTGAACGAGGAATTGAGGTTCGACAATTATACAACGCGTTTTCACGCATTGCTATATCTCGAGGAAATAGGCCTGAGAATTGATCTGCAGCGTTACGACATGGCGAGTGTGATTCTTGCCCCACACGGCGAATATCTCGGGCTTTGTGTGCCCAGTCTGGCTGAGAAAAGGCCTTCTCTGATAGTGGGCGATAGAGCGATAGTTTCCTTCAGTTGGGACGATTCGGGAGGTATGTTTTTTGTTTTTGTTTCGTTTTTATGTGTCTTCGCCAACATCCAAATTGTCTTTGTGACACGGTCCCACTCGCCCACCTATCAATGATCCTTTTATCGCCCTCTGCAGGAAAAGTCAAGTACGAGGGTTTCGTTCACAAAGTCAAGAGTTGCGTGGTTTTACTAAAGTTCAGTCATACATTTCACGAAACTTACAATTCGGAAGAGTGCCAAGTGAGTTTCGAGAGTTCGTATTCGACGATCTCGCGATGCCACACGGCGATAAAGCTTGCAACGACTAATCTCGGCACGGAAATTCTCTTTCCTACTCGTGTGGTGGAAAAAGAGGCACAGATCAATTTCGAGGTCGATCCTAGCGAGGCAAAAGTAGAACACGGACCGGCACGCGATCGGACCGAATCCCTTTCATCGATCTCATCGAGCACGAGTATGACCTCTGTGAGCGACGCTTCGTCAGATGGCACAAGCAAGAATCCAAGAATCTCGGTAGTCGAAAGATTGTTTCATCGGGGAAAAGTGGTGACAAACAAGGATGACATTGATAAACCGAAGCCACCGAGTCTAGAGATTCGTGAAAATTCGAACAAATATGACAAATCGTCGGCGTTGTTGACAAAGCCGAAGAATAAGAGCGATGAAAGATCGGGTAATCCGTCGAACGATGGCACGCCGCGTAAAATTGATCCTTGCGTTGAACGATTGAAAAAACGAAAAATCGCATGGTACAATGGAAAACTGAACCGTCATCAGAAAGAAGCAATACGTAATATCCTGAAAGGCATTGCTCGTCCTCTGCCTTATGTTATATTCGGCCCACCTGGTACCGGTAAAACAATAACCTTGTGCGAAACTGTTCTGCAAATAATGACCACGATACCCGAAAGTCGTTTGCTGATCGCAACGCCATCAAACAGTTCCGCGAATCTCATATCCGAGAGATTACTCGACAGTGGTGTCTTAAAACCGGGCGATCTCGTACGTTTAGTGGCTCACCACTGTCTCGAAGATGATTCGCTACCCGAGAGATTGCTGCCCTATTGTGCAACCGGCGATTTAGCCGCGGAGGGGACTCGGGTGCGGAGCAATACGGTCGAGGTGTGTGGACGCACCGATCGACCAAGGACAAATTGTACGATGAGAGTACTGGGGCGGCATAGAATAACCGTCGGGACTTGTATAGCCCTCGGATTACTCCACAATATGGGCTTTCCACATGGACACTTTTCTCATATTCTCGTGGACGAGGCTGGACAAGCGACCGAGCCGGAAATCATGGTACCATTGAGCATGATTCATTCGAGTTATGGTCAGATCGTACTCGCCGGAGATCCGATGCAATTAGGTCCGGTAGTGAACAGCAAACTGGCCTCGCACTTTGGTCTCGACGAATCTTTTCTCTCGAGGCTCCTCCGTCAATTTCCTTATCAACGGGACAACGAGGGCTTTGGGACAACCGGCTACGATCCCAGGCTGGTCACAAAACTCTGTATAAATTACAGAAGTTTGCCCGAGATTCTTGAATTGCCAAATTCCCTCTTTTACGATTCAGAATTGAGGCCTCGTGTCTCGGGAACCAAAAGTTTTGAAGCCGAGCTCGTAAGATCCATGGCCTCGGATTTACCAACGAGAACCGGACGATCACCGCCCGCCATTGTTTTTCACGGTGTAAACGGTGAGAACCGTCAGGATGACGATAGTCCGAGCTGGTACAATCCGGCCGAAGCTACGCAAGCCTATTTGTACTTGTTGAAACTGTACGATCGGGGTATCAGTAGTCACGATATTGGCATCATTACACCCTACCGGAAGCAGGTACCCAGTCGGACTTTATCATCGATTTCGTAAATGTAGTTTGATCCGATTGACGTTACTCTCGTTTGTTCACAGGTTCGACAGATTAAGGATTTGTTGCTCGAATTGGATGCCGAGTGCCCGAAAGTCGGTAGCGTCGAGGAGTTTCAGGGTCAAGAACGCCAAGTCATTATTTTATCGGCTGTGAGATCGACCAATAATTACGTCACCGAAGACATCAAGCACGCTTTAGGCTTCGTTGCTTCGCCAAGACGACTCAACGTTGCGATAACGCGAGCTCGTGCGCTTCTCATAATTCTCGGTAATCCCGAACTATTGTCACGGGATCCTTACTGGCGTAGCGTTCTCATTTACTGTATGGAAAGAGATTCTTATACCGGTTGTAACTTTTTGCCTACGTATTCGGTGGATAAGGAATTCGACGAGCTCAATGACGAGAATGAGAAGACTTGTTGATTCCTGGTTGATTACGACAGATTCAACTTCATTGCGACTTAATTACGAGAGAATCGGCTTTTACAATGTTTTTCTAATCGTTTTCCGATTATTTCTTTATATTTAAAAATTTTCACGACAAGGTGCTCTAAATAAACATCGACTCGTGGGAAATATTCCGATTTATTGACACAATTGTAATCAATATTTAGCATCGATCTCGCAGAATAATTTCAAATTATCGTGAAATAATTCATACAAGGACAATGATGATATTTCACGGATCGTTCCAGCCGCTTTCAGACGTTACCTCCCGTCTCGATCAGTTCCAAACAATACTGACTGGTTCTTGATTCTTGGCTTTTAATTTACGTTCGATAAGATTCTCCAGAGCTTCGCTCCTTACGCTCAACGTCTCGATCTTCTCCACGAGGGTTTGATAAGGCGATGCGGGTTGTCCTCCCATCACAACGTGTCCAAGTTTACTGTCGATCTTGGCGTCTAATCGTGCATTACGAATGAGATTTACGATCCAGCATTCGGCAACGTCGGCCTTCATGTTGAGCTTTTCAGCGAGCATTCTACACAAAGGAAATAGATGATAGTTTCGAGCTTATTTGTCCTCGAATGTTTCGCAAACGGATAAATTTCATACCCAATGCTGATGCATTGATGAATACGGCAGAAAGTCTCGAAAATCATGAGCCTAGCATTCTCCACAAACTCGTTGAGCAGAGCAATCAGGAAAAAATCGCTGAGTATGACCGTCTGGCACTCGTGCAATTTTTGACGAGCTCCGTCAAAGTCAAAGTTTACATAGAGATGCTCGAGAAATTCGGTTATCGGATCCCTATACGTGTACGACTCCTGGTGGTTCAAAATGGTGTATAACAAATTTATCTACGGGTGAAAAAGAGTCGATAACCGAACGTACGTGTACCTACCTGTTGGATTACTTTTACGAGATCCTTCAGAGTCGAACGCCTCGAACGATTGACAATAACAGCTGCGGCCAAGTAACGAAGAATGTGAGGGCACATTGTCTGAATGGCGTTCAAGTAGCTGTAAATCGGACAAACAATAGTTGATCGCGTCATATCGATAGTGAGATAATTATGGTCATATTCAAAAATATTTAAAAAACTCACTGCGGACGATAGAGGAACATCTCGATAATGAGATCCCTGCCTTTGACATGATTGAAGAATACAAAGAGACTCCAGTGAATGAGCCAGGTACGCTGTTGGAGTACTTGAAGCGAATTCCCGATTACATTACTGTCGATGTATTCGCGTAATCTGTTCGTATCCTCCAGAGCGGTTTCCCAGTTTTGGGCCAGAATTTCCGAGGCCAATTTTCCCCAGAGAACGTTCAGGTAATTCTTTTGATAAATTTGAAGCATTAGCAATCGGATAACCGTCATTTCCACAGGAGGAAGGAATTATTTGTGCATATGTTTATACCTTATCCGTCGATGGCATGATGAGCATGTAGAAGTAGAGGTACGACATTGTTACCGAATAATTGCCGCACTCGTATCTGTATTTAGCGAGTTTCACAAGATTGTCCATCATCTCTACCCTAAACTGGAATACGAATGAACAAACGAAAATTATGTTACAAAACGAACGGGGAACCTCGTACGATTACATTTTAGTCGGAGCGAGATGATTTTAATTCTGGTTTCTCGATCGCGCAACCTTTCGGACTTGGCGCAAGAAAAAAACTATCTCCGCGACGAATGCGTACTGTAAACTATGCTTTCAATGATAACGTCGTTTGTGGAAAAATTGATATTTGGTGAAATCGCAATCGACCGTGCCTGAATTTAACGGTCGAACTATACAACATTGTTATTTTTTCAAGATTAGTAAACAGACGCGCATATTCTTACTGGAATGTAATTCAAGTACTCGCTTGCCCAAATTTTGATAAATTCGTTCCGTATAAAAAATAATAATTTCATCGTAAGATACTCACTTCGGACTCCTGGGTAAGGAAATTATTGAGAGCTTTAGAATCGCGCATTTCTTCCATTTTTTTCATGATTTTGTCATTGTTCATGAGGGCCACTACGACCGCGACGCTATCCTGTAGAATGCTAAGTTCTTGGACAACAACTGCACGGCGTGCTTTCAATTCCTAGAACGCGAATGGTGCAATGGGTATTATGTTGAATACTTTTGAATTATCGAATCTTCCAAGGAGAATTCAACACTGTCAATTTGCAGCGATATTTACCTCCGGAATTTCCATTTTCGGATAGAGTAGCATTCTGATATCTATCACGTAATCGACCATGCTGGTTTTGTTTAGAATGTTGAGCTTGGTCTCGAGAATTTCATTCTCGTCGTAAATCTGTGAAAATACACGAAACGTTTGGTAATTTTAACCTCAAATGCCACATGGATCGGGCAGGTCGAACGGATAAGCATCGAGACACTTACCTCGTTGGCGGACAGAAATTCTAATAATGGAAAAACGAGATGCCTGTCCAGATATTGCGTTATGCGGGGCGTTAAATCGAATTTCGCCATGATTTGTGAAAATTTTCACGTTTTACCAGTGTCAAATGCGCTAACCAACAATTGTAAGTCGTCGGGCGAAGGGACGGGGCCGTAAAAACCGTAAAAACTAAAAGAGCTTGGCTGTCGTCAAAGAGCAGGTGACAGTGGCGCCTCTGATGGCGTACAGCAGCGTGTGCAACGCTGCGGTAACCGCATACAACAAACCGGCTATAACAGCTACTCTGTGAATATGGCCGATCAATTTGATGTTACAAATTGTTTTGAATTTTGATCGTTTGTTGATCGTTTGTCAATTAATTTTTAATAGATTAATTACATCGTTTATCGAAAGAAATTTGTTTTAAAGATTAAAAATATATATTAGCGTCTAATGGCAGCACAGAGTCACACTGAAACGGGTTTGAATGTACTGCCGATAACAAATAATAAATTATGTGTATAAAATAATTTTTTTAGCAAAAAAATGTTGCCAACATTTTTCAACTTTTAACCGTCAACTTGTTTATTAAGAACCGTAAACAAGGTATATTACGGTAAATTTCGGGTTTATTATGAAGGGGGATGAAGTAAAATTATATTCCGTTAGAGAGCGTTGTTTCATTCGACGTGCGCTTGCTTGCATTAGATGTGCTATCTCGTCACAGTGGAAACTAGTTGTGATTTGTGATGTCGTGTATCATGGCTGCCCTTTTCAGATGAGAAAAGTATCCTCAGCTAGAATATATTATTTTTTCCTATCAGTTCAGTGATAACTTTGTGACAAAGAGATATCAAAATGCCGCCGAAGAAGGCACCTGCACCAAGCAAAAAAACGGAATTGAAGAAGAAGGAAAAGGTGATCGAGGTGAGTAGTCCCGAATGATCGTTACTGTTTCCTAACCAAAAAAAGTTACTCGAACTTTCCACATGTTGTAAATGTTGCACGTCGAAACGGATCGTTTTAAAATATTCCATATCTCGCCTCGTATCGTTAATCACGCTATCCATTCGTATATTAAATTCGACGATTTGCCATTGCCTCAGGACAAAACATTCGGTCTCAAGAACAAGAAAGGGGCCAAGCAGCAAAAGTTTATACAGCAGGTAGAGAAGCAGGTAAAGCCAGGAGTTGGATCGGGGAAAGCTCTCGATCCCAATGCAAAGAAACTTGAGAAGGAACGGAAACTCAAGGAACAGAAGGAATTGGCTCTGCTATTCAAACCTATACAGACACAGAAGATAGAAAAGGGTAAATCGTATACGTCGAAACAAAGAAGCTTAATTTGACTATACCAACTAGTATCTACTTTTTCTACCGCCGCTTGTGTACTCGATTCCTTTCATCCTTGTTTTTAGGCAGATGAACTAATTCGCGAGGTCCTTTTTATATCGTTTTGTTACATTCGTAAAGCATCCATTGTAAACAAGCGGTTCTTTCAATTTGAGATCGTTCATAAATTTCATCGTTTTCCCCTTTTGTTTTGGTCGAGAGTAGCCAACTCGGAGCTTTCTTAAAATTCCAATATTGATAAGTTGAAAGAAAATTTGCAACATGCTGTATAATAAAAATCTCGGAGTACTAATTTTTGAGAAAATGGAACACGTTTAATACTCGAGTTGTAAAAGCTTTAATCTTCAAAAATTTTACTTGAAAACTTGATTTTTCAGGAACTGATCCAAAGTCAGTAGTGTGCGCATTTTTCAAACAAGGTCAATGCGCCAAAGGAGACAAATGCAAATTCTCCCACGATCTCACGATAGAGAGAAAGGCGGAAAAGCGTTCTCTCTATTGTGATATGCGCGATGACGACGACAAAGAGACCGACACTATGGACAAATGGGACGAAGATAAATTAAAAGAAGTAGTGGAAAAGAAGCATGGTACAAGTGGCAATAAGCCGACTACTGATATCGTGAGTAACAGCAAAATAACGTACGTGTTTGGCTTTTCTTCAACGATTCGACAATTTTCACACAGATTTGCAAACACTTTTTGGAAGCTGTGGAAAAATCCAAATACGGTTGGTTTTGGGAATGTCCGTCCGGTGGTAAATGTATCTACAGGCATGCTTTGCCACCTGGTTTCGTGCTGAAAAAAGATCGCAAGAAGGAGGACAAAAAAGACGAGATCTCGCTGGAAGATCTTATCGAGAGAGAACGCGCTAATTTAGGACCCCACCAGACGAAAATTACACTCGAGACTTTCCTAGCTTGGAAGAAGCGAAAATTGCAAGATAAGAAGGAAAAAGCGATTCAAGACGAGGAGAAGAAACGAAGCGACTACAAGGCCGGACGTCAAGTGGGAATATCGGGACGAGAAATGTTTTCGTTCAATCCGGAACTCGCCGCCGGTGATGGTTAGTTCTTTCGCATTTTTTCGGAAGCATTCGCGTTGATAATGCTCTTGAGAAATGAGATTTTTATTCGACAGGTATCGAGGATGGAGACGAAGCTTTCGACAGTTATCTGTTGGAGGACCAAGACAACGAAGGAGTCGAATACCGTGAATTGGACATGGATCGACTGGTGTACGAAGCTCAGGAGCTGGATACGGCAGGAATTACGTTCGCTCGCGATGATCGACTCAAGACTGTCGATAAACATCTCGCAAACGGCGATACTCCTTCGGGTATGTGTCCCAATTTCGAGAAATCCTTAATCATGTCTTACGCGCCGCGTCGCGGAACGGCAATGTAATTCATGGCGATTTATACGATTGTTTACATTGCTACAGTGACCTTGGTGGGTGAAGGAGCCACAGCCTTGGCGATAAACGAAGATCTTTTCGCCGATGATCTAGAAGGTCTCATGGACGAAATGGGGGATTTGGAGTTGGAGGGAATAGCCGAGGTTTCCGCTTCTCCTATTCTCCCTATTAAAAATAACAAGTGATTTTAATATTCTCAATTGTTCTTATCGTGTAATACAACTGTCCCGACCGCATACTGCCTCGATAATTCGTATTATATTTCCTCAACCAATATACACTAAATACAACGTATCTTTATCTCATAATTCATGGATGTATCAATTAGCGATGGAGAATAATAGTAAGTAATGAGTTTCGGCACAGTAAGACGACCAGAAGCAAACCTAGCTAGCGCCAATGGAATAATACGGGACAAAAACGCATTTGTATTTTGTATATCACGAGTGCTGCATTGTCTCTAAATAAGGTAAAGATATGAAAAAAATTCTCTTGAATAACGACAATCTCATTCCGATTCAAGATTAAAATCAGTTTCATACATTAATTTCGATCAATCAATGATATACGCGACGTTTAATGTCGAATCGCTAAGAAGTGGGTCATCAGCTGATGCGTTAAATACCAGTGGCAACCGTCAGGTGGCCAAGTAGAAAAGCTTACTTCGGTAAGAAAGTATCTATCGGTGAGACGATGAGGGTGTAATTGGCGACTAGACGTATTACCGAACCGTGCGATAGTATCATCAATAGGAATATGTACGTACAACAGGTAATGAGCTCAATGAGACATGAATTTTCACGGAGCTTTCACTCCACGGTACATGAGACAATTTTTCAATCGGTCGTTAATGCCGATGACGGTTAATTCTGATTGTATCCGGTGATATATGATGGAAAATGAAACGAGTACAGAATAAACAGCAGTTATTCAGCGATCGACTGGTCGTATATACGCGGGCGATGTTGTCAGGCGAGATCGAAAAGATTTCTAACCTCTTCGAGTATACTTTGATACTGATATAATTTTCGTATACCATATATTCCATTGAAGGTAATCAATCGATCGATCGATCGAGATTCTGATCGGGAGGTTGTTTTGACAATATGTGGAAAGAACCAATCCCAACGTATAATTATTCCTCCATCATCGTCATTACACGCATACCGCTTCTCACTTGGCGTTTGTAATAAATAATGATCGTACTTTTAGCGATTTTGATAATAGACGAGGAGGAACAAAGTTCGATCGATTCAATGAGCTTGGATACGAGAAACACCCAGGATCGCATCGATGTTTCATGATGACACTGTTATACAGGCTGATGTCTCGTGGCAGCATCCTCTCGAATAGTCGGGCTAAAGTATACATTTTTCAAAAATGTAATTTCCATGGATATCGCGTCGATGCGGCAATTTTTGCCAAAATATCAAGGAACAAGATTGTCCCGACGGCTATTAGAGGAAAGTGTACGGATGCTGTCAAATCGAAGCTCGATGTAGTCCGTCTTCGCAAAGAACCGAAAAAATCGGAGCTCATGAGACTATTGCGACTGGCAGTTCCGGAAAAATGGAGACTGATCGGTGCGATCGCACTACTAATCGTCTCGTCTACCGTGACAATGGCTATACCGTTCTGTCTTGGTAAAATAATCGACATCATCTACACAGCCGACAAGGAAAAAACTCGGGAGAATTTGAATAAATTGGCCGCGACGCTTTTGGTGGTTTTTCTCATCGGTGGGGCGTGTAATTTTGGTCGAGTTTACCTCATGTCGATCACAGGACACAGAATAACGCAGTCGTTGAGAAAAAAATCTTACACGGCTATTTTGAGCCAAGAGACGGGAATGTTCGACAAAGTCAGTACGGGAGAACTCGTCGGACGTTTGACCGGTAAATCGAAACCTCGTTACTACTGTGCTCAATGGCTTTTACGTTAATTAATAAACATTCGTTTTTTCTTAATCGCAGGTGACGCACAGCTCGTTAGTTCCGCAGTTACCAGCAACGTATCGGACGGATTGAGATCGCTGATAATGACCGTCGCCGGAGTCTCGATGATGCTTTACGTATCGCCCCAATTGACGATGGTAAGCCTCTCGGTCGTACCACCGGTCGCAGCAATGGCCGTCGTTTACGGTCGTTTCGTCAAGAAAATATCTCAAGACGTACAAAATAGTCTCGCCTCGTTAAACACAACGGCCGAGGAGAGAATCAGCAATATAAGAACGGTCAAGGCATTCGCTCAAGAATCCGAGGAGGTTGCTCGATACGCAACACGTTTGGATAATCTGTTGAAGCTCTGTTACAAGGAGAGCTTCTACAAGGGATTGTTTTTCGGAATTACCGGACTTTCGGGAAATGCGATAGTATTGTCGGTACTGTATTACGGTGGTGTTATGATCACCGATGCTTCTATAACCGTTGGAAATTTGAGCGCGTTTCTCCTGTACGCCGCTTATATCGGTATCTCGATCGGAGGATTGTCCAGTTTCTATTCCGAATTGAATCGCGCATTGGGCGCGAGCACGCGTCTCTTTGAGCTGATCGATCGACGGCCGAAAATACCGATCGCCGGTGGAATTATCTTGGACAGACGGTTGTCCGGTAACGTATACTTTCGGGATGTAAGCTTTAGATATCCGGCTCGCGAGGATTGCTGGATATTAAAGGATTTTACGCTTCGCGCCCCAGAATGCTCGATAACCGCTATAGTCGGACCATCGGGATCGGGAAAATCAACGATAGCCTCTTTACTCCTCAGATTATACGATCCAATCTCAGGCTCGGTGTTGATCGATGATCATGATCTTCGTGATTTGGACCCCGCCTGGGTCAAGTCACAGATCGGTTTCGTTGCTCAAGAGCCTGTTCTCTTTAGCGGTACGATACGGGAAAATATTTGTTACGGTACTGCTAAAGTCACGGACCAAGATATTATTCGCGCAGCTCGTCAAGCCAATGTTTTGGAATTTGCCGAAAAAATGCCAAACGTGTTGGAGACTGTAGTTGGCGAACGGGGCATTACGTTGAGCGGTGGACAACGGCAGCGAGTCGCTATCGCCAGAGCGCTGATCAAGGTGAACAAGGAATTTTGTTTTATTATTTATTTAATAGTATTATTTAGTACACAGGCTGCTGATAACTATTTTCTTAGAATCCCAAGATTCTTATACTGGACGAGGCTACGAGCGCACTCGATGCCGAGAGCGAGAATTACGTGCAAGAGGCGTTGGAACGAGCGACCGCAGGACGAACGGTTCTCACGATCGCTCATCGTTTGAGCACGATTAAAAATGCCGAAAGAATAGCCGTGCTCGATCGTGGAAGTATCGTCGAGACCGGAACTTACGAGCAACTCATGTTACTCGAAAATGGACTTTTTAAAAAGTTGGTCAAACATCAGACCTTTGGTTGAGAAATACGCAAGCTCGGGGTCGAGTGGGTGCATGGGGCGGTTGGTTGGTTGGTTCGGGTTTGATACGCATAAAGCGATGCTCTCGGTAGAACGAGTAAGATAGAAATGGGTTTGAACAGACCGTGGTAATTGACGATTATTGCCGTTTCGGCTGCGATCAATGAGTAAACCTTCGCACACATTAATGATTGGTTTTTCACGCCTAAAAATGAACGATGGAGGCCTTTACACTCGATTATCCAATGCTATTATATTTTCCATCAGGGCTAATCGAGAAATTACGCGCCTCGCAATTTTTTACGAGCATAAACATTTCCCACGATTCGACCGTTTATTATCGATTCACACGAACCTGTCTACATTGATAAAATTTGTCTCGGCTCTCAATAGAATTCATATTTTATTTAAATTTCTCATAAATTTCGAATCTGGTGCGTATTCGAAATTATTACCTAATCTCGCTCAATTAATCCGAGTATGCATAACGACTCAAACGGTTATCGTTGCTTAGTTACAGACGTCGATAGTCAAACACTGTTTTTCCCTTTTCGTTAATGTTTGTTTGGCGATAGTACAAACGCGTTACTTGCCCGCAATTCGGAAGTAACGAGAGAGAGAGAGAGAGAGGGCGGACTTTATTTACTCCACGTAATGCGAGTGCTACTCTAATTATCGTTAATTGTACATGTATGTATATAAACATAATGTAAATTGGAATCTATTCATAATACGCGTGTTATATAATTCCATTGTATAAACCGAGTTTAAAGGGATCATCATGGCCGTGTGCTTTTCCCCACAGTTTATCGTCAAGTATGTTTCACCGTACAGTGAGAATTCGAACGCGTCACGGCAATGATGCCAATCGCTTAAGATATTCAACAACCGGATGTCTGTAGCTGGCGTCCTCGAGAGTCCTTACGGAGATGTAAAGATTCTAAATTAGACACCGGCCGAGTTTGTTGGCGCGATAACGCGATTGATTCTTTCACTAGCGACGTACCCGCGTCTCAACAATCGACCATTGAAATCCATTTGTGGAATAAGACGCGCCGCAACACCGTAACACGCATTCTAGAAATTTTACATCGTCGGACAAGTTTCAACCTCGAGGGAATCGACAAATTTCACCAACTATGATAAATATAACAAAATTGAAAGGCGTTCGGTGAATTATTGTTAGGAGATCGACGAATGATGAAGGAATATGTTGGCAGCAATCCGAAAGGTACCAGAGACAAATTGGATTTGGAGAAATGGTTGCACACCTGCGAAAATTGCTTATTATACGAGGAAGACGGATATTTATATATATATTCGATAGGACGAAGGATCTAATAAAAATCGAAGGAAATCAGGTAGGTATGAAGGATATGTGTTCGTCCATCATTGTCTCTTTTCGGTAAATGGTCAAATCCGACGATGCTCAAGCAAGAGGAACTACTTAATAATAATCTGCATATATTTTTCACTATAAATAAATATACACAGCTATATTTTAAAAATTATTCATACGCTTATGGGATGGGGGATGCTACGTACGATGCTCGTTCTCGCGTTATAATAACTATGTATAAGAGGTCGTTATGCGAATTATTTCCTTCATAAGCCACTCGTCGGCAATCTTGGAACTCGATTAAAAACATATCCGATTGTTGAATTTCGAGTCATTTGGAAAATCGTTACTCCGCAAACTCGTCGTTTTCGCGATCGTATTTTCATTTCGCGAGATGCATAAGTCGCCCGAAGGACAAGATATTCCCGAAAACTGGTCGTGCTGAACTTTCATATACATAAACGTCTGCTCGTAACCCATAGCAAATCGCGAATCGGCATAGATCTAACATTTATTTATGAGCGTATCGTTCGCGGATTTCCTTCGAGCTACGATAAAAGATTTACGAAATTCTCTGAGATCGGCAACGAGCGGTACGATTATTATTCCCGATCGCTCATCGTTCGTTAACTTTTGGCTTTTCTTGGCTTTATATACTCTCATTGCGCAATATCCGCAAACAGTGAAAAATACTCTCTCAAGTCACTTTGTTTGTCCGTTAAACATGTTCCAAAGTATATTTAGGCAGTGTTGTGCATTCGCGTTCCACTCTGTCTTTTTGTATTGTTTTCTTTCTTTCGTATTCATCGAGCCTCGAACAATTAGCGCGCAACACTTGCTCCCCCTCATTTTCTCCTCATCACGTGCAAAATCAATCTCATTTCCTATTAAATATTTGTATACTTATATGCATAGTACCAAAAAATAAGTGGTCAAAGTATTTTACGTATTTGCTTCGACTATATACTGTGACGAGCACTTAAAATTAGTATCCCCACACGCGTTTTTCAAGAGAGAGAGAGGAAGAGGGAGAGAGAGAGAGAGAGCGTAAATTGTCTTTACACGATACGAGACGAAAAAATTATTTACTCAAACTTGTTTCCCATTTATAAAGCATATTCTTGGGGTGTCCGTGAAAGAGACGAGAGAGAAATCAAACAGCGTATAAATAAAATTGCGTACTTGTGATTTTCCTGGAATCGTCTCTTTCTTTTTCCCTCACTCTCTCTCTCTCTCTCTCTTTCTGCATCTGTGTGTGTGTGTGTCTGTGTGTTTGTTGTGTATGTTGTGTGTGGGTGCGTAAGATTGTGTGTACGTACGCGTTTGCCACGATAAACAAAATCAATCGGTAATCACAAGTTCTGTTCGTTTCTTTTCGTTTTGCTTTCTTACGTTTTAGTTTATTTTATTTCATTCGAATCAATGGATATTAACTTTTGACCATATCTCCGGGAGGTTCCTGTTCCATCGGCTCGTCTTGATGAAAAACAGGCAACGATTCTTCACCGTCTACCTCCATCGATTCGGCGGGTTGAATTTTTTCGTCAGTTTCTCCATCGCCGGTACATTGAACGGTATCCGTTATATCGTCTTGGCCAGTTGCTTGTCCGACATTCGCGATATCTTCGGTCATCGACCCCGTCAAGGATGATTCCTCGACGACGACGATCGCAGAATCGATCGCCTTTCTCGTCTCGAGTATATCGATGATTTCCGTTTGGTTTTTCGCGACATCGAACAATTCTGTGATTACGGTTGTACTCTCGGAATCGCTCTGCCTTGGCGGTTCCGGATCTTTTGGCTCTTCGATGATCGGAATAGGATCTGGAACTATCGATTTATTGATTCTAGTCTCATCGTCCATGGCTTCCTCTATCGTCACACCGCTCTCTTGTTGTTCTTCCTGTTGTTTTTCCGAGTCCAACGTGGACGTTTTACTGGTAGTAGTTTCTCCATCGTTTGTTACCTCATAAACGGTCGGTTCTTCGACGATCGGCCGTGAATTCTGGCTGGTTTCGTCAGACCTATCGTCGATCGAAACGCCCGTATCTTCTTTCGTCGTTGCCTCGTCGTTTTCCTCGACTTTTGGACTCTCGGAACTCGTCAATCTTTCATCGCACGACGGAGTCGTTGCTTCTGGCAACGCGCTATTGTCGTCCATCGTGTCCTCTGTACTTTTCATAGTTACGGAAGAGACCAAAAATGGATCTTCCAAACGTTCCGCGAATCCCGAGATAACCGAACAATTTTTCTTGGCCGGCGAATCATGATGCAACTCGGTGAGACGAGTATTCTCGTCGATTGTTTCCGAATCTTCGTTAGCTCCGTCGTCCTCCGTACGAGGTCGCTTTTCCCTGATAACATGAATCGCGGGAACATCGGATCGTTGGCAATCGATGGAAGAAATCTTCGATCGGTCGATCGTCATTGTATCTTCGGGCGAACGAATCGAGCTCGGGATCGAATTAGCCAGAACGTCCGAAGCTTCCTCGACTCTGCTCCTCTTCTTCTTCTTCTTCTTTTTCTTCTTATCCTCTTCCTCTTCTTCCTCCTCTTCTTCGTGCTGCCGATGCTCTTGATGATCCTCGTCTTCCTCGTCGTCCTCCTCATCTTCCTCTTCTTCGTCGTCCTCGTCCTCGTCAACCCCGTACAATTTTACTGGTTTTCCATCGGTCTTGACGAAATCTTTGGTCCTAAAGGTAGTCTGAAGAAGTTTTCGCGATACGATCGATTCCGTATCCTCCGTTTCCGAGTCCAAACTCGGCTGCGAGCTCGTGTCCTCGTTCATTACGGCCTCCGGGACATCCGGAGCTATAGCGCTCGATTCTACCGTACCGTTGCCCGATAAATTTTGAACGCATATCGCTTCGTCTCGATTCTGCGCGGGCAAACTCAAATTGGAAGAATCGATGATTTCGCGAGAATCGATAGCCGCGTCGACGATATCCGAACGAGAAATCTCATCGGTGGTTGAACCGATTTTGGCTACTTTGCCAGCGGCGGATACGGACAAAATTGAATCGAGGACCGGCGATTCGAGATCTCCCGGGGGAATAGCGACGGGATTACCCGTTGTACAATCTTTGACCCACGATTCCATCTCGACGTCGTGAGAAGGCTGAGCGACGGTCGGTTCTTCGTCGAAAGATCCGTTTACCATACCATCTCCATTTTCGCTACGCCTTGCCGCGGGCTCTTTCGTCGAGACTACGAGTATATTTTTTTCGATAGCTCGCATAAATTTGTCGACTCGATTGTACTCTTTTCGCGGTGACGTTAATAATTCGCAGATTCTCTGAACGGTGAAAGGAGCATTCGCGAATGACTCGAGTAGTTCCAGCAAGTTACACTTCATAATATCGTAATTAAATTGTTCGACGTTGGGGCAAGGAGCCAACTCGAGACTCGGGCAACTCTCGTAAAAATCCGTCATAACGCGCGTCAACTTTTCACGAAATAGCGGCTTTATGAGAGACCACTGATAGACCGGGTCACCAGTCTTGGCGACCCAGCACAGGTAATCCTCGAGTTCACGCGGTATCTCGGATGGACGCATTTTCTGGAACTCGTCCAGAGCTTGTAACACTTCTTCGGGATTTTCCATTTTGTATTTTTCCCTCTGTTTGAAATATTAATTACGTTATATGTCGTTTGTTCACCAACGATTCTATATTCGCTGTGCGTTTCGTAGCGGAAGGTGCAAAATAATCAACAAAATTGTCGTGTCGTCTTCTTTTCACACACGACTTGCCTGTGACTTTCTCGCACCCGTGTCCGTGTGTTGTGACCTCCTCCTCTTCTGCCACGCTGCGTGCCTGCCTGCCTTCCTGGCTGCCTGGCCGCCCGCCCGCTCAATCTCGAATTACCGCGTTACAATTTTTACTCGCCGCAATCACTGCTTCTTTGTTTACCCAATCTTTTCTACCGAAAAACCCTCCCGAGCTTGAGTCGCACGCGTATCTGTATGTGTATGTATACGTGAGTGTGCGCGCGCGCACTGTCGTTTCGGTACGACGGATGAACGCGATCTAAAACGCAAACACACAACACGCACACACGCGACACACGCGACACACACGACACCGGGAAAATCAGGGCCGCCAAACGTTAAACGGTAACGCGCGCGCGGCAAGCGGAATTGCAACGAGGGAACTGGGGACATCTGTATGATGGCGGCCATCGTCGATCCATCGCCGCTCCACCGTCGTGCCAGGCTTGCCAACCTTGAGTTTCTGATTATCCGCGCTCTCGCGGACGAATGGCTGAACCACATCCCCCTTAAATGTAACTCTCACCAACAGCATATTGCGTCTTTATATGTAAATACGCGGAAGATACGAATGACGAAAACGGCAGGTTACGTTTGTGAAAATCGTACACACTTGCAGGTTATCATACCTGACTCGTTTATAAACATTACGAAAGCCCAGCATGTGTTTTCAAGGACGAGGCAAGGACAATTATTTTGCGATCTTACCTCTTGTCGTTATTAATGAACAAAACGAACGCAATCATTGCTTGTAAGACATATGTCGATCGTTTAACTAACACGTATCGGCGATGGAATGAAAATCGATACTGATGAAAATAGCTCGTTTATCGATTGCGCGATAGTCGAAACTTGCGATTCGTCGACCGGTCGATCGCCGTGAGCTTTTATTATCAAACTAGCTCCGTCGGTTAGAATTTGAGCACGGATACTGTTATAAGAATTACGTCGCACGAAAAGTATACGCATATTTCTACGATTAGGGTTTTGCCGTTGTTCCCGGTCATGCATCGTAAATGTTTCTTTACCCAGATCGCATCGTAAAAAAAGCTCCAAGGCAGAATCGCATTGATCGATACGATACCGAAAAATCCGTCCGACCAAATAATGCAACATCCGATTCCGAAATTCTTACAGATTTAATTCGACGGGTATTTCTTTTTCACCGATCGATTAATCGGTATAACAGAGGCGTAAGGTAGAAACGTCGCTGGTAAAACCTTTTCTTTTCGTTCTTTTTTTTAGAGATCCAAGTTTATATATGTATTTGACTTTGTTGAATTGCGATTGGACAATTGATTAAGATCCTTTAAACACGTTAATATAGAAACAGTAATAATCGCAGAGTAAGAATACATATGTATATCTGAATATATTTATATATGACTTGTTTCGTATCATTATTAATATAGTTAATAAAATAACACGCGAAGTGAATATTATGCAACGGATATAATCGCGCATTCGAAAGTTCCAGCAGCAGCAGAGCTCTCGTGCCATATTTCAGTCTTTATTCGATAATTCCAATGATGTTTTCGAATCTGGAGCGTATTTATCTATACTTGATATTAATCGTCGAATCGTTGGTAATCTCGGCGAGGTCGGCACTCCGGTCTTTCGAATCCTCGTTATTGTAAAATATTTCTTTTATTCGAATCATGCGTAATCGTAACGTTTTCCATTGCACTTATTCCTTTCTTTTCCTATCACGAAGCATCGACGTTACTTTCGTATGCGCAATTAAATCCGTCGATTGCCGAATTTAATGGGATGTTTAAAAAAAATAAATAAATCAACGCCCTCGTTAGAGTATGGCAAAAAAAAAAAGTCGTCGATGAAATCCTATACAGTATTATTAATGGAGGTCCCTCACTTTGAATGGTACGATCGATAGATTTACAATAGTTGAATTTGTGGGGCGCGGGCCGGAGGAGGGGGGGAGGCGGCAAAAACTGAACGAGTACAAGGCCTTACTTGGTATACGTTTAACTCCTGGAATCACTTAATAAATGGCGTATTATGTATATCGAGGATAGACTTTGAGAAATATCCCGAGACGTACGCGAAACTCGAGTCGTAAGATTTGTTCTTTTTCTCTTGTTTCTTCTTCTTTTCCTTTTTCCAACTCCGAGCGACAGATTTTTCTCGTATAACGAGCGGAGCGACGAAGAATCGAAAGTCGCGAAAGGGACGCGTGAGAAGATATTGGTAAATATGGACAAAAAGTACGGACGAGAAGAAAAGTCTTACAGGCACTTACAGGCTCTCAACAATCCTGTCCATTCGCACGTTATGTATATCTTCTTATGTGACATTGGGCAATATAAACTATAAACAAAAAGAAAACAATATCGACATTCGCGCAAGCCGATGCGACATAAATAATAAATAGACAACAGGGTATAGAGATATTTCGAGAGAAAGGTACACGAAGAAGCTATTTTTTCTTTTTTCTTTTGTCTTTTGCGAAGACTGGGCTGGGATTGGCTAAGGGGAAGATTTAGCAAACTCGCACAAATTACTAAACGATAAACACGATCGGAGAAACGTTTTTTGTGCTGTGGATGAAACGAAAGTAGCGACCGCAAACATCGATTAAATTTTGTTTCTCTTTGTGTGTTTGCGTGTGTGTATCTTTGTTTTTAAAATCTCGAAGCGATATTTATCTAAGCAGATCTTCGTCTTTTCTTACAACTATCCGGTGAATCTATAGCGGCTATGCGGCGCGTTTCTTATCGCCTAATAATGTGTTTATGAAATCCAAGTTTATATAATCACCGAAACGCGTCGTTCAACGGGGTACCTTTGCTCTTTTTCCCCCTCTCTCTCTCTCTCTCTCTCGTTTTTTACATGCTTAAAGACTTTGATTAATTACACATCGACCACCATCTTCTTGTGGACGTCGGTATTGCCTACCACCTGTGAAAAGAAGAATTAAAAAAAAAAACGTTAAATTATTACGATCGTTTTTTAAGACTCGGTAGGCGCGCCGAACATACTTACGGAACAAAACTCTTCGAAACTTATTTTACCGTCTTCGTCCTTATCGGCGAATAATATTGTCTTGTCGACGATCTGCTGTAATTGCGTATCCTTAAGATTGTTCCCTACCATCATTTTGAGTACTTGAAATAGTTCGCCGTTGCTTATGAAACCGTCGTTATCCATATCATAAATTCTAAATGCGAATCTCAATTTGCTCTCCTTGTCACCCTGAGCAGAAGACTATTAAATTAATTGAGATTTTGTTGCACTATCGTCTTTCGCCGCCGTTACCTAATGTATTACCTTGACGCTGAATTGAGAAACTCCTTGAATGAATTCCTTGAAGTCGACCTCGCCGTTGCCGTCCGCGTCGAATATATCTATCACTCGTTGTACCAGAGGATTTTGTTGAAGTTCCGGTAGAGACATGAATTCGTCGATGCTGAGAGCTCCGCTGTTATCAAGATCCAATTTTCGGAAACGCTTGCCCAACCTTCTGATCTCGTCCGCATCGACTGAAAATTCGAAATTTCGTATCAGCGCGTGAAAACGATAACGGAAAATAAGGTCGGCCGTTTTTTATTATCTCCTAATTTACATGATTTCGGAAAAATCGATACACGCCTCGGCTCTTAGCGTCTTTGGTCCTTCCATTACCGAGATACGTAGGGAGTAAGAAAAAATGATATTTCAGGGGTCGTTAAGGTCAAAGTAAAGTCTCGGCGTTTGACACGATTATGATCGGAAAATTGTTTGAAAGAATTAAACATTGTGTACGTAGAGGATACGCTGGAAGAGGCGCGCGAATGTAACTTACACGACACAAATATAGACGCACAGGCGCAAGCGATAATTTCTAGATCTGGTTCAAATATGCCAATCCCGCGTTATTTTACGCATTCTGGGACGAATAATTCGAGTTAACAACATGATGGAAAACGAACGATAAGAAGAAAGTGGATGAAAAACAAGTGTTTGAAAAGGACGAAGTAGGTTATCGCGTTACATCGGTCGAACGAATAATTTTAAATGCACTTACAGTTCGAACACAGTTCCATCGGCAGCGAGCTTTCGTTTCCCTAAGAACAGAAAAAAAACACAACGATCAACGGATGATTAGTAGCATTCTTGTTGTGAATGCGACACGCACATCGTAATGAAAACAAAATCCGACATCGAGATCGTATGTTTTGTCTCGTTCGATCGTGGGTAAGTAATTGAGAAGAAACATTGTTTGAAGGGTACGAGGGTCGATGATAAGACGTGGAAACGAACGTAAGGTACATTATCCAAGTGTTTAATTACCATTTTGGATCCGTTTGTTGGTCTCGTTTATCCGATGATATTAGTGGAAAACGTCAGTGATCGGACAAGCAGTGGATTTCCCAATGGCTGAATCCCCTTTTGGCTGATATATGTATATGTATGAGATATCGTTTTCGAAGCGCCTGCGTGCCGTAAATGGGTAAGTGCTGTCGCGTTCGTTTGCGGGGGAAACGTATTAGGTAGCATATAGTAGAGGTATACCATATATACACGCACACTTTGATTCCCAACAAAATCGAAGTTCTCGTTCGTGTTTTGTCTGTATTCACGTATTTTCTAACGCACGGCTTGCGGTGCGCGGCGGCGGGGGGGGGGGGCAACGACGAAGGTGCGAAGAAGGCGGTAGAAGGGAAGGAAGGGGAGGAAGCTTCGACCTCGGGAGCCTCGGGAGTATAAAGCTCGTACGTCGTAAAGGCTCCGCGTCGACCTTCCGGGGCTTTCCTTGGGGAAACCTCTCAGGCGTCATTGTGAAGACAATGGTAAAGAGGGGTAGGGGACGACCTAGAGCATCGGGAGTAAGCATAGATCGACGCGAAGATAATAACAGTGCGCCACGATTATCCGATCGTGGCCGTTATTAAGATATATATTGTATATTGAATAGCGGTAAAATGAATGGAATAAAAAATAATAATATTACATGACGATAACGAAGAGTGGCAGGGCGCTTTTGGGACATATCTCCGCGCCATCTCTTGGGTGATATCGTAGGTATTGGCGAGGTGGCGCTGGGCGGATTAGGGGGCAGCGAGGGGAGAGATCAGCAACGCTCCATGGCTCGACAAAAGTTGAAACCTCGAGAGTTGGTTGATTCTGCGACATCTGAGCGGCCAAAGGGTCAACTTTTTGGTACCCACGTTAAGTTAGCGGCAAGCTATCGTAGTCATATATACGGCGAAGGGAACATATGCCGTTGCCGTTACGTGACGGTCCGTGCCGTATAGTCTATGCTAATTAATTCGCTCGCTTGGTTCTCGGAGCATTCGAGTAACACGTACGAGTCTCGATTATAGACATATTTAATGGTTGCACAGTCTGTTTTGTCAATCACGAAAATACCCGAGTATCGTGTACGGATCGCCAGATTATATATATATATATATATATACCCTTCTCCATATATATGACTACGATAGCTTGCGGCTAACTTAACGCGGGTACAAAAAAGTTGACCCTTTGGCCGCTCAGATGTCGCAGAACCACTTCTCAAGGTTTCAACTTTTGTGGAGCATTGCTGATCTCCCCTAATCTCTGTTATTGGATGATTCCCTTTTGGTTCGGACTTGACAATCAAGCGGCATCTACCATACGAACATTGCGTCACGAACAAAGATCGGAAATCGGACAGATAGCGCGCGAATATGTCAACGCTCTTCGTCAGTTCGTCGCGTAGTACTACATACTTCTAGTACGTTACGTCGTATGACATTAGTCGTATCTGTCAATCGACGGTTAAGGTTAGATTCTGCATTCCAACAAACTTTCTTCATAGACAAAGCAGTGCAAAAGGATTTAAAACGGGCTGAGATTTTCGTTTAAAAATATATTCGTACCAAATTTTTGTTTTTCGTCAATACACGGTTTACAAAATGACCTCGTGTCTCGAAAATATTCAAATACCATCGTGCGTTTGGTTCGAGGGGGGCGAGAAAAGAAATGCATTGATGTCCATGCTCGCTGGAACTCTGGTCAGGTCCCATCGTATTATTCACATTTCGAGATATTCAACGGTGCTTCAAACAAAAAAGCAAAATGAAATAAATCGTTGTTATTGTAGTTCTTTACCGGCTGGTGGTTCATCATAGACGCCCATGCAAAATATCCAACGCAAATGGTCAACGCGTACCATCTCTGTGGGGTTTTTGGCACAATATCTCTGTTTATGTGAGAAGAAAAATAATCAACGATGTATATCCAGATCTTATCCAATACGAATCGTTGCTAATGAGCGATTATTGTCGTAGGGTTAATTCGGTGACAAATGCTCAGATCCGTGATGACGCGTATAACGGCGGTTGTCTGGGTGCAAGAGGCGCACGAGGTTGGCTCTTTGTAGGATTTGTGATGGGATTTGCAGCGGTGATCGCTGCTTGTTGGATCTTGTTTGCAGATTTTGTTACAGCGGGTGAGCAACGTTAAATAAATACGAGTTACGTTTAACGACGTATTACAATGAAACGATCGTCCCATAGATCGTAGCTAAATATTCAAATTTTGTCTTTATATACTTTTGCAGAAGCGAAGCACCATTGGCCAGGGGTTGGGCTCTTTCTTCAAAATGTCTTCATATTCTTGGGCTCATTGACCTACAAGTTTGGCCGTTCGGAAGATCAGTGGGGTTGAAAGACCTGCTGAGGATTCGTTTTTCTTTTGTTTCTTTCTAATTGTATTTATCGAGTTATATATGAGAGCGAGCGACGGAGGAACGATGAAAACATTTCCTTTTTTCTATGAATATTAAAAAAACGGTGAGAAAAAAAGTAAAACGGACTAGAAAAACATTGGTTCATTGATAAATGAAACAACAAAAAAGAAAATAGCATCGAAGGAAACGAGGTTAGCGAAAAGGACGTTGGAACCTTTCGCGGACAAGGTCGATGGATAATTACGAACGTTAAGAAAGAATATGAAATAAAATGTAAAATAATAATAATAATAATAATAATGAGAAATTCGAGGAATGATCGAACGACAATTTTTATTTATCTTTATGCATAATTATCGTAGTCGGATCATTTTAATAGCATACGCGCATACATGTAACAATACCAATAGCGTAATATAACTATCGTTAATCGATAAGTATAAAATATACGTACATAATAAATACAAGGTCTATGTACAAAAGTTGCAGCGTTATCGAAGGAGTTTTAACGAATGTTTATCGCGTCGAAATTTCAGTCTTCTCGGTTTTGCAACGAGTGAAAAGTTTCGTTATAATCGAGATGTACGTATACTCCCGAGACACGAATCTATCTTTCTTCTCCTTTTATAATATCTATATCGTATCTATCATGGATGATAGATGATCGTCAATACTGAGGATTCGGGGAATTTCTCTGAAAGTTACTCTGTTGATTTTGTTGAAGAGGTCCGGCGGTCCATTGAGGCGGTGGGGGAGCTTTGCCATAATTTCCCCTCGTCGATCCTTGATAACTACTGTACGCCGAGTCATCGCTTATCCTTCGGGAAACGTGACCGTAAGTACTCTCGGGTCTTCTTGGATTTTGACCATTTTCGGAACTGGTCGCGAGCGGTCCGTTTTGTTGTTGTTTTTGCTGATGAGGTCCACTCGATTGAGGACCTTGGCCAGTCGATGGACCAGCCTGTTGCTGTTGTTGCTGCTGTTGTTGTTGTTGTTGTTGCTGCTGTTGCTGCTGTTGTTGAGAGGATGCTTGAGCACTCTGCGAGCTCGGTGACGGGGCCGGAGTTCTTCCATAAATACCGTTGCTCGTAGTTACGCCGTAAATTCCATTCTCTCGCGTACTAACGCTCGTCGATATGCCTCTTATTCCATAAATACTCTGAGTACATTGCGCCAGCTGATTTTGCATATTTTGATTGGTACTATTGTGATTCTGGGACTGATTTTGAGAAACGTGAGGAGGCCCCGAGGAAGGTTGAAGAGGAAGAGGTTGCGGTGGTTGCGCCGGTAGGAGAGGTTCACGATTGGACGGAAGATTCGGCAACGTATTCTGTTGACCTATTCGCATCGGATAGAGACTCTGAGCGGGCATCAGAGGTCCTGGTTTTGGTATCATAAAAGCATCGCGCGGACCCGTCGTCGATTTTGAATAAACGCTCTGCGATCTGTTGAGATTGGCTCTGGTGAGAGGGGGAGATTTGCAATGTAGGGATTTGGTGCCACCGTAGATAGATTCGACCCTCTCGAGGGCCGTCGGTGGTGCCGAATAGATGGAAGAACTCGCGCCGGTAATCGGTCTGTACGTCGCGTAAGCCGCTGGAAATTTCGGAGCTGCGGGAGGTTTGTCGAGGTCGTCGTAAGTGTCCTCGTCCGATCTCATCGAGGAATTTTCGGCGTCGTCAAGATCGCAAGAATCACGGCTACGTTTCGAACCGAGAACATATTCGTGTATGAGAGCGGCCAAAGCTCCACCGGATATCGGTCCTACCCAATACACCCAATGACTGTCCCAACGATTCATCACGAACGCCGGTCCCAGAGCTCTCGCTGGATTTAAAAATGGACTCTGAAATCAAATGGAATTGGAACGTCGATCGGTCTTGAAAATTCATAATTTTTCTATAGAGTAAAGAATTATTGTGGTCGCAGCTGCTTCTTGTCCAAGATATACATGGGATTAAGTATAAGGTGTGAGAGGAAGGTGGACCGGTCTTGGTCGGTTATAAAAGAGGAAACGAGACAAGGACACCGCGGCGCGTTTTGGGAGGAAGGAAGCAGGCAGATGCGAATCGAGGACGACGGACACTCTTGATTCAAATACGTACGAGTGTATGAACGTATGGTAGTAGTCGGGTGAATTTTCTAGGATTTGTGTTTCCACCAAGAAAGCCCACAATGAATATACATACATATTAATATAATTGAAATAATGAGGAAAAATTACCGAAACAAGAGTGGCCGCTGTGTAAGCCGCGGCCAAAATGCCCGCTGGTCGAGCCGAAAAAGTAGCGAACAAATGATTCCTCGAAGATTCGGAGGCGAGATGAGCGAGAACGATGAATACCGAGAGGGACATTTCGACGAGTAGTTTCTCTATAGGACCTCCAAGACGGCCAGAGGTTGGCATCACCTGGGTCGTCGTGGTCGTTACCGTTACTCTGTAACAAACCAAACAATAAACCGGTTAAAAACAAAACGGTACATATACATACAATTATTATCTTTTAATTCCAATTGATTTAGGGATTTTTTGTTGTTGTCGATAAACGACATTGGGAGGCACGATGGAAGATCCTCGCGTATGTTCACGCACGCTTCGTTACGCGCTTATCCACCCCAACCTCTGTGTAACTCATATCCATTCTATTCAATATAATAAAGAATAATATATAGGAAGGAGGTACGAGGGAGGGTTGAAGGCTCGTCCAGTACGTAGTAGTAGGTACGATGATTTTTCTTCCCCATCGAGATCGGCACTTTGACCCCTATAAATGTACATACGTGTATCGTATATATTTATAGTAGAGCGCAAAAGTGTAACCACCGATGCGGCGACGGGAAACATCCCCTTGCGGCAAGTGCGATTGCCCCCCTTCCCACCCATCCGTGGGCTATAATGTTTATATTAGCCGGTGCATCGTGCCTATCCCTCCTCTTCTCTCTCATCCCTTTTGACGAGGGGTGACTGTGGGGTAGTGATACACGAAACAAGGCCCTGCCAATTTTCTCACAGCTAGCGCGGTGTGGTGACGACCACCACGATGGCCCCCTTTTTCTCGCGTACTGCTCTACCATATATATACGTCTGTGTGTGTGTGGGTAGGGTACAATGATACGGGGTCGCGGGTAAGCGACCCCTCATCGTGTTATACCACTGTATATCTACTGTATAATCCAATAATGATTACCGACACCCACGGGAACATTGGAGTACCTACGTACGAGGCGAATGCGAACATTAAAATAATTCAATCTTACAATTAATCTCACGTTTATCCATAGGAGAGCAGCGTGCGAATAGACTCTATACCTTCGAATGGAATTCGTCAAAATTTGATATTTTACAACTAGGGGGTAGGTAATACGATATAAACGTTTCATGATCGAATCTCCTTCTGGAACAGAGTGGACGGAGTGGATTTACTCGATTGACCTTCTTAGTCTCTAATAGATGGCTGTCCTTTTATCTTTTGTTTAAAAGAGGGAATAATGTTAGCGTGTGGGCGTGTCTCTTCTTAACTGTTATAATCGTATACGTACGAAGGGTGGAGGGGGAGTATGCGAACGAGACACTTGACTCGAGTGGGTTTTCCGATGTGGCGAAGCCTTCCCCCATATCTGTATGTTAGGTATATATAGTATAATCGCAACTCAAACCTGTGTGCCCCATTTTGGACGATTCACAGGGTGAGAGGGTGAAATATCTCCCCTGGCACCCTCTCGAGCTTTCGAATGGATAGCCAGACGGACAGGGGGGTGGGATAGATTTTAAATAAATTTTCGAGTTTCCAAGTGAGGCTCGGGATGCGGTGAACCGAGTTATGCGTTTAACGACCTATTGACGATACACCCTCGGTATCGCGACTCTCCATCCCCCCCAGATCTCGTCATTCTCGTCATTGCCGTCGTCTCGATCACGAGAAAGCTACGTTACAAAAAAGCTTCTTTAGTTCACGATGAAATTTGCAACGCACGATGTGCAGCATGACCGCTACACGACGAGACGTCCGGCCCCAACCCTCCACCCGCCTTATAATAATTAATAATGGTAGAAAGGAAGGGTGGCTTCTCGTTTAAAGAGTGTAAATTTGGGTCGCGCGAATCGATACGGATCATTGGTGATTATAAAGTTGTAAGGGCACGCTGTATAGGGTGGGAAAATGGGGAGCAAGTGCAGTAGTTTCCGAGGGGCCTACTTACGGAACGAAAGGGGAATATTATCTTTGTGGGAAGTCGTTCGGATGGAGACAACTGCTTTAAACTGTGGGACACGCATAGGTTTGCCACCGACGCGTGTAATAACGTAGACAACTCTTTCTCGTCGAGGAGACGATGACAAACGCGTCGTGCGGTCCACCCAGTTGCCATCGTCTCGGAATGCCCTTGCAGCGTACCATTAAATTCGTAATTTGGTCGGCCGATGCACAAAAACGACAATTGTTGGACGGGGGCCTTTCTCTACTTTCCTTCTTTGTATTTTCTTTGATCTCGCTAGATCTTACGAAGCTAGCGGTGGGTGCCTAATAATATAATGAAGGTGCAGCCGTGCATCTCCTCCCATATGTGCCAATTCGGTTCGTAGATCGTGGCGACAGGATCGACCAATAAATATCTCGAAGAGGATGACCCATCTCTATCGAAGGGATGCATCGAGTATGCGTGGAGGATAAATATAATAAACAGTTTGTGCTGGTGCCTCTCGTGACAAAGAGGACCGAGGAGGATGTATGGTGTAGCAGCAGCAGCAGCAGCAGCAGCAGCTGCTGCTGCTGCCCGAGTGTGCGGAGATCATTCCGATAGATCCTTCCGTCTCCTCCTTCGATCGTAACACGCACATATATATATATGTGCCTGTGTATATTTGCGTTTGAAACACGTGCCTGCCACATGTTGGCCGCTTAGCCACCAAACTGCCGAATCTCGCGCGACTCATCCCTCGAGATCGTTCTTCTTGACGATCTCGTTCTACTACTCGTTCCCTCGGGCCTAACGGCAGATGTTTCGCTCTCGAGTCACGATGAAAGACGTTCTCCTTTTGGATACAAAGATTAATTCAACGTGTCTCCCTCGATCGCGTCCACTCTCCGCTGCTTCTGCTGCTGCTACGACCCTTCTTATCCCTAGAATTACGAGCTTACTATGGAAATAGTACGTTCGCTACCCCGTAGCCGATATATTTTGTCGCGTGTCGACGAAATCTGTGAAAATGAAATTTTTTTACAAGCTCAGAAACAACGAACAAGGTAACTTGAAATCCGTTCGTCGAGATCCTTCTCTCGCTGAATAAATATGTTAAGGAGAGCGCAATACTTGGGATCGTAAAAATCGCCTTCAAGTATCGAGTCGGTGAATGTTTTTCGTGGAAACGATGGGAAGATACGGGTGCCGAGAAATCTCCCTTGAAGAAAGTTTGCGTATGTGTAAGAGAGTGTAGATAGAAGAATGTCCTTTGTCGAGGGGATCGAAGGAGCGAGCGAGGGGGTGGGGGACACACGCAGCGCACACTGCACCCCCGACCATCTGTTGGGATTTTGGGACAAGAGAAGAAGGGCCCGGGTCGACTCGTGATTCAACGAGAAACAGCCACTACCCCCTCGTCGTTTCTTCGATCCTACAAGTTGTACGGAGGGAGCGGGGGAGGGTGGGGGCACAGAACGAGGGAACTCGTCGTCCCTCGTTCCTTCCCCGTTGTCAGAACTTCTCGATGTAATGGAGCGTCGTGGAACGCGTTCCATTTTTTCTTTTTTTCTTCTTCTTCGAGCTGTACGTCGTGGAATATTTCTCGGTTGGGTCGTCGTTTCTGTTATAAGCGTACCTATGGGACAATAAGCTTTGAGCGAAAATTTTTCGGTATCTCGATTTGAATAATTGGAGCGTGTGGAACGGAAGACGAAAATGAAATAATAATGGTCGGTCGAGAGCATGACCAAACACGACTAGAGCACGATCGTGAACGTAGGTAGCCAGCTGAATCCTCGTTCAACCTCGTTCGTCCTCATAAACATAGGAAAGAGGCACGATCGTGTCGTGGCTGTCCCAAAATCGCTGGGCCACGTGTTTCCCTTGTAAAAGCAGCTCGACAAAAAAAAGAAAACAGTACATATTTGTCCACGCAGCATGTTCTTGGAAGTAAATTCGAGGAGGTCGTTGCAACGAGACTCGTAGAGAGCGAGGTAGCGGGTAGTTTCTCGAACCTCGATCCGGTCCTCCGGGCTTCTCTCCGGTCATATTATAAAATCGGAGAAACCGGGGGGAAACGCTTCGTTCGGCACGCAAACCCAACAAAACTGTGCGTTACCACGGACTATGCTATTATAAAAGACGCGCGAATGTGGTGAATCGGCTCGGAGATCCCGGAGAGAGCCTTTGTCCAATTCCCTCTCTCTCTACCTCTCCACCATCCTGGACTTTATTACAGGCAAAGAAGACGTTCCACAGCTCGGTTCCGCAGGTAACATTCTTATGGGCTACCCGACCCACCTGGCTCGGCCTTCTCCCTCCCCCGTCTTTCTTTCACTCTCGCTACGCCTCGATTTTCACGAGGGTGAACAAAGCAATGCCTGCCGCCAGACGAGTTTCGATGCTTTGGCTTCCACTACAAGAGGAGAAAAACCTGGCGGACGATGAGATAAACCCCCACTGGTGGTTATCACCGTCGTCGATTTACAAATTGTCAAGCGCTCTTATAAATAAATATATATCGGTATATCGATGAAAAAGAGAGCACTCTATTTCCGAGGACGTGAGAGGATAAAAAAAAGGAAACACCACGTGATTTGTAAGTAAAAAACTAGTATGATGTCTATGGGGGTGAAAGTACGCGAGAGAAAGAGGGAGAGATACGTGCGAGCCGCTACACAAAAGTGGCATCCGGTTCGACACGCGCAGTGCGTGCGTCCCGTGGTCTCGACGTCATTGGCGTCGTATAGGGCCGCCAGGCCGAGGAACCAGGCACCTGCTTCCTCACAGCTGTTTCCTCGATTCGTGACAAAGTTTTTTTCCATCCCGCGCGTTACAACGCACGGTGGTGGTCCGACGGCCTCTTCCTCCACGCCACACAACCAACCACCCGGCAAATACTTATATTCCATGATGATTATTAAAGAAAAATTAATAAATCAATCGATCGGCGGTTCCTTCCAATGTTACAAGACTGGGTTAGGTGGTTCGAAAAATGGAAATTCGGGACGGGGGCGAGACTCGGAGGAATACGATTTTCTTCCGAATTTCCAAAAAAAGAGGACAACGGCAGCTTCTCACTGGCAGGGTACGATTGAGCGAGGAGAGAAAAACGTTTTTACAAAAGTATATACGATACTTGTAAGACGCATCTGCTTCGCGCGAATACTCGATTTATCGGCTTTAGTGTCATCTTTTTTTCCCTTTTTTATACTGGTACTCGTGCTATGTATTAGGCGAGGAACGAAGAACAATACGTACGATGGTACTCCCTTGGGGACACCTCGTGCTCTCTTCGAGTCTTTTGCGGCCGGCCCTTTTTCATAACAGATGCAGGCCAAGTCGTGCCTGCCTTTTCTCTTCTCTCTCTGGTTCTCGCGAGGGGTGACCGTCCGGGGGTGTGTACCACGGGTGTGATCCCTCGAGACCTTTGCCAACGATCCACATCTTGCTCCCTCTCACTCTCTCTCCAGCCAATCGTTATATCATCCATACCACGAATGGTCCGGTTAACTAGAGTATTGTTCGATTATTATTTCGGTACATATCGCGCACTTGTTACCTCTTTGTGGCAGTCGTATGGCGTGGTGTAAAAGAGACGGGACACGATATGTACCAACGCAATATGGGAATATAGCTGCGCTATAGTTTCTTTTTTTTGTAGCTACTCGCCGATTTTATGCAGGAGAAAAGATGTTACCGCGTGAGTCGAAGGATGAAACGTACCCTCTGGAAGAGGCCGATGATATAAAATATGTTTTTTCTTTGAAATAAGAAGAAAAGGGAAGGAAAGGAGCAAGAGCGGAGGACGAGAGGAAGAGAGATCGAGTCGACGCTCGAGCATCTCGGAGATAGGAGAGAGGAGGGTACGTTTCTTCGCGAGCCAAGTGAACATCTGCTCTCGAATCTCTCTCCCTCTCGCTCTTTCTCGACTTTTAAATACATACGCGTACGACTCTCTCCTTCCCCGTACATATACCGCGTGCAACCAGTGGTAGATAGGTAGGTAGGTAGTTATATACGTGGAGATATCGTAAGAGGTTCGGTGAAACTTATCCCACCTCGGTGAGGAACATTCCTCCCTGGTACACGGAGATCGGCCTATCCCCCATTTTACGGCGGCTTCTTACGCGATCCACGTGCTGGCAGGGCTCCCTCTTTCTCTCCTTATTTTTCATACGTATGTGTATCGCCTGTATCGGTCGTCGTAAGGTATATATACAAGCCGTCAGCCTGCGAGAGGCATCAGGATCTTCGCTCGATCGTTTTTGGTCCACGAAACATCTGCGGCAGCTGCTGCTCGGCGTCGGCGTCGGCGTCGGCTGCCAGGGAGCAGCGGAGGAAAGCAGGTGCGCAACGACGTGTCGTCGTCTCTCTTTCTCTCTTTCTTCCCACTCGGCTGCCAATTACGCGTGCCTCTTTCTGCCCGCCTGCCTGCCTGGCTGGCTGGCTGCATCACCGTTTCACCGTCTTTCTTCTTCTTCTTCTTCTTATTCTTTTTGTACCTCCCCTACATCATCCGGCTTTAATCTCATTCTTTCGTTTGGACTTGTACGAAGAGAAGAGCGCGCATATGTGCACGCTCAAAGTATACGGCTCGCTCGATCCCGGCCCCCAAATATTTCGAGTTCATTACTTCTTCTTTCGTATATTTTCTCTCGTTGGACGAATCGTTGGTGGTGAGAGGAATAGAAAAAAAAGACTGGAAGAATTTCATCGACACGTGGATAGGGAAGCTTCGGGGGCTTGAAAACTGGTGGACTAACGAACGCCAGACCGGAACCGAAATTACGAAGATGCTGCGGAGCCAAAGCCCAAACCGTGTAGGAAGGGCACGTAGGCACACGTGGCACGCAGCAGCAGCGCAACACGCCTTCTTCTCGGCCTATTCTTTAGTCCATTTAATATATCCTGAATAATTGTTGAGAAAGTCTTGAAGAAGCCTTGTTCTTTGGTCTTGTCTCGCATGTCGACGTCAAAAAACAGGTCACCCCTCAATTGTAACAGAGTTTAGGTTCGCGTTGACGAACCAATCGGCAAATTTCGAGGATTCGAGGTGTTGAAAAGAGCGGTAGGTATTCCAACTTGGCGGATAATAATATCGTCGTCCTTTTTGTTTAATCCTTTCTGTCACACATTTTTCCTTTGGTCCAATCGGTTTGAGATTCATTACTCGGGGGTTTTGGGATTGCTGATGATGAAGCTGAGCTCGGAATTCCAAAATTCAAAATGGCGGACAGGAATGCAAAAAGTTTCCCGATTAACGAAAAAATGAGCAATCGGGGGGTTTTGGGGTCGCTGATGACGAAGTTGGGCTCAGAATTCCGAAATTCAAAATGGCGGATCCAATATGGCGGATAAGAATTCGCTAAACGGTGCGAATATGATGAAAATGTATATTCTTGGATTTTCGGGGTCGCTGATTATCCCCAAACCCAAACAAATCTCCAAAATTCAAGATAGTGGATCCAATATGGCAGATTGAAATTTGAAAAACGTATGAAAAATAAGATAATGTCAATCTGGTGACTTGCTAGGTTCATTATTTCTAGCCCAAAAGCTTCGAAAACTTTTGAAAATAACGAATTTTATCTAGAACCATTGCAATTTTTTAAGGTTTGTTCATGCGCACAAACAAAATCATCCGTGATTTTTATTTATTGCATATCAATTCTTATTCTTGAATAAACTACTGATGCTGAAACACCAGAAAAAGTTCGAAAATCCGGTCTAAATTGCTCAGAAAATGGTTATAACAAATTTTATCTAGAACCATTGCAATTTTTAAGGTTTGTTTATGCGCACAAACAGTCATCCATGATTTTTAATTATTGCACATGAATTCTTATTCTTGAATAAACTACTGATGCTGAAACACGAAAAAAAGTTCGAAAATCCGGTCGAAATTGCTCAGAAAATGGTTATGAAACAGGTGGCGCCCTCAGAGTGCCACCATGGCACAAAGGGTTAACATCTCCATGATGAAAACGCCCAAGTATAAATATTATATAGATAATGGAGTTATTTATAATGACGATGACTCACCCGTAGAGCATAGCAGCCCCTGCAATACCGCCGCCGCATTGGGCCGCGATGTAGAGGGCGGCTCGTAGTGGCGAGATTCTCCTTGAGAGGGCGAACGATACCGAGACCGCAGGATTTACGTGACCTCCTGATTTAAAAAATTGTTAGAAAACAATGAGGATCGCCTATTCGTATTTGGATGTAAGCAGTTCTATCGATAGAAGGAACAGGTTTCATTTTAAAATAATGATACCAAACCGATCGAGGTGCGTAGTGCAGGAAAAAGGTAAATGGAAAGCGGCGAAAGAACCGGAGAGGACGAACTCACCACTGACTTGTCCAAAGATGAGATAGATCGCTGCGATCGCGAATCCCGAAGCTATAGCGGTCGCCAGTACCGACAGACCGCTTCCGTAGACGTTCGAAGATGCCGCTGCCCCGAGAACGACGAAACCGAAGAGAAAAGTTGCGAAACACTCGACGGCGACCGCCCTCCAAAGTTCGAGACTCCTCGCCTCGATCGACATTGGAATACGACGTTCCGACGATCCGGCTTCACCACTATTCTCCCTCAGTGCCGAAAGCTTTGTCAATAAGCTTACGATATGCGCGTCTACCTCTCTTGGTAATGATTCCATCGCCATTTTTACGATTTATAATTTTCCCGCTCTTTTTCCTTTTTTTTCTTCTATTTGGATACTTTGTATTTTCGTGTGTCGATCAAAGATTTTATTGGTTCGACGAAAGAACCGAAGTTTCGATGACCACCATCACCATCATCACCAACACCATCAGTAGCAGCAGCAATAACAGCCGCACCACCAACACTACCACAACTATTACCACCACCAATGTAAACAACAATCAACCGCACTTTTTTCGTGTTTTCTCTTTTACTTCGATCGAACGATACTCGGAACGAGTCTCGTTTAAGAATGTACGTGCGTGCGTATATATCGAGTCCCACGCGATAGACAAGACCCTCCCGCCTTCCTCCTGTAAACGAGGCTAAACGAGCTTCAATTGAAGAGCACGAGCCCGCTTGGTGAGGACGCGAGATGTGGCAGTAATACTCGTTACGATTAATTCTCGGTTACTTTCTCGACTTTGTTATATCTCGCAACTTTGAGTCCAATGTCAAACTCGAACGAATTATTTCTTATGTTATCGAATGAAAATTGTCGAGATCTGATTATTTTTCCCACTCTTTCTCTTTCTCTCGTAAAATTCGACACATTGACGGTTGTTGGCTCGGATTGGAACGTCCAGAAAATCTTGAACTATGATGAAGCACCGATGTTGCCGCTACGGCAACGCGCTCTCGAGTGACAACGAAATACTATGCGGCGAAACAAGTGGGCAAAGCGAGAGCGAAAGAGAGTGCTTGCCCGATTGACGATGCGCCCCCGTCGGAACTCCCCCCCACCATAGGCATCGCCACCACCACCAGCGCCGCCATCACGAGTACGATCGGACGAGGCTCTGTGGCTCTGTAGTACTGGGCCTTTCGGCCCGTCTCTGCGCGCCTTTGCTCCCACACGAGCGCGATGCCACCATCGCGCCGGAGACCCTCGACGTACAGGACTGCGAGAGAAACCAACGGAGAATCAACCCGACAATGAGTTCGTTTGGAACCACGGCAGTGATGAGGGATCTGAAAAATATCGCGTACCTCACCGAGTATACTATTTTATCCGGTCAAACCAAACCCTTATTTACTCAACGAAACGATAATTGCACTGGAAAAATACTCGGAAGGCTTTTCGGTGATAAATAGAATACATAGGAAGTTTGAGGTAATTTTCGAGCGAGGCTATTTATTATCGATAATGCGTTTTTTATGGGAACTTAACGGGGTTCGACATATTCAGAAGCGCCTATCCGCTCCTAAGCGCCTTTTTGCTTCAAATTAAAATATCTCCAAAACTATTCAACATTTTTCGACAAACTTTTTTTAGTTTTGTTCAGAAATACTTTATTAATAATTCTATATGTGTTTTTAGAAGATATTCAAATTAGAAAAGTTTTGGGACCAATTCAAAGTCGAAAAACATTGGTTCGAAAAATGCTCATTTTCAATGTACCTTTTCTCGGGAACCATACGTTCGATTTTCACCATTTTTGTTGTGGATATATATTAAAGTGTTATAAACATCGTGTCGAGCCGTTTTTTTCGAAAAAACGATTCAGACCCGAGAAAAAAATATTTGAAGGGGATCTTAGGGTCTCCCGTCACGCATCATTATTAACGAATATGCATCGTTGACCTTGACGTCCATCGGCCTTATTTTCTTTCGACATTTGGAGCTTTATCGTAGTTGTATCTCCGGTTGACGATTTTCCGAGCTCGCAATCTGCAATTATGCAGCCAGGAGGTGTATTGCATTACGAGTCAACGGAATCTCTCTCCCTTCATTAAAAACGCCGCGTGGTTGCACCAGTGTGATCGGTTGCTAATGCGCATGTACCGATCGTACGAGCGACAAAATTATTTGTCAGGAATGCCCGCACGCACAACCAACGCGCACAATTATAATTGTCGTTTCCGTGCCTACAGTCGGTTGTCCACGAAACCCCCACCTATACACTCTTTGCATCGTTCGTAAACGCGACTGTTATTTAAACGTATGCAGGGTATGCAGTACAGTTCATTCACGTCTTTTATTATGTTCCGTTCTCGTAAGCAGCTTGTGTACTATACTGCAATAACCCGGTGTTAGCGTGCGCGTATATTAACATGCACGTAGTAAACGCGTGGCTCGAGTCAACTTTGATGAAAGAGAGAGAGAGGGAGAGGGAGAGAGAACAGTAGATCGGCGATAATGACGAAGTGGCAACGCGGGGGGAGACTTTCGCTTTTCCCCACCCACGAGTTCCAAGCGGTGCGACAGACGGAGAGTAGTGCAAGCACCTCGGTCTCGTTCGCGTCTCGTACGCCGCAGTTTGAAAAAGACACGGAGACTTACCTGTTACCTCTGGATCCATCGTGTGTATGTGTCCGTCTCTCTCACTTACTCATTCTCTCGGTCTCTCGGTGGTGTGTGGTGACGGTTCGCCGAGGTACGCCGAGACAACCAGAGGGAACCACGGCTCCCTCTTTTGGTATAGGCGACACTAGGTATAGTGATACGGTTGGGAGTAGTTCGTGTCGCAATATGAACTTCCTAACGGCCCACGAACGCACACCATCGCTTCGACAGTGAATCGTTTGCACGCGGCAAGATGGTGACGCTCGTCGGTGTACACGCCTTTAAAGGGCGCGTCACTTTCGTCTTTGTCCTGTTATTCCAAGTTATTGGCCTCGATTGCCAACAGGACGAAAATTCTTACGGTGGTGGACGTCATTACGGGCGCGAAGGTGTACACGTGCCTCCGGGTACTGCCGAACGTCGGACCTACATTCATAATAACAGAAGATACGGTTACGGCACGGATTATCTGGATCCTTACAGGGGACCACCGAGAACTCCCGAAAATCGTTTTAATAATGCGGTAAGCTCGGCGCATAACATACACATTTTTACATTATATTATCTGCGTACTTTAGTCTATATACGATAATAATATCAAAGATTCTTAAACTTACGTTCCTTATCGCAATCTTTCAAAAATTACCCAGCATACAAAACGTCAACCTTGTAAATTTCCGCGAGTATACATTTTCCCGATCTCACGCTCTCACGATTGTTCATCGATAAAACAGATTCCCAGCTATCCCACGATTTCTGCGTTTAGTGTTTTCTTGTTTTTTTTTGTCTTTCTTTTTCTTCCTTTCCTTATCAGCCCCCTCCCTCCTCGAAGCTCGTTACACCGCATCGAGCCAGCAATTATCCACTTTGTTAACTCAAAGCATGAATCATCGGACAAGCACCGCGCATTTTTTTCCTCGCTGATTAGCGTCATAATTATTTGACTCTTAGGATACACCGCGACGTCCCGAATTGCCGGGAATATTGGGCGGTTGGCGGGAGGATCTCCAGGGCAAGGAGAGACCAGACTCGAAAACTCTTGATAAAGATATATTCGTAACTACCGATTATGGGCAGATTCAAGGTTTTAAGGTTTACCTCTACGATCATCCAGAGGCGAGACACAGACCATGGGACGTACCTGTTGAAAGAGTCACCGCGAGCGTCAATGTTTTTCTTGGTATTCCTTACGCCATGCCACCGACGGGCGATGGTCGATTCAAGCCGCCGCAACGACCCAAGTAAAATAGACACGATAGTTATGCGATTTTCTTCGAATTTCCATAAATCGCGTAAATTAAATGATTCGAGTTTGATGATTATGATTATAAATCGATCGCAGGCCTTGGCAACTTTTGCAAGCGGTCGATTGGGGACCGGCTTGTCCGCAGCCGAGTTCTTATACCGGTGCTACAAAAGGTATTCGTGACGTGGACGAAGATTGTCTCTATCTCAATATATTTACGCCGAACGTGAGTATTAATCGTTTATTCATTCCTTTTAGCGTTTTCCTCTCTTTCTCTCGTTGGCATCGTCGTATTTGTTGAATCGCACAGGTACAATCCGGAGTGGGCAAACGTTATCCAGTCATGGTGTACATTCACGGCGGTGAATTCATTCACGGAGCGAGCAATCAATTTCCTGCTCATATGCTCGCGGCTTTTTACAACGTTGTCGTTGTATCCATGAATTATCGTCTCGGAGCACTGGGTAGGATAATTACCGGATGTACCACATTGAAAACAACGATGATCCAAGAATCGAGCGGGTTTTATAATTAATATCGTCGCGTATCAACTGTCGACAGGATTTTTGAGCACCGGGGATGAAAATAGTCCAGGAAATTACGGAATTCACGATCAGGCAATGGCTCTTCAATGGATAGCCGATAATATACAGAATTTTAACGGAATGCACGATTCGATTACACTTTTTGGTCCTGGAGCTGGTGCAGCGAGTGCCGGACTGCTCATGGTCGCACCGAGGTACGTCAATTATCTTAAAATCGTCGTGATAAAAATCCGTCGAAGTATTCGAGGCTACCTTTTTCGAATTCTTCTTATTTTTTTTTTTAGGACGCGGCATCTCGTCTCGAAAGTCATAGCTCAATCGGGATCCGCTCTGGCTGATTGGGCTCTGATAGTCGACAAATATCGTGCTCAGAATACTTCTCGTGTTTATGCCGAGACGATAGGATGCAGCATAGAGAGTAGTTGGAAGATGATGCAGTGTCTCAAGGCTGGACGTACCTTTTTAGATCTCGGAAATGCCGAACTCAAACCTCACGTTGGAATGTTCCCTTGGGCTCCGGTACTCGACGCGAATTACACTGTACCACACGGTATTTACGACGATTGGCGAGCCGAAGATTGGCACTTTTTCACCGCCACGCCCGAGGATAGCATAAAGGCTGGAAACTTCAGTAAAAATCTCGTCTATATGGCTGGTGTTACGACACAGGAGGCAGCTTGGATAATACGTGAGTTTATGTAAAAACGATATACGTATCACTCGTTACTTCCCTTCTACCGAACGCGTATATTCTCCCTGAAATTTCTCGGTTTCATTTGCTCAAATCCATCGAAACTTCTACAGACAACAACGCCACTTTAAGAAAGAAGAATTTCGTCATCGATCCTCAGATGTTCGACCAGAAGATTTGGGAATTGGTTCTTAGTTACAATTATACTCTGAATCCTTGGGGTGTTTACGAGGCGATCAAGTATATGTACACGTTTTGGCCAGATCCAAAGAACGTTACGCTCATTCGTGATCAATATATAAACGTAAGTTCGATCGATCCTATTATATATTAAATCAATCGTGTTGCAGCACTTGTATGTCGTCCAATTATCATTTTCAGTTGCTGTCCGATTTTCATTATGTCGCGCCGTTCGATAAAATAGCCAAACTTCTCGTCGAGAAAAAAGTACCGGTTTATCTGTACGTTTTGAACACGACGATCGAAGCTCTCAACTTACCACACTGGCGTCGAGTTCCTCACGATACGGAACATCTTTTGCTAACCGGAGCTCCATTCATGGATACTCGTCAGTCGATCATATTCATTCCTCGCAATCTTCTTACAACCTTCGAGACGAACGATCTTTACAATAAAATCTATTTGTATATTTCAGAATTTTTCCCGGAAAAGTGGCGATTGCAACGAGAAGCGTGGACCGACAATGATCGTAACATGAGCCATCTTTTTATGAAGATGTATGCAAATTTCGCGACTTACGGGTACGTCCATTCGATTTCATTGATATATAACAATTTTTCATGCAATTTTATCTTTCGTCCAAATAACAGGATTTCTCGAATTTTTGAAGAAAAAAAAAATATTAGGTTTTTTTTCCCGTTCGTAGGAATCCAACACCCTCGCAGATACTCGGCCTACAATTCGTTCGATTTCATTGCCATATAACAATTTTCATGCAATTTTATCTTTCGTCCAAATAACAGGATTGCTCGACTTTTTCGAAAAAAAATAATTATGTTTTTTTTCCTGTTCGTAGGAATCCAACACCCTCGCAGATACTTGGCCTACACTTCGAAGCTGCCAAGCCCGGTTACTTGAAGTATCTAAACATCAACACGACTTTTAATAGCTCCGTATTTTTCAATTATCGTCAAACCGAGAGCGCTTTCTGGTCGCAGTATCTTCCAACGGTGATTGGACGTCTCGTGCCGACGTATCCTCCGGTCACAGAAGTACGACGAGCATACCATTTATCCTCGATCGATTCGATTAATTCGTTTACTTTAAATTCATCATCGTCTTTGTTCTTGATCCTAGTACTGGTGGGAACCGAAACAACCGCTGCAAATCGCTTTTTGGTCCATGTCGACGGCCTGCCTTCTTCTCATCGTTCTCTCGGTCGTTTGTTGCATGCTGTGGCGGAACGCCAAGAGGTAAGCAAAAGGTAAACAGAACCAAGTCCGAGTGACTAAAACCTCGATACATGGGAATTTTCTGCGTACGTATCGGTATATAGTGCACGGGATAACTGGTTCTGCTTTTCCTATCGCAAAAAAAAAAAAAAAAAAAAAAAATACGTACACATATGTATATATGAAATTGGAAGAAATAACGCTCGTTACACGGCTTGCCAAGTATACTCTTACTAATTCAAAGTCTCCCTTTGATGCGAAACATGAATTTAGCAAAACGGAGGCTGTGCGAAGATACGCAGGTACGATGCTCGATTACCGGTAGAAAACTACAAATAACACACTCTTCATCAATTGGTCATTAACTTATTTTTTGATACAAGTATCACGGCACCCCAGTGAGAAGTGCATGCGTGCATGTATTGAAAACCTTCCTGCCCTTTTTGTTTTTCATTCTTCCTCGACTGACGAAATTCGATACGAGTAATTAATTTTCGTCGCTTGTTTTTCTACAAAATTAGACAGTCGGATCACTACTATAGCGGAGACATCCTGATGGTCAGAGACGACGAGCATTCGGAGGGAATCGAGAATTTAACTCGGGCCTCGAAGGAGAATATGTACGAATATCGGGACGCTCCGCCCATCGCGACTAAACGAGCGCCCCGGCAAAACGACGCCAAACTCCAAGAACGTTTGGCACAGAATCGCAAATTTAGCTCGACACCATCCCTAAGGAGCAACTCTAATATGTCTTTGAAAGACATGCGAGGAGAGGGTTTCGTAACGAGCTCGCCGAACGGACATCCGGCGAGAATTGTGGGCAGAGCATCCAGTCAAACGACATTGACCAAAAGTAAACCCAGAACTCACGTGGTACAAGGAATACCGCAAACAGCGGTGTGACTCGATTATACCTCCCTAATTTCCGTACCGCGAATTTTAACAGTATTCGACTCATTTCGGAAAAAGGAAATCAATTCAACGACCATTAAATAGGATTCGCGCCCGATGCATGCAAAAGTTGATTCAAAGTTACTTTTAAGCTGTTACGCGCCCAATCGTTCTCATCGATCTCATAAAAACCGGAAGCCTGTTCAAGAGTTGCAATATTGCAGTACCGACGGGGTTGTCGCCGGGCTATTACGTTCTCATCGTAAAGCTTTATAGCAAATTGGACAAAGTTTATGTTAATCAATGCCGTGTTATTGACCTACTCGGCTGGAACAAAAGTACAAGTAAGCCCATGGCGGTAGCTCTTTTTTTATTTTTAAATCCCTCCATTATGTCGGAGTTCTTTTCAGCCAGATTATCCGTCCATCGAAGCAGCCTACGATAAAGTAAATAATGCATTTATACAAATTTATATATATATATATACATGTTTCATATCATATATTAACATTGTAATATATGTGCACACTGACTATATATATATATATATATATATATATATATATATATATATATACAGGGTGAATTCTGTAAGGTGTCTCAAACGGGATTTTGGTGCAGATGGGATCATTACAAACAAAAGTTGCAAATATACATTAGGGATATTTTTAATAGTTTACGAGATATGAATATTTAAAGTTTATCCAATCAGAGCGCACCGAGAAGCGTTGGAGCCGCCCACTCTCCGCCCTAGCCGTAGATATAGCACAGTTTAGAGCGTTACATTTGGGATTGCAAAATTCAGTGCAGGCAATTATTATTATTTTATTACGCAGTCAGTTTTATTTGACGCGTTCGGCAAAATTCAGAGCAGTCAATGACCGACAAATAAAAATGACTGCGTAATAAAATAATAATAATTGACTGCTCTGAATTTTGCAATCCCAAATGTAACGCCCTAAACTGTGCTATATCTACGGCTAGGGCGGAGAGTGGGCGGCTCCAACGCTTCTCAGCGCGCTCTGATTCGATCAACTTTAAATATTCATATCTCGTAAACTATTAAAAATATCTCCAATGTATATTTGCAACTTTTGTTTGTAATGATCCCATCTGCACCAAACTCCCGTTTGAGAAACCTTACAGAATTCACCCTGTATATATATACAGGGTGAATTCTGTAAGGTGTTGAGAAACCTTACAGAATTCACCCTGTATATATTCGATGAGATGTCACCGTATTATGTATACGTATACGTTGACGTGACCAGGTAGAAAACTTTAAATGGAAAATGTACTAAATCGTAAGTAAAAATTTGGAAGTTACGATCGAAAGTATCTCGTTCAAAGCGAGTCGTATCAAGTTTTTTTCAAAGACACGGCAAATTTATGCACTAACATTTTCGTAATTAATATGGTTACAGCCGATGTACCAGTTACGAACAAAAAAATGTCGCCACTTTTTATGGCACCGTTGTTACAAAACATGCCCGAGTGTATCTATAGACTGTATGATATTGTTTTTTTTTTTTTTTTTTTTTTTTTTTTATACAACTAGGAGTTATTTTTTATATTAGCGCCAAGTTGGAGATTATTATAAAGAGACTTTATACCGCAAAGCGTTCGTCGTAATTAATTAACTTGTAAGATGGATACGGCATAGTTCGTATGTGTTGAAAAAAAGTACAATATCAAAACGTAAAACATTTTATACATACGAGAGATTGACTCGCACAAGTCACATCGCACAATGAATTTTTTCTAATAAAAACAAAGTATGAAAAACAAAGACAAGGGTGAATATTATTTTTACCGACTTTCCTCAGCCTCGAGTTATGCCTGTCGTGAAGTCTGGAAGGTCCGCAGCATCATCTTCGTTGCCGTTGCAAATAAATGAGACAAAAGAGAAATGTCTCGTGAATCGTTCTTGGCATGCGCCGGCGCACTCGCCATCTTCTTTGTTTGTCAACGTAACGTTGACCGGTTACCACGACCTCGGGTTGACCTTAGAGCTCTTCACTCGTTCGAGAATAATGAAATCTTTTGTCGTTGGAGTTTTCGTAGTGATACGATAAATATCTGCGTTAACTTTATTCATAAAATTATTGTAAAATATTACAATTATCGCGAATAAAATAAAAATCTTCGTTCGCACGTGCATCAAATATCGCGTCGAGGATGATCGACGACGTGAGTGACGTTCGCTGTTACCTAGTTCACCCGTGCATGTATTCTGAGTAAACGGGATGGTTCGAACGAATATTATTGCAGAAAGATTGCGTTTCAACGGGTAAGGAACGCGAAGATCGTCATGTACAGACACAAGATCGTTTTGAAACGTTGGAGCTGGACGTGAAATGTCCGGACACGGCGATCCTTCTTCTCGGAAGTCGAGAACGACCGGTACTCGTTGCGGCAGCTACGGCATTAACGAAATTTGCTGCAAAAGGAAAGGACAATTTACAAATCCTGTTTGGGCTCGACATCATCGACAGTCTAATACCGCTCGTCGATCACGACGATTTGTTTACTCGAAGGTAACGTAAACACCGATAGTTTATTTAACAAGTAACGTTCGTTCTATCTCGAAAATTCCGAGAGTCCTTTTTATCGTACAAATCTCGGTACGGATAAATTAAAGGGTCCCATATGCTCAATTTTACAACGATCTGAATTTTCTTCTTTCGCATGCCCGATTACTCTCAACAACCCCTAGGTACCTATTGATAAAACGTCGTATAATGATAATTTTCTTCGACCAATTAATTCAAACGATAAAATGTATAAGACATTTCTTAACATCTTATTCTTATGGAACAGCCATCGTTTTTTTAACATTGAGCGATAAGCGTGCTACGATTAAAAAGCGATTGTAATATCGCGTTTTATTAATTTCGTATCAAATCATTTGTTCAAATTGCTTCCAGGTTCGCCGCGCGACTGCTAGCAGAAATGTCAGCCATCGTCTCTATAAAAAATTACTTTTTACAATCCGAGTTCCATCTCTCCTGCTTTATGAAAATCTTGACGAAAGATTCCGACGTTTTTATACAAGAATATATTTCTCGGCTCCTGGCAGAAATCTCCAAAGACTCTTACGGAAGCGTCAAGCTCTTGGAACATCTTGTTAATCTCGATGTTCTCTTTGAAAACCTCAATGTCGCTGATCCCGATGTGAAGAAGAATAATATCGAGATTGTATACAATTTGCTGAAGGATCTCACCGGGTTTCATCGAGTAATTTCGTCGCAGGTTGCTAATTTTTCACTTGTGCACAGGGTAAAACACCCAATAGTCGGCCAGGAACCAGTAGTCAGCCTCTGCCTATACTTTGTACGAGTGGGAAGAGTACAAAAGATATCCTTGGCTCTCTTCCCACTCATACAAATAGGCAGAGGCTGACTACTGGTTCCTGACCGACTACTGGGTGTTTTACCCTATATATATATACATTTTTATCTATGTATAAGCATGAGAATATCAATAGTATTAGAATAGTCTCAACGACATTAAAGTATAAACGATTTAACGCTCTCAGCAGGCATTTAACTTGGACCTTATTAACCAATTATTGGAGGAACCTTATCCAGAGATTCAGAGTCTCGCATTGTCCGTAATCGAGTCTCTCGTGGCTCGACGAAATAGTAACAATCGTATTCGTCGTCTCTTTGGAGAATCCGGTACTCTGGTGCGAGCATTGCTACATTCTCTAGAGGTGAGAATTATCGATTTCGAGACAATTCAACATCCGTTTAATGTAATTCGGAATATTATTGTTTCTCGTTCAGAACCCCGACTCTACTCATCTACATTCCGGTGTAATGAGAATATTGATGCACATGGTCGAAGAACCATCTGTACTCGAATCTCTGATTTCCGGTGTCGGAGCCGGAAAACTGTTTAGATATTTCGAGACTCGCGCAAAATCTCGAGAAATACAGGATTCTCTCGGCGTTCTCGTTCGCATCGCAAACACGACACCTGGCAGAGAGGTGAGTCTACGAATCGGCGATCTTTGCTGATTTATAAATTGAAGTAATCGCGAAATCTTTGTCGGAGCCTTTTTTTAATCTCACGGTAATGCAGATTCTTCACAATTTTGGCGTGATTCCACACCTTGTACGATGTTTACGAGAATTCTCGCGTGAAAATCAGGAATTGATCAGGATCGCTTGTTACGGAATTGCAATGATGTCACGATACGCGTCAGCAGCTGAAGAAATCGCTGAGCATAATCTCATCGAACCGATCTTGAGTAAAACGGCATCGATCTTTCTCTCTCTCTCTCTCTCAGTCTCGCACGTTTTTCAATAAAACACGTCGGTGATTTCCATTTCTCTAGATATTCTCAAAACGACTGACCAGAGTACGGAATGGGCCATGCGACAGGCAGCAGCGTTCGCGCTGAAAGAATTGTGCGTCAGCGATCCCAAGAATTGTTCGAGATTCGTTTCGATCAAGGGCCCCGCGTATCTCGAGTCATTATTGAAGCAAACGATCGAACAAGTTCCTTCGGAGATTGGAATAATGTGCATCGATATATTGTCGTTTATCGGGACGTGTCCCGAATTACGGAAACTTGTCGTGAATACGGAGTTGATAGACGCTCTGTGCGCATCGTTCAAGGCAATGTATCTCATAAATAGACACATATCGTCGATAGTCGATACGAAGAATCATCCATCGATCGTATCGTTCGGCAGGCCAGAGATCGATGTACCGACGAACTGAAAATCGCTTCTTGCCGAGCTTTGGCTACATTTTCGGTGGAGAAAGACGCGCGTCAAATTTTCCTCGCAAAAAATCTCGTAATAAAGCTCTTAGAACTCTTGACCTATGGCGAATCGATTCCTGTGCAAACCGCAGCGGTGCATATCGTTCAACAACTCGCTGCAGATCCACGATTTGCCGAACAATTTGTCCACTTTGGATATTTGAACTAGTAGAGTGTCTCTTTTAGTACCTAGTAACTTTTTAATGACAATCTTTTAGTATCTAGTAATTTCTTAATGGCAATGTGTATATATGTAGATATGTGTTGATCGATCAATTACGAAGATTGTCTGTTTAGCATGCTGAAGAATCGGGCAATCTCGACCGTCGTACCAGCTTGGAATACTTGCATCGATGTTTTGTTATCCGCGCATTTGCCAGTCAAGTTTGCCAGTACCGGTCGTCTTTCGTTGCACGATCGTACCAATGATGGCTTTTACGTTATGCGTCGTAATATTTGCCCGTAAGTACTGTCGAGATAATACGTGTACAATGTCGATAATACCCTCTACTGGCTTTGTAAATTAACGCATAGAAGTTTCGTATCAATAGCGATCAATGATATCCGTTCGATCTCAGATTTCCCATACTGGACGAGCTGTTTCGCCAAAAAATGTGTCCTAAGGAACCAATCTACGTTATCAATTTTGGCGATTTTGGGTCCGGCGCGAACGGACTGGAAACATCATCTTCCTTGCTTGCTCGTGTGGAAGCGGCAGGTCGCACGTCCGTTGATTCGAAGAGCGCTCGGCTAGAAGCGAAATTTGGAAAGTTGCAGATAGATCCGAATCTCCGCGAGTATCTGGAGCTCTTTCGATGCATTCTTGCTGCGAATAAAAATACTTCCGGCGACAAAACGTGAGTTGAGCGATTTTGATCAGTTTGGAGGGGAATATAGGTGTTTAAAAGGGCAAAAGCTTGACCGTTGATAACGGCTGCAGACCAGGTTGCGAGTCAACACGAGGAACGGTCGATATCAGCAAAATCGCGTCTCGAGCCACGCTTCTCGGCAAGTTTGTCGCCCGCCGGATGTCCGGTTCGAAACCACGAAATCCATGCGTCGATCATCAGTTGGAAATTCACGTTCGAGAGATTCGCGAGGATATCGAGACGAGTGTTATTCCACTCGGTCAGTTGAGACTCGGTTCCTATCTGGAACGTGCGTTACTCTTCAAAGTCATCGCTGACCGAATTTCTTTGCCGGCAACCCTCGTACGGGGCACGTATGGCAAAGCGTGGAACGAACTCTCCATTCCACAAGTCCGTTACTTTTCTTCAGAATAATTAATCATGACGATTATCGCACAAACAGTCATTTTCACATTGAACAATTTTTTATAGATCGCGAATTTATCGATGCCCGACGCGACGAATGATCTTGTCGCGGTTGATAAGGAAAGTTCTTTGACAAGAATGAAAAAATCCATGGAACCATTTAGCGATCGAGAGAAAGAATTCGCCGACGGAACGGACGTTGTACGAGACGATTCAAAAATGGTTTTACCGACGAGTTTGTTGCGCGAAAATTACATAATCGATCTGATGGAAAATCCTGGTGATTTAATGCCGATCGAGGGTTGGCGAGCCCGAGCGTATTGCGCTCCGATCTCTCATTGCGTCATGACCTGCGACGTCTGATCTTTATCTTGGCATTTCTTCGTAAAATGGAACAGGGAAAAAAAGAAAAAAAGAAATAAGAAAACGACTCTAACTATATTGTTAATCATACGCAACGACGGTTCAAACTTTGGTACGTATCCGATGCAGCCGACCATATATTACATACTATCTAATAATATGTATATTAATTCTGAAGATGGCAACTGGAAGAAGCTCGTCTTTCCTCTTATCGCATGAATTACGTACAATAACTTTGACTTATCAAACGTAATCAACAAGACTCGATGAATTTCATTTGACTTTCAGCCCAGAGCTTAAAGAAGCTATCGTCTAAAAGATTCCTCGCGAGGCTGTGTTAACGTGTGTTTCGATTGATGCGGAGACTGCGGCTGTTGCTGTTGCTGCTGTTGTTGTGGCCTGGAATCTCCGAGTTTCGCTAAACCGAAGAAACTCTTGTCGTGCTGAAAGAGAGTATATCTCGCTGGACCAACATCTTTCAGGACCAAAGTATCGCCAGCTTCGAGCATCGTTATTTGAGCCGAGAAACAGGATCTACTCTTGTGACCGGTTCCTGGACTGTAAACCTGCAAAGTAGATCGTTCAAGCATTAGTACTACGGGGAGAGGAAACGCGAGAGAAGCGATGGAAATAGCGTCGTCACGTCCACGAGGTAACAAAGCTAATGCATAACTCACCATGCATTGTAAAATCGGTTGACCGTTAACGAGCAAGTGAAATCCATTCTCATCGTGTTCATCGAGATAATGGATTTGTCCATAGATGATATAAAGTCCGGGTTCGTAAACGGTCAATCGACCGTCTCGCGATAGCATAAAATGTTTGCTCATCCCGAGATCGGTGACCCAGTCGGTCGGTCGCCAAGCTTTGAAGATTCCCTCGTTGTGTTTGGCCCTTCCGTTACCCGTGTGCTCGTCGTCCATACCGAATAGAGCGCTGTCTGCACCGTAATGAGCCGCGACTACCTGTCTAGGTGAACGAAGATTGCGTCTCATCGACGTTCCTCCGTGTTGCACGGATCTTCTCGTTAGTTCGGAACCCTGAAAAATATGACGACAAAAATGTATCGGCGACGTTGCAGCTTATACGTAGAATAAATATATCGAGTATACGTATGGGTAAGGGCCTATTGATAATATGGGTAATTAATCGAGGGTGCACCTGCTGGCGGAATCTTCGCAAGTCTCTGTGATGTCCGAATCGTGTCATGGGGTGACGTCTCGATCCCGATGATGGAAATCTTTCGCTATTTACCGATCTCGTTACGGAAAAGTATTTTTTTGGCGGATGTCGATCGCGGCTCGTTGCTTCGCTGTGATAAGAAAAGTCAAAAATCGGACACGATTATTAACGGGTTAACGAGATTATTATTGGGCAAACGAAATAATACACGTACGTCATAATCGCGATTCTACTCCCATTGGTTCCTATTCTCGTCGTACGTGCTTCCTCGCCAACCGTAGCTTCGTCCAAAATTTTGCGATGTCTCGTGCGATTACGATCGCGCGTATCCTGTTCGTTAATGGCACGTCGACGTTTAACGTGATGATCCTCTCTGATATTTTGTCGGTTGCCGCTCGTTTCATCGCTCGTTTCGCCATTGCTAAGTCGTTTGTTTTCTTTCGAATCTTGGTCATTTTTAGTCTCGACCTTGTGAAGAACCGCGAGCATCTCGACGAGTGGCGGTCGATTCGCACTCCTTGGTTCACCATCCTTTTTCGACGGATTCTGAGAGTCTTGAATAACGGTTGGCTCGCTAGAATCCGCCGCGTAATCGTCGTTCCAGCTTGGACCACTGTAATCTTCTTCGTAATTGTTGTCGTAGTCGGCTCCATCGATATCGGCCTCGCCCGAATCTTCATCTACCTCGGTCCCATCCGCGTACAACTGAATGTATATCGGCAATTTATTTCTACTTTCGTTTCCAGGTTACTCGAATGGAACGAAGAGGAAGGAGAAGACGACGAAGAAGAAGAGGAAAAAGAAGAGGAAAAAGATGATAGGTACGTGCTGTGTACGATGCGATGTTAGTTGTACGCCTACGATAAACCGCAAACTCTCCAAGTCGCGAGCAATTTATCATTATTAGTTTAGATTATCAACGGAGAACATGGATTTCGAGGGTTTAATTCTATTTGTCTTTGGTAATATTTGGTTTATCGCGGTGATTGTATGGACTCGAAACGTCGAAACTAAAACTAATGTCGAAAGAACGATGAAATGAAAATTTGCGCAAGAGTAAAAGTGAAAGAAAGAAAAATGAAAATATCGATGAAAGTCTGACCTGTTCCTCGAAGGCCTTGAGCTCGTCCATAAAATCCTCGCCGAAGAAACGATGCCTCAAAGTCTCAAGGTCTCTCTTGATAATTTCAATATCACGAGTGTTACTAATGACTCTGTGTAGCTTCCAGATCTCGATTCCAGCACAAACGAGTGCAACGACGATGGCAATTAGGCTCAAGAGAGTGTGTCTGCTTACCCGAAAGCATCTCGATGGCTTATTGAAGCCCTGTTCCAATTCCGAATGGGACATGCTTAGATTTTCCCGGGAGAAATTTAGGAACGAACGTGTCTCGTCGACTCTTGCGAGAGTCGAATTTTTCTCATTTCCCGACGCTACTGTCTTTGGTTTCATCCTCGCTGCTCTGCGATCCATCTGCGGCGGCAGCACCGAAGTCATCTTCTCGCGACGGGTCACCGTCGCGAGAATCTCTCTCTCTCTCTCTCGTCAAGGATCGGACGGACGATCAGAGTGCAAGGAAAAAGTAGCGCGAAAAATATTTGTCCAGCGATTATATCGACACCACCGCGACAAATTCAAGGGAGACTTTAACGCTCGAGAGCCAAAGTCGATATTCCACGCCTGATGTATACGTTTTATCGGCTCTCTCGAGTATATCGCATATCGTCTTACTATTCGTACGTATTGTCGTCACCGGTCGCGATACGATTTTGTTTGTCTACATTATATCTAATATTTTCTTATTGCGACTCGTTTTCAATAATCTCTTCTTCATTCATTGCTCGTATATATATATATATATATATATATATATATGTATATGTTTCATGTGAAAAGCTAGAACGTAGATTTCAGCGGAAGCTTTCAGGAAGTTACACGAATCCCGCGCGACTCGTAACAATACCTTTCACGGTCCACTCCGTCCTGAGAGCTCGGAACAATTCTACAAGAGCACTCGACACTTTCGGTTGTCCCGTGATGCCACGTATTATGAGGAACCCGCGAAGAGAAAACGCGGAATCTACGATAACGACCGCAACGACAACGACGTCTCGAGCAAAAGATGAAGAGCGAGGGAGCCCTCTTTAAAACCTGTCGAGCTGGTTTTCGTGTCTCGGGAGTGAATCTTCTTCGGAAAGAGAGGATCGAGAGTGTACGTATTCTCCTTCTCTTCTATATATATCGTGTATATGCTCTACACAAGCATGTCTCTTCTTTGCTGCTGCTGTGGTTGCTCTCTATCTCTCCCTCCTTCTCCCTCTATATATATAACTATCTATCTCTACTTCGCTCATCGGCCATGTAGAAATTTCAGATTCGGACTCTCATAGACGATGATTGGCGTGTCACGATGATGATCGTTCGATCGGCCGAATACTGTGATATTTTGGTCATTTGGCGATTCGAAGGAACAAACCGAGTAGTGAAAGTTGAACGATCCGTTGGCTACGACACGACGACTCTGCTCCTCGGATAATTTAAATCCTGGAAGTGGCGAGTCAAATAGGAGGCCGACCGACGCTGCCGAGGGTTTCGAGCGGACTAAGCTGTGCCAGGGATGAGACTGAGGCACGTATCTCTCTTTCTTCGTTTTCTCTCTCCCTCCCTTCCTCCCTCTCTTCCCCGTCCGCGGTCTCTCTCGCACTCGGCGTATGTTTATCACGGAGGCGCCTCGAACGCGGTAATTGGTACGCCTACGCGCCGCGTACTCTCCGTAATGTATTAAACGTCAACGAGCTTTTAAAGGATGATGATCGAGCAAATTTTTCATTTTTCAGAAGAAACGGTTCGCAGAGTTCAAGTGACGACGGCACGCAACTTATCGTGCGTATGTATCTTCGTTCGTTATATTTCTTACGAAATAGCCAAATACCGAGTATCGATATGTTAATAAACGGCCCACTCTCTCCCTCCCCTAAATATCGAATTTCACTCGAGCACCTAGGAATGTGCTTTCGTGCATTTTAATCGTACGCACGAATAATATACGCTCGTACATTAATTCCGCATACTAATATTCAAACTTATTGTAGTATATGGTCGTCGTGGGATCAACGAAGATGGGATAGAGGCTCGAGTATACGAGTGCTTGACCGTTGCTCCGCGCGATAAGAAGACGATTGGCGGAACTGCTTAGCGCTATCGGGAAATCTCTCGTAATCGTATCCGCGTCCTCGTCGAGCGTGCTTATATACCTAGGGATACCGCAGCCTCTGCTCGTACTCTCGGGCTACTCGAGAATGCAACGTCTCAACGAAATATGGTATAACGAGAGGAGAAGAAGAAAAATAAGAAGAAGATACAAGAGTCAGCGGAACGTCGTCGCTTGATTGTTCGATACAACTTCCTTCATGAGCGGCTGCGATGAATTTGTGCAAGGACGTATCTCGGACTCGAGAGAGACATATGCCATGAGTGAATGGCCCCGGATAACTTGGTTATAATTAGGTATACCGACACCGAGGGAAAGACAATCGAGTAAGTATACGAGAAAACGCTCGAATTACACGATTCTCGTCGTGTAATTGGAAGCATGAATTTTACGTACGATGTAAACTATTCCATCTCGAGGCCTCGTATCCAGTACATATCGGCCACAGTTTAAAAAAATGCTTGGGTAGGTATAATTTTCGGGACGTCGAACATATCCGAGTTAAAATATATGGCGTACGGTCTCGTCTTACTACAAACGCGCGGAGCATCATTCGTACGTGTATTCTCATATGGATCGAGCTCGCGCACGTCCTTCACCTCGCACCTGGACAAGTTTCAAATTTCGCGTATCATCAGCAAATCGTCTCGAGAAACAAAGAATAAGCATCGCGCGCACGTAAATAAGTTATTATAACCGGGTGCGTTAGCATTTAAACGCTATATATCTATTATTTTCGACGAAATCATCGAGCAAGCAATTTTCAAGCGTTCTTCGTTATTTAAAAACTTTTCACTCTGTTTCTCTCACGGATTTTATCGTGAGAAACTTTATATTTATATATAACGTTATCGATGGAGAGCATGATAATAACGAATAACATCGGTAGAATTCTTCTAGTTGTCCGGAACGAAGAAGATGACGGGGCGGTCCAATTACCGTCGTAGCAAGTAATACCCCGTTTAAGCACACTCTAGTCTAATGGCTAATAGACAGCGTCAACGAGGCTTTCACACGACTCAAACATTTCCGTGTAGGATGGACAGATCTGGCGACCGGCTGTACTCGAGAATACCGAGTGAGCGCGAGATAAATTATACCAGAAAGAAAGAAAGAAAGAAAGAAAGAAAGAAAGACTGGCGATAAGATCCGGAGAGTCTTTGACGGCAAAGCTAATTTTGATCGAAAGAAATGGGCAGAAGAGCGAGAACCAGTTGGAGTTTCTTTGTCCTCGAATCGAATCAATGACCGATTCGGGCCGCCTGTAACGATATCTTGCTTCGTGAATCATAATCGTTTGATAATTTGCAAATTTGTCGTGGAATATACATTAACGGATCGTTCCCATAACGTATTGAAAATGTCGAACGACACCTTTCTAGGAAATCGACAAACGCATATTCGGACAAACATCGGCGAGAAAACGCGAAGCGTTGAGTAAACGGAGACAAAAGGTGTTGGACGTTTTCTGGTCTCGGGGTGGCACACCGGACGCTCACCGTCCGCTGGTATTATACCTGTAGCGATTTACCAGGTGCTTGGCGAATTCCTTTTTCGAAACGCACGCTCTCGTCGACTCACGCTCTCTCTCTCACTCTCTCTCGTTTGCTCCCCGAGTATTCTTTTGTTCGATAATGACGAAACGTTACATTATATAGTTGGTTGACGATGTGCACGGAAAGGTAGATATCGTCGTACCGTACTCTATTTATAGCGATATACCGATTTCTTGTTCGATCGACTGAATGACAATCCGTTAGTTTGCTCTTGTATATTGAAAAGAAGGAGCGGCGTTATTTGCCATTTTTGTACGAGCGAAGCACGCGATGAGCCCAAGTCTCCGTCGTATCAATGTTCGGCGTATAAATCGCGTCGTATCGAAGAAGAAAATAACTCGATATCCGGAACTACCCTTGGAACATCTATGTTTCCTTTTTTATCATTTTTTGGGAGGGAAACGAAGAGCGGTCCCCATATTTTTTGTCTTTGGAAACGAGTTAGGATGCCAACCTTTGCGTTTGCTCGTGTGTATAAATACGAACGAGGAAACCAGTGTAGAGCCCCGAACAAGTCCTTGGGCTTTTTTTTGTGCGCGTGTATTTTTTTTCCAAGAATCGTGCGTTGCCCTACTTCTTGGGCGATATTCCATAAACGTGGTTTCGAAGCTCGTTCGATAGAGACGACGAAAACCTTTCTCCGATTCTTCTCGTAGCCTCCTCTATTATATCTATCTGCAAAAAAGCAACCGTAGGATCGTAAAAATTATTAAAATTCTACTATTTTCATTTTCGCAGACTGTCTCGTAAACCGTAAATAACGAACGAGAAACGAAGCGATGACGAAGAGCCGAGCTGATTCCAATCAGCAACAACTCTCCAAGATTGGCACAACGAGACAATTGCTGATAAGTTGATAACGCCCGGCTGAACAAAATCTCTGTTCGAACTGCGAACAACGAGTAACGCGTGGGAGAAGCACGACGTTTTGGTTTCTCCAAGGACCGTGTATACTCGATTTGAGGCCTATACTACGCACGGTACAGTTCGATAAAACTTCGAACGGTACAATCCTACGCCGATCTCGACTCCATACGTTCGTAGTGAAGTTTTTACGAAAAAGTGACAATACGAGCTGGATTCAGGTGCGATAAGGAATCGGTGAGTTACAAATGAGATACATAGCGAAGGATAGAGAGAGACAGAGTCAGTGGGTGGATAGGGTATGATAATTCTTGAGAAGGATGAAGATAACAAGTTTGAGACTCAAGACTCAGCGTCCGTTACAGAGAACAGGAGAGAGCGAGAGTGAGAGAAGGAGAGAAACGGAGAGAAAGCAGACTAGGGATTTCACAATGGGGAGTTGGCAGTGAGAACTCAGTCGTTGGATATACTTCGAAGCGTCCGGTCCCCGCGGTCGACCGCGTGGAGAAGCTAAAAAGGTCCAGCCAAGAGTATACTGTACCAGTGTACTGGGTACATTCGTGGAGTATCATCGCTGTAGTAGTACGGTAAACAAAAGATGGAACAACGAGGCGCAGCACATCGGCGTTGAGAATCGTGCGGGAAACCGAGCTACGAATTCGCCAACGAAAATCCAATCTTCTCGTCCTCAACAAGTTGAGAAATGTCGGTGATGGGGTGAGTAAAATATTGATGATAAATTCGCGAGGTTTTCCTCGTGCCGATTCCCGCCGTTGTTGGGCTTGCCCTTGCCCCACCTCATCACACAGATTTATATTTTTGATGCTATTAGCCCTGCTATAAAAGTTCGTTTCAACCGGTTCGCGAATCGCGCTTCTTCCGAAGTAAGCACGAGCATACGTTACTACGCGCATACGAAAACAAAAAAAATCATCAAGAGCCAATCGTCGTTGGCGCGTCGCACCGGACTTGATTTCCGAGAATGCAACGGACACAATGTTCGCACACACGCTTCTGATTACCTGAATTTAAGTAACGGCGTGGACGATGTAGCAGAAAATGCGCGTGATTCGTTCTACGCGCATTCGTCTCGTCGTGGTATTTCTTTTTTTTTTTTTTTTTTTTTTTTTTTGAAAAGCGAAACTCGACACGCCGCTGTTTTCCCTCGATGCGCCATCAAGTGGGTGGTGCGCGCGGATTCTGTTGATACGTGCCGTCGACGGCCAGCACGTTTAAACGAGCCTCTATGACCAACGACACTGTCAGTCCCTCAGTCAGTGTTGTAACGCGTTTTGCCGAGGATCGACATTGTCATTGGTACTTATAACTCGTTCTTTCGTATTTAACCGGACCACTCGACTTGTGCATATTTGAAAAAGTCAATATAATGTTACAAATAAATTCGTATCATTCGAGACGTATCTAACAAGGGATCGCGCGCGCCACGGCGTTTCTACTTTCGCGATAACCCGATGACAATACGAGCAACGTTGCTTTGATTCAATTTCCCTTGGTAATTTGATGAAAGGTACAACTTGTAGAGAAGAGGGTCGAATAAAAAAATTAACGTACGTAGGCCCCATTCGCGTTTCAACTAAAATTGCAATGCATTTGATTAGAAGCAGCTTTTTTTATACATTATTGGTTATTTCGATTTCAGAATCTTGCCAGGTGCGAGATAGGCGGGATTGAACGATTATCTCGAGAAAGGAAAATATAGAAATGTGCTCACGTATGAAAATCGAAAGAATCGACATGGCCGATACGAAGATCCCGGTCGGTGATGCCGATAAACCGACAGAAAAAATCGGATCGAATGTAATCGAGTGCAGTGTAAATATGAACCTCTCGTTATCGAGCGCCAAGAGATCCAAGATTTTTCAAAGGACGCAAAGTCTCTTGATTCTGATACTGGCAATTTTATTTGCGATCGTATCCTCTCACCTCAAGCAAGAAGTCCGAGCTCTGGAAGTACAGGTGATATATCAATATTTTTCATTCGCAAATTCCTAAATAAACAGTAATTTAAAAAAAAAAGGAACGAGCTATTTTCGACCAATCCTCATTATCTCCTCATTCATTCTCCGATGACTCGTTTCATTCAGAGACCAAAGATGTTTATATCGAATCTACGATGTCAACTTTTCATCGAGATCTGCTTCACGAGACGCGCATTCCACTCTTTGTTTTTACTTTAATCACACGTTCGTAAACATGTCTGTGATGATGATAAACCAGTCTTATAATCCCGAAAGAATGATAGAAACTTACGGTAGTCGTGGAACGAATCGGGATCGTATAACAAAAATCTAGAGTATGCTTCGTTATATTGTTTATAAACCTAATGACCGCATTTAATTTCTACGATAAATCATCCGCGTTTATCTTCAAACTATATATATATCTATATAGTATATATGAACTCGTTTTATCTCGACTTTCCAACAACTCTTTATCCAACGATACCAACGTTACCACCTTGTACAATCGACAAGATCCGATAATTCGTAATCGTACGCATTTTTCTATCTATCTATTATTACAGATGAGTTGCGTCAATTCAAATCTCATGATGCTCATGCTGAGGTACGACAAATTGAATCAAAATTTCAATCGTATATGGTATCATCAACGTCATGCTCATCATCATCATCGTCGAGTCGGTTCCGATGCGATAGATACAACGGGGCAATTGATCGCTGCCGATTTCGATAAACTTCAGTCCTCGAACAGACAGGCTGCTCCAAGCGCGATGAAAGTCACGGAAGACATATTGGAGCGAAACGCGACGAACGATCGTGAAAAAGTGTTGGACGAGAGTGTTGGAAACAATATCGAGGATGGCATTATACTCGAAAAATCGGGGCTGATCGGTGATCCTGCGGTGAAAAAAGCGCAGGCTTTCGAAAGCGCTGACAAAGATAGATACGAGAGAGCGGTATTCGCATTCGAGACACGTAATCACGAGATAACGACGGCAATGCCGGCGAGTCTGCGGGACGATTTAAACGACGATACAAATCCGGGGAGCGAATCGCGCGCCGGAAGATCCCGTCGTGACGAAGGACGAGGTAAAAAACGAAGAAAGATCAAAAGGAGGCTCAAACGCAGTCGCCGGCGATTGGGTATACTTAGATTTTTGTATTGGTATACCTGGATATGTACTATGACTTATTTTCTCTTGCTCTCTCTCTCGCTGTTTTGGTCTCAAAGTTAAACGCAATAAATGCAAACTCGAGATCATTGTAATCGCTTGCACGGTGATTTTCTTTTTTTTTCGATGCGAAACTACTTGGCTGCTATTTGCACGATAGCCGAGGGAAAGAAAGTCCCTTATAAAAATTTTGATGAAATTCACCTTTTCCCAACAATTCATATATCACGATCTTTTTTCAGGACCCTTGGTGGCGACGTTCGTCGGTGCTGTACCCGAGCAGCATGTAACCGATGCAGGTAGTTAGTATACGAGTCGAGCTTTTATCAATCAATGATAATTAGTAAATCGACCAATACTCGTTATTCAGAAATACTGATTTTTGTATTACTCACGCAGTGTATGTAGGTCCTTGGGTGAAGAGTACGAGAAACGAGTCACAATACGCTTTCAATAAATTTCATCTAGTCGAAGACAAAACGTCGATCGAAGTCACCGCCAACGGGTTGTACATGATCTCGGCACAAGTGAGGATCCAATTTTTCTTATTTTTCTTCACTCAGGATACAACGAAAAATCGACTAAAATATTATTTTCCTTTCCTGTTCGTCGTATCAAGATTTACTATTTTGGCGAACCTACTCATTACTCTTACTGGATTTTGCTGACTTCCGAAGGCACATCACGGACGCGTAAAATCATTAAATGCGCTACGGTGTCCGCTGTATCGGCGAGCGAAGCGTCTTGTTATACGAGCGTTGTTTTGCCTCTGAGGCGAGGCGACAGAATACACATACAGCAACAAGAACGCGACAGGTAATTATTCGATTATTCTAATTTGTTTCTATTAACCGTCTTGTTAATACGCTACGTGTCTTTATTGCTATGAAACAATAAACTCTGTTATTCCGTTCAGACTGATCAATCTTCGAGAGGGTCACAGTTACGTGCAAATAATGCTTCTTTCGAGCGAATCGCCAAGGCGGCGAGGGTCTTAAAAGAGTCGTATAGACACCGATTGCCAATCTCGTACTTAAAACTTCTTTACCAAGGGAGGGCGGCAGATGATAAAAGGTGATTTTCATTGACTCCTAATCAACGTTTACCTGAAATACCTAGACTTGTTTCTTCTCTTTAAAATATATCAATAGTTACCAGCGTACGATTGAGCTTTGTTAAGTTTATGTAACTGTTGTTGGAGAATGGCGTAGCTCCTCTTGTGACGTTGTGAGATAACGAACTTTTCACTAAATCTTCAATTCGCCAAAAAATGTTTGCATCTCCGATACGCCATTGTGATTGTCTCATCGTATGTACAGATTCTTCGAGTCATTGACAAGATAGCGACCTCATTATTTCTATCACCATGTAAATTGAGCATCATTATTTTTAAGACCGCTGCCAAGAGCCTAGGACTTAAACAATATTGTTAATGTTAAGTTCTACCACGAGTTATGTACACGTTTTTGCTAAGCGGCATGAATTCGTGCCACGTTGAGAATCAAATGAGTTTTAATGATATAATGTTTTTTTTTCCTTTTCATTTATTTCCTCTCGTATATTTGTTTCTCCGGCGTAACGAGTGCGAGAATCAGGACAGTATTATCAATTGTCGATTGTTTATTCGTCAAATAAACAAATTGTACGACGTTCGAAAGAATTTCTACCACTATATATATATATATATATATATATACATATATATATATATATAGTGGTAGATACAAGGACGATCATCAACTACCACAGCTCGGGCACGATGTCGATTTTTGACGGACTACCTCGATCGTGTTCGAGGAAACTCAGGCGAACGCGATTCTTGCATAGCCAGTCATGTGGTCAAGCGGCACAGAAGATTCCTTTCAATGGTCGAGACCGGTGTGCGTTGGTCAGCCTAGAGGGAAAAAATGACGATTTAACATCGGCTGAAGGGATCCCAATATTTTATCAATAAAATAACGGGCAGTTCTTAAGGTTTACCAAATATGTAGCATTTCAAGTCTTTACGGAGAGATATTGAAAAATAAAACAAACAAACAAAAAACGTCGCTCTTTATGATCGATATCGCTCATCTTCGCTTCACTCAAACGACAATTGAATTGTCTCTCCCGTTCGCTCGTAATCTCACCTCTTGGTTTGTTAAAAATTTTCTTCTATTATTTTTCATTTATCAGTAATTTCAAGATATTATTAGCCTAATAATGTTCGTTTGTGTAATACGATATTGCTTCCCCTACGTGTACCGCACGTATAAAGTGGGCAAGACACACACACGTGGACGTGTTTATTCGTTCTTGTAGCAGTTTTTTTTATCCTTTTAAAATGATCATCATGCATGGTCGAGTCAGCTTTGAAAACTCCTACATGACAACCTATTCCTACGTTGCTTCGGCAAATAGTTGTCATTCTCTTTTCTCTTCGTTCTTTTTTTTTCGTCTCTCATATTCGTCACGATATCTATACATCCTTGTTATTATTTATATACTTTATATATATGTATATATATATATATCATTTTGATAGTTCGTATCGATTGTATGTTTGCATGTGGTAATTAGACGAAAAGTAATTAAAGGGAATAAAAGTCCCATTTTAAGGCCGATAAACGCAGTTTTACGTAGAAAATTTTTCTCCCAAATGGTAATAAATAATTATGGTTTATCCTGCATTAAGGTTTACTTAGATCTCCCGTCAATATGATCACAAAGAAAAAACGGATATATAACTTATTTTTGTTTACTCACCTGAGCTTGGGCCGAGGTTCTACTCGAGCATTTGTTTTTTGTTTTTTTTTGTTATCGTTTCTTTTGCTTTGAGTTTTTCTTTCGTTCTTTCGTTTTTTGTTCTTTGTAATGCAACGCAAAGAGTCTGTATACTTGGTCGATCAAGTACCGATACCTACACGTTGACTGTATCGTTACTTGAAACTCTCCTTTTACTCTCTCTCTCTCTCTCTCTCTCTGTCTGTCTTTCTCTCAAGGGAGATCGCTCGCAGAGAGCAGGTCGTCTCGTTTATCACGCCGTTATCGGTTGTGCCGGTATCCTAGGGCAGTTGCTGGTTTATCGAGTTCTCATAACGTTTCTTTCTCTGTTCTTTTTTTCACTCTCTTGTACAGAAGGTTCAGGAAGTAATAAATTGTAAAGAGTATTTCGCACAAGTTTTTCTTTTTATCATGTGATGTTTTTTTTTGTTTGTTTGTATCTCACTGTTCATATTTGTTTTCGTCCGCTTCAACTTGGATTCCGCTATTGCTTAAAATATTTACTACTAAAAAGATGACAATCGACATTGGTTTTTGTTTGTTTTTCTTTCTATATTTTTAAATATCGATAATCAATTATTATTCTCAATACAAAAAAACGATGGATAACCGAGGAAATTGTTTCGTCATTCCTTCATATTGGCTGCGTCCTTGATACTCGTGACGTCAATCATTTCATTTTGTTTTACAACCAAGGGGGAAAAAAAAGAAACAAAATCACAACTACTATCGGCACGATAAAATGCTGTACATCTGCGCGTTTCGTTAACCCTCAAATCTTGTTTTCTTTTCTTTCTTGTCTACTGCGGGGCATGTCACAAAACGAATATATATCTATGTTAATGTGTACCTAAATTTGTTGTTGTCTTCGACTTATAAAAACTTGTATCTAGAACCGCTAAGAAACACACATTTTTAAAATTTTCTTTTCCAACACTTCATGCCCGATCGCTCCGTTTCGGAGCGCACAAAGAGATCCATTTCTTTTTTTTTGCGATATACGTCGCGTATTCTAACACCGAACTTGTCAAGGTTTCTTTTGTAATGAACTTAAGGCGCAATTAAGACGACCGCCACCACTCACGCATTTTTCGTATGGTGCAAGAAAATTGACTCGCTCTGTCTTTTTCGCTCAACTTCTTTTTGTTTTTATACTTCTTTTTATTTATTTACTAAACGTTTCGAATAACGACGAAAAATTTGAATTTGTCTCATCCCGCGCGAATCGAGTTGTTGCAACTCCAATCGTTTCCAAGTACCACCTACACGCAACACGCAGTATGGATTTCAAACAACTGTCTTATTCCATTACAATTACGGTGACAATTGCCCTTCTAGGTTGACATTATACTACAAGTAAAAGTTTTCAAGTGACTGTACAGCGAGGCCAGCTTAATTCTATGTTAACCGATTATAGCGAGACACGCCGAGAGCCATTTTCTTTAGCTTTTCAACCTCTGGTTAAACGTTCGCGTTCATCTCCTCGTGAATTCGAAGAATCTTTGCGTTTTTACCTCTCCTTTTCTTTCATTCTTCTTTCTCTTATTACTCATTTCTTTAATTGCCGCTCCGTAATACGAAATACTGCAAAACTAGTGCCTCTCTCTCCTCCCATGCGTGACAAAGATCGTTCTCTCTCTACGGAGACTCATCCAACGTTCTAGGAAACGTTTTCATTTTCATTTTTTTTTACACATTATATTTCATCCTTTGAAAGATTTCACGAGTGTACCTAGATTATATATTTTATCACAGTGAAACGAAAGGTTTCATCTGAGGATGTAATTGATTACTCTCCGTATACTGGAAACTCGTAACTTTTGTCACGCGACGGGTATATGATTGTTTATCTTGTTCCAGCCCGTTTTCAAAAGTTTCTTTGTATACATACATATACATATACATATATATATGTGTGTGTGTGTGTATGTGTGGGTGCGCGCGTGCATATATACATACACGCCCATACATTTATATATACATAGACACGCACACACAAACACGCGCACACACTCACACACACATATATATATATAATTAAATAGGATTCGTTATAGTTAATAACGTCGTTGAAACTGGGCGTTTTGGTAACCAGCACTGCCACCTGCGAACAACCATAGCTCCTCCAGTCATTCACTTGGAAAAGCTCGCTTTTTCTCTTAATGTTTTCTTTTTGTTCTGGTACATGTACATGTATACATGTATACATATATACATATATGTATCATATATATATATACATATACATATATATATATAAATAAATAAAATAACATGTTTCAATTGTGTGTTTTTTTTTTTCGTTTGTATGCGGAAGTACCGTATCCATTCTTCATTTATCGATTCTTGATATCTTCGTTTCGCGATGAGACACATGCGTCGCTTTTTCGCGAAGATGTCATTTGCACTTATACGGATATTGAAATAAGTATTTACGTTGGAAAAAAGTATTTACTGAATTTGTGACATCTCTGGAATTACTCCGAACGAGTAATTAACACAAAAAAAACCTGCTTCCTACAGTCCCCTATTCTCGGGGCATCTCTTCGTCTCAAATTCACTCGGTTCTTTTCTCTTTCTCTCTCTTTCTCTCTGAATTTCTTTGAATTCTCACTAGTTATCATTGAGGTAGCTTAATCGGTAATGTTCTCTGACCTCGTCCTAAAGGCATGTGTATTTGCCATAAATAAATAGCCCCGATCGTTTAATAAAATTCATTCTGAGGCGTCTGGTACTTACCGTAATCCTGCTTGCCATATCCACCGTCTTGACTCGGATAGTCTGAAAAAGTATGCAGAAACGAGGCATGAGTATCGCGATTCTTTGGTATCAATTTTTTTCGATGAATTTGACTCGGACGAGATGTAAACAAGCGCGAAACTTATTTCGATGAAATTATTCGAGCTACGGAAAATAACGAGAGGTAGTACGGAGAAGTTCTTGTTCCACTCGACGACTACAATATTAAACGGTACTGTTGAGTTGCCGTCTATTGATTAATTGAATGAAAAAAGAAAAGAAAGTTGACATTTCTCGTCCAAGTCAAAATAACTGAGATCATAAATATAACTAACCATAACCTTGTGTTGAATAACCACCCCTGCCCATCATCCCAGTGGGATTACAAGATTGATCGTCATACGGATTCGCGGGAGGATACCCTCCTCCGCCACCGCTTGCAGCTACCGGTGCGGGTACTGCCTCTTGCTGATAATTCGCTGTGCGATCCGATCGAACGAATATTTTTGTTTTTACTTTTAATTTTTGACATTCTTACCTTTCCGATAATCGATTAACCAATTGATCGTGTATGAAAAAGTTTACGAACCTGGTGGTGGTGCTTTTCCATAGCCATAGGGATCACCGGCATTGAAACCACCGGCGGCTGCTGCTGGTGGAGCACCTCCGTATCTATTGTCGGGTGGTGCGGGTGCTGCATAACCCTGTACGCAAACGATGAGACAAAAGAAAAGCCCGATATTCGTGATCGTGAAATAATGAAGTACGCGATATTATTAAGAAATTATTTAATGAATAATCACCGCTGTTTGAGAGTAATCCGGTGGTGCTTGATAATTCTCGTAGCCCTGGTAGGACGTTTGAGGAGGATATCCTCCTTGGGGCGGACCGCCGTAACCACCTCCGTTTCCACCTCCATAACTTGGTCCACTGCCCACTGGTAGTTGCGGGGGTGGACCACCACCGTATCCATTACCTGGCCCACCACCATATCCTTGGCTAAATGTTAGTCGTACGACGAAAAATAACGCAAAAGAAATAAGTCGTCATCGTGTCGAGACAATGTGATTCGTTGTCGAAACGCATCGACGCTGGGGTAAATTGTTTTACAATCTACATATAACGCATAGATGAGAATGTTTATGAAAATTGTAAAAAATCAATCGAAAGAATAAAACTACAGTATTTTTGTAGAAAAAAATCTTTAGAAAAGTTATATACAGTAGAACCTCGGTTATCCGAACCCTCAATTATCCGAACGATGACTTAGTTTATCCGAACGTTGGCCCGAAAGATACATTGTTGCTCACGGCGGTGGCAGCGAGCAACAATGTATCTTTGCGAGAATCGCGAGATACATATTAACGCCAGAAAGTTAATATGTATGTCAAATTTTAGTAAATATGTATGTACTGTTTTTATGTGATAAGGTATTGTTTATAATCTCGTCCCAAAAAGCCCACGTTTCAATTATCCGAACTAGCCTCGATCCCAATTGGTTCGGATAATCGAGGTTCTACTGTACATATGACTATCGACATACATATATGTGTATATACATTTGCAGTCGGGTGACAAAGTTGTGAAATATTGTACGTCGTTCTGTACACGCTATTTGCGCATTTCGCGATTATTTTGTGTAACGACTGGTCCTGTTTAGATTCAACGTCAAGTGACAAGGATTCAAGGCAGAATGTTATTGAATTAACGAATACTACAAGAACTATTGTGAATTAAATAAGGATTTATACCTTGGTGGCTGAGCTCCGTAGCCATTGGCAGGCTGTGGCGGTGGTGGATCAAATCGTGGCCTTTTGGGAGGACCACCAGCACCGGGTGGTCCACCGCCACGTTTCATCGGTGCCGCTCCCCTTCCACCGCCGGCTCCGCGTCCTCCACGATCTACGAATCCTCCGGCGCCTCTGCCCATACCTCCCCTAGGTGGGCCGGTACCACGCGGAGGACCGCCGCCTCGTGGAAACCCACTGCAAAAGGATATTACTCGAATATCATCGACCATTCGGATATTTCGAGCGAATAATGCTGCGAATGTCCCGCGATTCGTCTTACCCGACTCCCCTTCCGCGATCCATACCGCTGCCACGGCCGCGAAATCCACCACCGCGACTATCGCCCCTGCCAAATTCTCCTCTGCCTCTGCCACGGAAACCTCCGCCGGGCGCTCCTCTACTGCCGCCTCTCATCGGTCCTCCCATTCCAGGTAGCGGAGGACCGCCTGGTCCACCCAAGCCAGGTTCGGGTAGACTATAATACAAGACATTGAAGTTTTTTTTATTACATATCGAGTTTGGGTTTGGGTTTGGGCGCGAATGAAAGTGAGAAAATTTTTTAAAAGGGCACGAATCCCGAATTATCGAGCAAGTAGTTGACGACGTAACAGCGTACGATATAAAGTATCTTGCAACATCAAAGTGATATGGACGATAATTGAAAATACTTTAATAAAGTGGAAAAATAGAATATTAATTCTTTCGGAGAGACGATAGGTGTCCAAAGTTATTCGTTTAACATTGTTTATTCGATGCGTTAATGAATTCGCAAAATTATCCAAGCAGCTTAGACCGTTGTCTTTGGAACGTTCGTTCAAACAAGAGCAAGATTTTATTACAAAGTTTGGAGATGCAAAGTTGCACTAACAAACCCAATTATCTACGAAAACCATTTTTTTCATTTATATGAATTATTTGAGAAATGTTATTTTAATTTTCATCAGTGAAATAAAATTTTGTCTCGTGTATGTGGAGCGAAAAGTATTACCCAGGAAGGAAGTGACCGCCACGTCCGCCTCTGCCAGGGGGACCTCCTCGGCCTCGCATTCCTGGAGGACCTCCTCGCATTCCCATTCCCGGACCTCCGCGACCGCGCATCATTCCGCCTCTTGGTGGGCCGCCTCTGTCGAAAAAATCAGTTCGTATAATTTACTTCGATCGAATATCGACGTGATTAATACAGTTTTGGATACAATCGTGCGTCGGTTCTAGTGAAAAATCCGACGTAGTGACAAGAAAAAGACTCTCACCGTCCGCGATCACCGAAGCCACCGCGTCCTCTCATCGGTCCACCAGGTCCACCGCGACCTCGGAAGCCACCTCTTCCAGGCGGAGGGCCATCCATCGTTAGAACTGTAACGGACTGCAATAAACGACAATCGTTGAGGGAAGAATATTAATCGGAGATGCGACGTCGAAAAGACGCTCGGCGTCGATCGTCGTGTTATTGACGAAACGCGGACGCCGCTAAAAACCATGTTGCCGAAACCGCATGTTCAACAGCGCATAATTCTACCGTCGTCCGTCATAGAGTTGTCAAATTAACGAGAAGTTTAGAGATAGTTTGTCGTGTCCGTACGTTTCGTCTTATTCACTCATGTACTCACTCTTTTATTTACTCAGCAAAGTACGAAGAAACGGAGAAACGCGCCAACAACGAAAGATGCTAACGGGGGGGAAAATGGACGCCGACTGCCGGAAAGAAGAGCATCGACCGTCCGCTAATCAAAATGGGGCCCTGACTATGCGTAAAGACCTATGTAAAAACATTAACTCGATAAACGAAATAGGCGATGTATCCTGTATTTGTGGCTTATATATCTATCGAGCTTGCATTTATTGCTCAATAGTTGGTCATTTAATTATCAGAAAGTATCTTGCCGTATACAAATTGCATTATCTTTCATCATTTTAACAATAAGTTAGGCTATCAATCACCAAGGCGCATGACACTCCCGCCGCTGTTCAAAGACACTTCCGACTTTTTGGTCGTGCATGCGCACGCGCACGCACTCGTCTCAAAGGTTTACCGTGTAATATTTGGCGCTCACAGCAATAAGGAAATGTTTATTGTATGCAGGATGATTAAATTCAGGGACCAACCGAGGTAAGGATTGAATTACTATTTTACGGCAAGTGAGTTCAGTGTTCCGACGGTCGAATATCAGCAGACGTATCGAACAGAGCTGCCATCTTCAATCATGCTCGCTTCCGGTCACGTGATAAACACGGCAAAGCGCTTATTGGTGGTAATCTTCGAATTTAAACCGGTGAGTCCGTTGCTTCGCTGTCGCGACTCAAAACAGCAGTTTCAAAGGGAGTTGGTGCTGTAGCGAAGAGCGTGGAGAGCAGGTGCCTTGATAGTGAGCGTGAAAGTTTTCTATTGCGTTTTATCGGACGTGGAGTGAAAAAGATTTCGGCGACTATTATAAATATCATTCCGTTCGAGTCCCACTGAGGCTAAGAATCACAAAGCATCAACCGAAATGTCGAAAGACGAAAAGGAGTCCATTATTCCGGACATAATATACGACACAAAGGCTGGCAAGAGCTACATTAAGGGCCGCTTCTTCGGAAAGGTAGACAGCCGCACGGTGTTTTTATGTCTATGCCTCGTGACTTTTCTTTCCAACTTGTGAATCCATTTGCTTTTGCTTTGTCTCGCATTTCATTCCGTTTCACTCTCTTTCTTTCCTCCGTCTCGGTCGTACGAACACGATGCATCGAGTAATACCAATTATTTTTTGTATACCTCCATGTGAGCATGGTACTCTCGCGATGATGCTTTTTTGCATAGCCGAACCGATACGGCCGTTTCTCGTGTCAAATATCTCTACAACTCTCGTTCTCGTGAGCTGTATAATCCGACCTTGAGCGCGAAGCCATATAGCATTCATTCGCGTGTATTGGACATTTACATATTGGGCTTGACCGAAGGTACAATGAAATTGAAATTTCTCCAATCAATGTTGCGAACTGCTCTTGACTCGTACACTTTTGTGAACTTACGCTTGGTCTATCGATCGCTGCCCGTGCAAATATTTCGATGGAGAGAAAAAAGAAATGAAAAAATGTCATTGAAAATTGGTGCTTTGGCGTCCTTGATTCGTTGATCCGCTATGATATTAGGCAGAGAGCCGCAAAAAAGTTTGTAATTTTCTAGGGATTATTGACCTCGAAGATTATGAAATTTGTGTAGAGATTCGAGAGAGCGAGCTCGAAGAAAGCTGAAGTTAAGAAAGAACGAGAAGAGTTTCTACGAAAGTTATTAATACGTTTTCAATGATTTTCCAATAGGGTGGCTTTGCAAAATGTTACGAGATCAGAGAGTCCAAATCGCATCTTGTGTACGCCGGGAAGATAGTACCAAAGTCGATAATAACAAAGAGCAATCAGCGGGAAAAAATGACTCAAGAGATTTCTATTCATCAAAGTCTGAATCACAAGAACATCGTGAGCTTTCACGGATTTTTCGACGATTCCCACAATGTTTATATAATCTTGGAACTATGTCGCAAAAGGGTAAGCCAAAGATTTCGAACGTAGCAACAAAAGTAGACAAAATAATATTTAACATCGATCGATTTTTCGTTACCTCTAGTCAATGATGGAGCTCCACAAAAGACGCAAAGCTCTAACGGAATGCGAGACTCGATATTTCATGAAGCAAATATTGGACGGAGTTCATTACCTGCACAAAAATCGAATAATCCACAGAGATTTGAAACTCGGAAATCTCTTTTTGAACGATGATTTACAGGTTAAAATCGGAGATTTTGGGCTCGCAACGAAATTGGAGCACGACGGGGAGAGAAAAAAGTATAACGATCGAACGACGTTTGAAACGTTACGGATATCGAACCAAGATCGATCTACATTTACGTGTAATAAATAACGAAAACTCTTTCGTCTCGTTCCAGGACATTGTGCGGTACACCGAATTACATCGCTCCTGAAATTCTTACAAAAGTCGGTCACTCTTACGAGGTGGACGTATGGAGTATCGGTTGTATAATGTACACATTGCTCGTCGGTAAGCCACCGTTCGAGACGTCGAGTCTCAAGGAAACGTATGCGAGAATCAAGCAGGTCAATTACAAAACACCGGTTCACATCGGTAATCAAGCTATAACAATGATCTCGAATATGCTGCAAGGTAATCCCTCGAAACGACCGAGCGTCTCGAAACTTCTGAAAGATCCATTCTTCACCTCGGGTAAATATTCCCGTATTTTTTTAATTACGAATGTATTTTGTATAAATTCTCGTCGCATCGTCGATACGTGATATTTCCCATGGTTTACCGAAAATTATTTCCCGACGTATAGGCTATCTACCACAGAGTTTGCCACTTTCGTGTCTGACAATGGCACCGCGACTCGACACCCTCGAATTACACAACAATCAGCGTAAACCACTCTCGGAGATGCAAAACGGAAGCGAGACAGACTTTGCCTTCCGAATACCTACGAGTCCGAGTCACAAACAAAAAGACACTACCACGGTGGACGTAGCCAAATCTACTCGAGATATAAAGAAGATGCTTGTAACCCTGAAGGATCAACTATCCGCGGTATTGGCTACGAAACCGGCACGCGTGGGCGTTTCCTCGGCAGGTAATATCCAAAATAACAATAATATTTTCGTAATAGAAAAAAACGATGTGAAATCGCGATGACAAAAATTTATCGATAACAGTGGAAATGACGGATCCATCGTCACAGCCTTTCTTGTGGGTCAGCAAGTGGGTCGATTACTCGGATAAATATGGTTTTGGCTATCAACTGTGCGACGATGGTGTCGGTGTTATGTTTAACGATGGCACCCGTCTCATAATGCTCGCCAACAAATTCAACATTCACTATATTAATCGCGACGGTACGGAATTGTATTACACCGTCAAGGATTATCCGTGCAATATCGAGAAAAAGATGAAACTCTTGCACTTCTTTCTTCAATACATGAACGAGCATTTGATAAAAGCCGGTGGCTCGGTATCCGTTAAATCGAGCGACTCGATGTCGCGAATACCTTACATGCATCAATGGTTCAGGACACAGACCGCGGTTGTAATGCAATTGACGAACGGATCGGTACAGGTAAGTCGGTGGAGGGATAAACGCGAGAAAACCTGTATACCAGGTAACGCGATCGATCGTTCAATAATAATAATAATATAAATAATAATATTGTATCTGTTATTCGCGTCTCAAGATCAACTTCCTCGACCACACGAAAATCGTCATGTGCCCGCTGATGGCCGCGGTAACTTACATCGATCAAGAGAAGAACTTTAGGACGTATCGTTTCGAGACCATACAGCAAAATGGTTGCATAGCTGGCTTGGCGAAAAATCTCGAGTACGCTTACGAGAAAATCGGCATGATGATAACGAATTTTCCTGGTGAGGCCCGATCGGGAAATCGAGGTTATCATTGTCAACATTACGCGGCGTAAAATTCGATCGAAGGAGATGAAAAAGAGAAGTGGAAACGACAGCCAGGATTTACAAGAGTAACCGATGAGATCGGAAAAATCGTCGAACAAACGGGACTAAAAAACACGAGAGCGAGATACGTATCGCGTATCCTCCACGTATCGTCCATCAACTTTAATCTTTCCTTATATTCGTTTTTTTTTCTTCATTGTATACGTGTATAAAAGTACTTTTCGAGGTGGTCTTTTACGTTCGTTCTGTTTCAAGGTGCATTTGACGCATGTGACCGATGAAAAAATCGACGATACGCCGAATCGCCGACATGGAATGTTGGAGTTTATTTTCCGATTTTCTTTCATACACACACATACACGTACACACACACACATATATATATATCGCAAGAGACGGTAGTAAAGATAATTGTAACGAACGAACCAACCATCTCCTGTTACGAATAACAATTCTTGCTCACATCGACTCTTTCTTCTCGTCAACGCCATTCGTCTTGCGCTTCCAAAATCATTTTTGAATACGCAATTAGCGAGAATGTCGATCTCTCACTCGCGCATGCGTGACTCGTTATTCGCGCAAACATTCTGGTCCAAGAAGATACATTGTGCATACACACACATACAATCACATCCACGGATATATATATATATAGAGATATTTTCTTTTTGTGAAAAAAAAATTTGGCGAAAAATCCCGCCGCGATAAATTGATGAGACGAATCACGAGGGAAGGAAAAAAAATACAGAAATTTTGTGGCACTCGAAGGACACAAGAACGCGAAAGATTATAGCAATAATTATTAGTATAATTACGAAGCATGACTCTTAGATGATATATGACTAATAATGATTCATTTCAATTTAAGGCACAATTCTAAACGAATCCGCAAAAATGTTGAGCTGCTAGTGTAAATAATTTTAACTACGAATATTTTTAATTTTTATCAAGAGTCGACAAAACGGTACTCTCGCACGTCGGGACTACGAATTACATTACGAAAGTGAAAAGATAAGGGAGAAAGGAACAAGTTTGACGTAAGGAGACAAAAGAAATGGAAGAAAAAAGAATGGAGATGTAGAATGTTGGAGGAGTATTTTTTACGAGGAAAGAATCTGTTTACTCATCACTACCGATACACATTTTTGATACATTTTGTTGCGGTTGATCGATCGAGCGATCGTGCCGCGGTAATACTTTATGCGGATACGTACTTTCGTGCCGAAACTGCGATCTAGAGCCAAGATGATGAATAAATTTGTTAAATGTGCACGCTGCGTCGTCTTTTATTTCTACTACCTTTTTTTACTACTTTATTAGTCCGAGCGTATTTCTTAATCCTGCTTTGGGACATTCGATCATATGAAAAAAAGAAAATAATGAAATGCGCATGCTCGTGGAACTGCCGCCGATGGGCACGGCCAATGAACAGCTGACTCCGGTAGATGGAGTTCCGGCACGCGTCGAGACGCACAAGGCCAGTACGGCCGACGGGCCGACTACGGCAAGTAGTACAGTACTGTTACTGCAGCTGAGTATAGCTCCCGAGAGTGCACGCGTACGATCATCGTTGATCACTTGGCTCGGAGAGCTCGTAGAGTTCGTCGTTTGCGGTTAATTTTGGCTGTGGCGATTGAACGCGAACGTGCCGTCAGGATTACGAATAAATATACTTTCCCGATCGATCTTGAGTGTTCGATAAGCCATTGACGAGGCATACGAGCGCGTAGCGTGTTCATCCTATTAAAAGTGATTTTAATGAGTTTCGGTGGATGTGACACTAGAGCCGAACTCAAACGGTTCCACGTTTCATTTGGCTGGGCCAGAGGCGTTACGCAAACCGCCTTCCACGTAGCAAAATACATAATAAGGTAATGCCAGAAGTTTTAATCTCGGTTTACGTTATTTGCATTCTCGTATACCTCATTGATACGATTAAATAGTCATTCGCGCGATAAATGTCTCGGGCGACGACGGTAGATCAAGGTAAACTTTCGCACGTGCATGCCAAACGTTTCAAGCGGATTTAAAGAAGAAGAAGAAAAAAAGATAAATCAATCATGAATGATGATTGGCCCGAGATCGTGGGCGAGGTTGTACGTACCAACCGATTATACGAGTTTTCAGTTTGAAATCGCATCTATACGCATGTACGTGGTACCATAGATTTGCTCGACGATCAACGTTCTCATTAACGAGCAGCGAACGAAGATTACATTTATTTTCGTAAGCTGCGATTAAGCTCGCGCTTCCAAAATATAAATCTCATCAAAATTTCTCCCCCTGTTCTGTAAATACCCGATATATTATTGTTATTATTTTTTAAACGAGGGACGAGTTATAGGCTCGCGATTAGCGTACATTTTTCGTCTTAATAAGCTGATAATCGCGCCTTTTCTCTCTCTCTCTCTCTCTCTCTTTATCTTGACCGTATATAAAATAGTAGTTGGCCGCGATCTGTCTTTCTCGCGTGTTCCAGCAAACTTCTCTTTACCCCATTTCTCCGATTACGTTCGCGCAACAAAGACTCGACTTTCGACCATAATTCAAAGTTCAAAAGTCACCAATGAGCCTAAAAAAGGGTAAATTTTTAATTTGCCCGATAGTCGACGGATCGGTAATTCAACGTTGAATAATTCAACCAAGATAATACATAATTATAAAAGAAAGGAGATAAAATAGAGGAAAAATCGGTTGGTATAGGATAATGTATCGTAGGATGAGGCGGGAAAGATCGCCCGGTGGCAGATACCGCGGTAAAGTCCTTGATCAAACACTTTATAAGTATCGTAATCTGGCGCTGACGTGCACTCTTCCCGTCATCGTAGATAAAGACCGCGCAAGATAAATCGAGATATTGGCGCATACACACAACATGCAGCCACAATGCTCGAGGTAAATGTTCCGTAACGAGTCGTGTTTGGTGGATCGACGTATAAAAAACATGGCGACCAACTCCATTGTGTTTGTCCTTTAGTCGTTATACCGGGCTCGTGTGTAGAGACATAATATGTATAATGGACGTTTGAAGCGTACGTCTCGTCTTACTGGATCGTCTCGACGACATCAATCCATCCACTCTATTCCTTCGCATTCTCGTTTAACAATAGCTATAAGAGATTGGCTCTGCGTTCGATAAATATAGGTATACACGAAGAGTACAGCCATATATTTAGCCGAGTATCTTAATAAAGTACGATTCTATCAATGGAAAGGTTTGTGCGTGCGCACATTTATCTACAATTGACCCCATGATCCAAACGCGAGGATCTCCACACGGAGTATGGAATAACACATACGCGCTTTAATGAGTTTTATTAACTCGGCGCCGCGCTACCATTCTCGTCACGAGTCTTGGAAAAAAGTCGACAGCTCGACTCGACGAACGAATAATATTCCTCACTCGTAACTGAGAACGTATGAAAACAAAATTGTCTCGCGTAAGAGGTTCGAACGAAAAATCGGGAGTCGTTTAATCGAACGATCTTTGTTGTTTACATCTCAATTTCTTTCCCGATAGGACATTATTGTTGGCTTGCCCAACCAGAGGTCGATCCTTCTTCAATTACAGAATCGTTATATATTATCGTTGGATACGAAGAGTGAGATAAAAGAGTGTACGTGCAACAGTGTGCGTTTAATAATACACGGGCGCATCCTCGAGTACGAAATAATATCATAAAGCAATAAATATACGTATATATGTTTGTCATCGTGACGGGCATGTAAACGCTATCACGAGATAAGAAACGTCGACGCATTGCACTATTCGTCGAGTCATTCTGTACTTACGGCGAGAGATGTACAGATAGGTAGATAGACAGATAGATAGGTTCGCACGTCCGGGCGCGTGGTACTCTCGTGTCTCGAAACGGGGGCAAGAGCCATCTCGAGGCAGCCTCAAAAAGCAGTAGTATTCAACGAAATGCTACATTTACCTATGATCTTACATACGTATAAGTATATTATAAGTACATATATTATATGGGAAACGCACGTGCGTCGAGTTACACGCCGATATGGACAAGCAATGGCGGCGGCGGCGGCGGCGGAAGGCGACTCGCGCCTGTCGAGATGGCCGAGATCGTTCGATCACCTGTTTCCTCGATTCGTTGTTACAACTATACGTTGACGCAATACGCCAATTGTATATACACGGTAGCTAAACGAAAGCGAATGCACCAATGGATTATCGAGTGAGCAACGAGAATAATCGGCGTATTTCGATCAAACTGTTTTGTTTACGTCGTACGTAAACGTCGCGCTTCGAGTGTAATCGTAAAAATCTTATAATCTATTATTTACGTATACCCGTACGGTATCACTCGATCGTCTATCGCCATAACGAGCAATCGTCGGCAATAGACTGCGACGTACAAAATGTTTGTTGTTCGTTATTCATTATCTCGTGTGATCCAGACGGCAACACGTCGTTGGCGTATCCTCAAACGTATTGAGCTATATACGTATTTATAAAAGGTGTGAAATAATGCCGTTTGCGGAAATGAGTTGGCAAACGAGAGCGTCCACTGGTCCAATCGCGTTATACTTGCGACGATACGTTAAGACGCTTCAATTAAACGTCTTTGTATGTCATTTTCTCTCTGTTTCTTTCCTCAGATATTTCACAACATCAACTGTCTTGGAAAAAGGGGAATACGAGGCGAAGTATGCGGTGAACGTATGAACGCTAAGAAGAAACGGTCCGAGGTGAAAAAAATAGTGGGATTAATCGTTGATCGAGTGGTCTTTACATACTCGAGTTCATGAACTTTTTTACACAGAGAAAATATTTAGCGTCGATGAGTCAATCATGGACGCGACAAAAGCAAAGGTTCGTCCCAATCCGAGGGAAAAAGCGGGTATAATATCGGTATTAATGTGGTGGTGAGTATCGATTATTGATCTTTTTTTTTGTTTTATTTCGTTCGTTGGCTCGAGCGTAGTTCAATTCTCATTGGGATCTTTTAGGTGGACGATAGATGTGTTCAAACAAGGCTATGCCAAGATATTGACCACCGATGATCTCTTCGATCCGCTCAAGGGCGATCGTTCGGCCACCCTCGGCGACAGATTAGACGTGTAAAAATCGTTTCAATCGCAATCCCGATTCGCGATCGAGATTCATCTATTTACTTTCGGACAATAAAATAAAAGAAATATCGGACCAAATAATACAATTAAAACCAACTTGCGTTCAACAGAAAATGGAGCAGAGAACTCGAAAATTCGCGAAGAACGAAGCGTCGGCCGAGCCTGCTACGAACGATATTTCGCACCTTCCTCTGGGAATACTTTCTCCTCGCGCTTATGCAGATTCTCAACGAATTTATCATACGGTATGATTATTTTTCGTTCTTGGCTAATTATACTTATCATCGTATTGAGCAAATTATTGAAAATCTCCTTTTGTTTTTCTCTCTTTATCCGGCAGGTTGGGTACGCCGATACTTTTGGGGGGTCTACTTCGTTATTTCAGATCGGACGTTGAGAAAGATCGCGTCGGAGGATATGAAATGGCACTCTGGTACGCCGGTGGTATATGTTTGGCGACCGCTCTAAACGTAATCACGATCAATCAAGCTATATTCGGTGCATTTCACATCGGTGGACGTATCAGAGTCGCGGTTTGCTCCGTCGTTTATCGAAAGGTTATTTTCATTGAAAAAAAGTATTCTTTTTCTTTAGTTTCGTTTGTCGTTAGTAACGCAGATTGCGGAGAAAATCAATTCGGTGAACCGAAACGATTACACGATTTGTTTTTAGGCTTTACGATTGAGCACCACTGCTCTCGGTGAAACGGCGCCGGGAAAAGTGGTGAATCTCGTAGCGAACGACGTCAACAGGTTCGACTTGGTCTCGATATTCATAAATCACATGTGGTCGGCGCCTCTCTCGGCTCTCATAATCGGTTATTTTCTGTGGGCCGAGGCTGGATACGCCGGACTTCTCGGTATTCTCGCCGTTTTCATCGTAGTTCCGATACAATGTAAGCTCAAGCTCGCATTCGAGAATAATCGATACGACCGATTAATCATCGGTAAAGTAAGGTAGAACGAAAAATTTCACTGTTCTCTCGTAATAGCTTACACCGGCAAGCTGTCTTCGATATTTCGTCTTCAAACGGCAATTAAGACGGACGAGCGCGTCAGACTGATGGACGAAATAATATCGGGGGTACAAGTGATAAAGATGTACGCTTGGGAAAAGCCGTTTTGCGCCCTCATCGAGCTCGCGCGACGTCTCGAGCTTCGCGTCGTACGAAAAAGTTCGTACATAAGGGGTATATACATGACTTTTAATCTCTTTACGACGCGAATGGCACTCTACTGTACTCTCGTCGCTATGCTTCTCCTTCGCGAGGATCTTACCGCCGACAAAGTCTTCGTATTTTCATCTTACTTCAATATACTGGCTCACACCATGTCGGGAATGTTCGTGCGAGGTTTCGCCGAAATCGCCGAATGTATGGTTGCCGTAAGAAGATTGCAGTATTTCCTTATGTACGACGAGTTTCAAATGGGCAACACCGCAACCTCCTCGAGATTCGTTGCTTCAACGGATACCATAGATTCGTACGATTTGGGTCCATCTTCGAGAACGGTCTCCAAACAAGAATTGCCTTATATCGACGACGAGGACGACAATGACAACGACGACGAAAACGTTAGCGACAATGTCAAGGCCATCGATCAAACTGATCGAGATCGTGAAAAGGAAAAATCTAATGGTTTGGCTGGTGTGGCCAATGACATAATCAAGAATACAGCCAACCTATACAGTGGTAAGTTGGATCGAACGTTAACGAGCCTGACAAATAATTCATTTATATCGTAAGTTCGATAGTAAATCGCGAATTGGTTTAATCTTTAGAACAGAACGGTACGAGTCCCGGCGAACGTCAATGGGCCGTCAAGTTGATGAACGTTACGGCCAAGTGGGAGTCGAGTCAGACGGAAAATACTCTAGACGGATTGAACGTCAATATTGGGAGAGGGAAATTATACGTCGTTATAGGCTCGGTCGGTGCGGGCAAAAGTTCACTGCTCTCGGCGATTCTCGGTGAGCTTCCACTCTCGGAGGGACACGTTACGACAAAGGGTGGCTTGAGTTACGCGAGCCAAGAGTCATGGGTCTTCGGCTCGAGCGTCAGACAGAATATTCTCTTTGGTTCGAGCTACAATCGTCAGCGTTATCAGCGCGTGGTCAAGGCTTGCGCGCTTCTTCGGGACTTTAAGCAATTTCCACAGGGTGATCAGACGATCGTAGGAGATCGGGGTAGTTCGTTATCGGGTGGTCAAAAGGCTCGAATAAACCTAGCACGTGCGGTATACAGACAAGCCGATATTTATATTCTGGATGATCCTCTGAGCGCGGTCGATACCCACGTTGGGAAACATCTCTTCGAAGAATGTCTGCAACGTTACCTCGCGGGAAAAACGAGAATACTCGCGACTCATCAGCTTCAATATATCAAGGGAGTCGACGGTATATTGTTGCTCGAACGAGGACGAATGCGATACTTCTCGAATTACCACGGTCTATTGGCCGAGCGGCCTGAATACGCGTCTCTCCTTGCTACGGAAGGAGGGAGCGAGACCGGCGACGATTCGTCATGCGAGAAGATGCGTCGGCAATTTTCAACGGCAAGTACGAGAAGCAAAACATCGGACGCGAGCGGTGGTGACACCGACATCGAGGACGAGGAGGACGATCCCGAAATGCTCGACGGAAACATGGAGGGAACTTCTCGCGGCGTCATCAAAGGTTCGATATTCGTCAAATACTTTCTGGCAGGTGGCAACGTCTGCTACGCCCTGACGGTTGGAATTTTATTCATTCTCACCCAGTTTATGGCCAGTTTGAATGATTTCTTTATACCGATATTGGTAAACGAGGAGGAGGAACGTCGGCTGCTCGATACCACCAGAAACGATAGCCTATCGAGATGGAACGGGACGTACTATGGGCTCGAAGACGGCGGCAACGACCGAGCCGACGACACCGACAGCTTGGAAACGGTCTACGTATACATTTATGTTTATACGGCAATCGTTTTGGCGGTATTTCTCGTTGGTATTACGAGATCCATCCTCTTTTATTCTCTCGCGATGCGATGCAGTCAGCGTCTTCACGATCGCGTTTTCGGTGCTCTTGTAAGAACGGGAATGAGATTTTTCGATACCAATCCAAGTGGCAGGATACTCAATAGATTCTCAAAAGACATGGGAGCGATCGATGAATTATTGCCAAAGGCGATTCTCGACGCTGGTCAAATAACAATGATGATGGTGGGATCGCTCGTCGTAGCTTGTACGGTCAATCCGATCTTTCTCGTACCAGTCGTAATAATTAGTTTCATATTTTACTGGATACGAAAGGTTTATCTGAAAACGAGCAAAAACATCAAACGACTGGAAGGAATGAGTAAGTTTCATTCGCCCTATTCCCCTTCCCCTATTATTTTTCGTAATAAGTATTTTTTTCAAACGAATCTTTCTGTTTTAACGGCGACAGCTCGTTCGCCAGTTTTCACCCATCTCAATGCGACACTCAATGGTTTGCCGACGATACGAGCTTACGGGGCACAAAAAATTCTCAAGGAAGAATTCGACAAGTTTCAGGACGTTCACAGCTCATCGTGGTACATGTTCATCGTTACGAGCACAGCCTTCGGTTTCTCCCTCGATGTATTTTGCTTTATCTTTACTACATTGGTCACCTTTAGTTTTCTACTGCTAAATGGATGTAAGTATTTTGTCTCGCCGTCTCTCCTCGGTTTCATAATTGTCCCTTCTCCACCTCACTTGGTTTTTTTTTCTCCCCCCCTCTCGAAACAGCATTCTCCGGAGGTCAAGTGGGTCTCGCGATAACACAAGTAATGGCAATGACGGGTATGATTCAGTGGGGCATGCGTCAGAGCGCCGAAGTTGCCAATCAATTGATGGCGGTGGAAAGGGTACTCGAGTATACGACACTAGCTCCGGAGAAGAATCTGCTCGATACCGGCACTTTTTCGAAAAACGTACGAAATACATCAAAGGAGAGCGGAGGACAGGTTACGGCAGCAATAGTTCCCTCTCGCGCACCTACCAATTGGCCAACCGACGGTTGCATAAGATTCCGAGAGGTTTACATGCGTTACGCCGACGAAGATCCACCTGTACTAAAGGGTCTTGATCTCGTTATATCCTCGAAATTCAAAGTCGGTATCGTTGGTCGAACCGGAGCAGGAAAATCTTCCTTGATCGCGGCACTTTTTCGACTCGCCAATGTCGAGGGCCTTATCGAGATCGATGGTATCGATACCGGCTCCATTTGTCTCGAAGATTTGCGCCGTCGTATATCGATTATTCCTCAAGATCCTGTATTGTTTTCGGGCACGTTGAGAAGAAATCTCGATCCTTTCAACGAATTTTCGGACGATGCGCTCTGGGCCGTTCTCGAGGAGGTAGCGATTCTTTCAAATCACGATCGTTACCATTATTATAAAAACATTATGTTTTACGTATTCAACGGTATATATATATATGTGTTTTTTAAATATTTCGCAGGTCGAACTCAAGGACTCGCTTATTACCGCCGGTAACGGACTGGAGAGCAGAGTTCTCGATCGTGGAAGCAATTACAGCGCGGGCCAACGACAATTGGTGTGTCTGGCCCGTGCCATATTGCGAAACAATCGCGTTCTTATGCTCGACGAGGCAACCGCCAATGTCGATCCTCACACCGATGCACTCATTCAGAGAACTATAAGAACGAAATTCGCCATGTGTACGGTACTGACTGTGGCTCACAGACTCAACACTATAATGGACAGCGACAGAGTATTGGTGATGGACAAAGGTCGAATGGTGGTAAGTTTTTTTCTCAAGTAGCATTATATTTTTGATATATCATCGAGACGTCTCTCCTGCCCAGACCTTCGACTCGATGCTGATTCTGTAAATTTTTAGGAATACGATCATCCGCACATACTGCTACAGGATAAATACAGTCAATTCAGCTCGTTGGTGAGAGAAACCGGGCGTGCTATGACCGATCAACTGATAAGGATAGCGAGACAGGCCTATAACACTAAATACAGCGAAACGTCGTAAGAATTTATCTCTCAAAGGCAAGACCGAGCCACTGCCACGTAAACACAATTCAGAACGTTACGCCCCCAGCGCATTGCCGATTTTGGCATTCGCACAAAAGCCAAATACGCATGTCTTTCATCAAGTATATACAATCGTATATCGATATATAAATTTGTACATATACGTAGTTGCGTTGTTACCTTCGAGGGTATCAACGATCTGATCAGATTGTACTTACCTGTACGTTATCTCTGGAGAGAAAGTATTATTTATACAAAGTGACGTGCGGGGCAAAAGCAGACTAGCAGCAACAGACTTAACGGGTTCATATGAAAGAAATTGCGTACGAACTATGTCGGGTGATATCATACGCGTGTAGCACGGTGTAATTAAATTCGCGAATAGTAATATTCTTAATCACATCTCGAATGTAAGTCAGGGTGTCAAATGGCTACATGTACTATTTTTCTACAATAATATTTATTGGGATTATTTGGTGTTTATTGAGAGATATGGTACGCCGAAGTTTATAATCGTTTGACAGGAATTATAGGAGATTGTTATGGTTCGATTTGCGTGCACATTAGCCGCTACTACAACGGCCTTGGCGACTTTTAATACGAAATTTTTCGATAATTCGCCCTGTATAGGCATTCTGGTGAATTACAATCGTTCTTTCGCTTCGATCTCGACAAATTTGCATTTCTGCTAAAGATTCCTCGTAATCTAAAGTAATACAACAATTTTCTCTCGCAGCACACGACATTCTTTTCAGGATGCTTCTCGATTTTGCTGCTACTAGCCCATCGTCGACGAATAAAGCAAGACGCACAAGCTCTCCCTCGTATAGTTCGCGGAACGTGCACTGATCTGCTTCGCCGGCCCATAATGTATGTTGAAAATTTTTTGGAAACGCGAAATCTTTTTGTTTCAGCGCCTCGACGATTGATCGGGTCCATAAAGTGATTTATTTAATTTGCAAGTCGGTCCTCCTCGATATTGCAATCTCGAGTCCTTTCGGTGTCTTCACCGAGACGTCTTGCTCCAATTATCTGTACACGAAACGCCGTCCTGATCTCATCCTAGGTCGAATAATCCACGTTCTACTTAACCTTTTAGTTGCGGGGTTGGTCGATATATCGACCACTCAAGAGGCACAAAATATTTAATGTTTTTAGGCAAAATTTCATGTTTTGAATACGTTTTGAATAATTTTCGTCACATCCACGTCGTTGATCCTGAGTCAGGCTGAGAGCGAATGTCAGAATATTTCTTGATATCTCCGGAGATGCGGCAGTAGCTTGCTGCGTTTGTGGTAGAAATGAAATTTGACCTCTAAATCGACGATCTACATAACAATAGTGCCTGCGAACTTTTTTTATGTTTTTTACGTATTCGGCGCATCAAACTTCGTACGGAAACTTTCTCAAAACTTGGCTTATATACTAGAAATGAAATTTGACCTTGAAGTAGAGATTTTCAAGGTCAAGGGTGTCTGCGGGAATTTATTTACTAATTTTTTCATATTCAGCGCGTGAAATTACATAGAAATACCCTCTCAAACCTTCATGACAAATGAGACAAATTTTTTACATTGCACTATACGTTGCCTCCGGGGCTGGTGATATATCGACCAGCAGTCGGATCGGGAACTCTACCTGAGATATCCAGTGATTTTATGTATAAATTTTACATTTTATAAGAGGTTGATTTGTACTGAAATTTTCCCGCAGCTAAAAGGTTTATATTAAAAGATTTGTTAACCGGTATCGTGCCTGTGTACGGTCCCACTTGCCAGATAGGGTTATTGTCGGCCTCGTCTTTGCAAGCTTGATATTGAGAGGAAGGACCGTTGTTCTTAGACGGTCCTACGTGTGGCGCACAGTCGGGCTTATTCGTCAAACTTTTCGCTTGCGTGTTTTTGCGAGTAGCCATCTCGCTTACGTGTTTCCGTCGCAAATGAGCTAGGTATTGTTTTGTAAGTCTTGACGGTTATTACTGATTATTACAATCGCCCAGCGTTATGGCGAATGGCGGTGCCTTCTGTCGTTACGGTCAGTTACGGTCGTTACCACCGACGTATAGTATGGACCGTATGGACTGCGCTTAGGCCGATGAAATGTGTCCGGCTGTTAGAAAGAGATAGCGACTGAAGGAGGTCAATCTCTGTCTCTTTCTATTCAGGAGCTTAACAATATGATTTAGGGCCCTTAAGGGGGGATTTTCTTTTTTTTCGACAAAAAAATCGATTTTTCGCTGACCGCTGTTTCATATTCTTCAAAGTGTTGAGAATATGTGTGCAAAATTTCAAATTAAAATTCTCAAAAATGGCAAAGTTATAAGCGATTGTATACCTGCGTGTCGACTCGCGGTGGCCGCGCGTCCGTTGTCACACGGCAGGGATCGGCGCGCCCGGCAGCTGCCCGAATCTGTTGCTCGGCGGACCATAAAAATAACAAACAATAGGCATTTAATTCAATGAAGGATGAGTCCTAACGGTCGTGCGAGATCGAAATATTCGGTGGAGAGTCGCTCAGTCTCGAACGAGAGTTTACTGGTAACAGACGTATATATCATGGATCGAAAACAGGGAAGTGATACTCATAGTCATGCTGCTAGACCGAAAAAAGGAAATTTGTTGGGAATATTCACACCCGAGAAACGGAAACGACGTTTGCAAGTACGTCGGCCCAGAAACTGTCGACAGCGGAAGACAAAGAAATAATTACGGACCCGGGTCATGGATATCGCATTATCGCGTTTCTATCGGTTTTCTCTGCAATCTCGCAACTCGTAATATGTCAGGAATGCAAAGGACCGATCAAATTTGGCGAATCCAGTTCTCGCGGCTTGGGTTTTAAAATAGTTGTGCAGTGCAAGTGTTGTGTACAATATATTAATTCCTGTCCTCTCGTCGATGACAAATCGTGTGAGATAAACCGGAGAATGGTTTTTGTGATGAGACTATTGGGAGTAGGCAGAGAGGGTATAAATTTATTTTGTGGCTTGATGGATATATCCCAAGGTTTCAGCACAACCTTGTACTATGCCTCCTTGGAGAACATTTACAGTGGAGCCAAAGCTGTATGGGAGCTGTGTGCGAAAAAGGCAGTGAAAGAAGAGAAAGCGAAGAATGCTGAGCACGGAAATCCAGAGACGGATATTTCTGTGTCGGGGGACGGAACATGGAAAAAGCGAGGATAAAGTTCCTTGTTTGGAATCACGACACTCATCGGCAAATATTCAAGCAAAGTGGTTGACCTTGTCGTGAAATCGTCTTACTGTCACGCTTCTAAATGGTGGCAATCAAAATCCGGTACCGAAGAATACGACGATTGGTTCGAAGAACACAGCAGTGAATGTACGGCAAATCACGATGGGTCAGCTGGAAAGATGGAAGTTGACGCGATCAAAGACATGTTCCGACGATCTTGGGAAATGCATGAAGTACGGTACGCGAAATACATCGGCGATGGCGACACGAAAACATTCAAAGCCTTGTTGGAAGACAAACCTTACGGCGATGATTTGATCGTGAAGAAAGAGGAATGCGTCGGGCACGTTGAGAAGCGTATGGGCTCGCGACTGAGAAATGTGAAAAAAACGAAAAAACTTGGAGGAAAAGGAAAATTAACCGATGAATTGATAAAAGAATTAACAATTTTCTACGGTTTGGCTATCAGAAGACATCCAGACTCTGTTGATGATATGTACAATGCTGTGTGGGCAACGTTCTACCACAAGATCTCGAGGAATGAAAATCCTCAGCATATGTACTGTCCCGCGGGGTCACAAAGCTGGTGCAAATAGCGCATTGCCGAAGCCGAAAAAACTCTGGACGAATTTGATCACGAAGCTCCACTGCATGAAGACGTCGCGAATGCTATTAAGCCGATTTACATTGATTTGTCATCGAGAGACTTGCTGGAAAGGTGTTTAGGTGGCGATACTCAAAACAACAACGAAAGCTTCAACGCAACCGTTTGGCGATTCGCACCTAAACACCTTCACTGTGGCGCGAAAACGATCGACATCGCGGCTTATTTGGCCGCAGAGATTTTTAACGAAGGCTTTACAGCAGTCCTTAAAACAATGACGACGATTGGAATCGTCGTTGGCCAGCAAGCATCAATATTCGTCGATGCGCGAGATAAGCAGCGGATAGAGAGGTCAACGAGACGCAGCCTCGAAGCAACGAAAGAGGCTCGAACAAGACGCAGAAGCGAAACTGCTTCCCCGAATGAGTTGTTCGAAGCCGAGGAAGGCATCCTGTATGGCCCTGGCATAGCAGATTAGATTAAAAATACTGTAAGTACTCGATATGTTCCATAAACTGTACTCACAACTTTAAACGCGTTTTTCTCGAAACAGCTTTTTCACAACTGGTGTGCACGATTTCTCAAAAACTATTCAACCGATTGCCTTCAAATTTGGACAGAATGCTCAGCTGACATCCTTTTATCGTTTGATGAAGCAAAAAAGCAATACGTTTAATAGTTTTTTATTTATAACAAAAAATCGATCAATTTTTTTCGAAAAATCAATACTTCAAGTTCAAAACGTCACCAAATCGTCAATTTTTGTTTTTTATTTTTTTCCCTTCATCGAACGATAGCTATATGTGTCTAAAGTAAAATGCTTTTGGGTTTTTGTTGCAGGATGAACGTGAAGGCTGTAATCGTGCACACCATCAAAAAAGGACCATTGCGCGTCGAGGGGGGTGGGAGGCGGATTTTTTGATGAAATTGTTTAAAAAAAATTTTGTATGTAGTAAATAGATCAATAAAACTATATGCCAAGTTTCACAAGTTTTCCGTTGTATACTTTCTTCACAAAAAAATTCCCAAAAAGCGGTAAATTTTGCGAAAAAAAAGACAATCCCCCCTTAACGCAGTGGGCCGAATAAAATTTTGGCGCGCGGACTATGCATTGCGATTTGCAATAAAACGATATAAGCCCATAAAACAGAAAGACCCAGTTAAATGAATATAAATTAAATTAACAAACTTAGGGACCGAAAGAATTTCTTGCGACCACAAGTAAGCGTTAGATAAATAAAAAATAATTAATAATTTTGTTACCCGCAACGAAAATTGTTGCGGTCTTTTTGTAACTTATTATTGTAATTTTCAAAATTTCGAAACTTCACATTTGTGTGAAAACTTAATGTTCATAGTAAACATTGAGGATTAGTTGGGATAAAAGAAAAATGTACATAAATTATAATTTAAAAAATATTTTTATATATTGCGTATCTGTAGAATTATAGTGCGTATGACATTTTCATGTTATAACACATTTCACGTTTAACAAAAAACAAAATTAAAACGCCTATTGGTTTTTAAACAAAACAAGTTTATTATTCTTCGATCTTATCCTATGACCTTGTTCAGTTTCTACTTTAGAATTTCCTTCGTGATGTAGTCGTACTTTGAAAAATACTCTGAGGATTTGGACAAGCAGTTTGAACCGGTGTTCATCTGAACAGCGTTTATTGTTCTTGAGTATAGTGGGTGGGATATATTCAAGTGTATTTCGTATTAATACATTCATAACATTCTTCGCTTTGAAAACATTTTGAGATCTAAACTGTTGTTCTGCTATGAGACAAACCTGTATTACATTATCCGATGCTCGTGTTAGTTTACCCTGGCTTTTTTTATCTTGTATCGTACATAGAGATTGCTCGGACGTAAGCATTTTCTTGCACTGCGAACATTTAACAAATCTCCCAAGACTCTTAGCTACGAATCCTGAGATGAATGCGACGATGTGATTAATGTATGTCCTATTAATATTTGCGAAAACAAAGGGTATACAGTAATCGTGATCCAACATGGCGTTCAGAGACACCTTCGTGATTTCCGAATCATCATTGCGTTTAGATGCAGACGCATTCGCAACACACCTGCAAGCCATGGTGGAATTGATTGTAGAAGTGCTGTAACTCTTTTTCGAAGTTTGTAATAGAGTAGTATGATCTTGCGAGATGCAGTTTGCCGAATCCGACCCTTTGATTTGCGCGCAAACCAATAGCCATTTGAACGATGATTCAAATTGTTCAGCAGACGGATTGTTGTTATATCCGCCGCGAGACCGAACCGCAGAGAAAAAAAGCTCAAGATGCTCTTGGGAAAGTTTATAAGTTAATAAATATTGTAGCGGTGAGATTGTCGAAGCTGACCACGCATCAAAGATTGCGACAACATTTTCCAGCGCGCTCATGAGTCCGAAAACGCCCATCCTACGTTTCGATTTTAAAATCGGTTTATTCCCGTCTGTAATTGAACTAAAGTATACCCGAAGTCTATTAACTTTTGAGCGTACTTCTTGTATGTTATCTTTACTTATACATTGCTTGCTCGGATCTTTCGATATTTTTTGGCGAGAATTTAGTATATCGAAACTATCATTTACAGCCAAACAAAACTTTTCAGTCTCTGCAGCACCTTCAAATTCAGGGCTTTTCACATCGCACCGAAGAAAATTTAAGGCATGAGCTACGCTACGACTCAGGGCTTGAGCTGCTAATTTAACGTTCATTTTTTCCTGTTCCCAGTTCACATGACGCTTTCTGATTTTAGTACCGGCGTGGAGACCGTACTGATATTGCAGCATCACAAGAGCACAAAAATATGACCACTTTATGACATTTCTATCACCATCGTACAGTACTTTTCTGGCAGCTAATGCATTACGGATCAATTTGATAACATGACAAGCGTCTATTATTACAAAAACGGGGTTTTTCGTCACAGGATGTGGAAAATTTATGCTCAATGTACTGTTAAAATCCACTGTCGCATCTAGACTTTTTGCCATTGTTACATTGCTCAACGCCCCATCGAATGTTAGCGAGGTTACATGGACTCCAGTTTGATGTAAATCTCTCAAGCATTGCAATATAAGTTCAGCTCTTCGTTCATCATTCAAGCTACCGATTAAAAAATATGCCATCGGAATTTTCCAATGCTCATTCAAACAAACGACCATCACGACCATAGCTTGAGTTGTCATCGCGGGCTCTTTATTCTTTGGGTCACAGCCGTTGGGGTTGCGAATAACACCAGAAAAACATTTTCCGTTCCAACGCACATGTTTTCTGATAGCCATATCGTCGACCGTAATGCTGCACAACAGTTCTTTTCCATTTCGGTGCCCTAAATATATTTACAATTGTTACCGTGGAGGTCTCACGATGTCTCGGTAATACTCACACGTAGGAGCTTCACTTCCTTCTCCATCAAAAAAATTTTCTTTACTAAAAGTTTCATTAGCAATTTCGTGTTTTTAGCCTTTGTCTTAGTCGTCGATTTGTACGCTGCAAAGATTCTATTTTTCGTTGACGATCATTTAGTTCCTGCTTTATAGCCTCCAAATAAACTTGCACAGTTGGTGACGATTTTGACATCTCTTCCCACGGTAAATTATTAAATCGAACATTTTTCCTCGAAATACTGATAGTATCGGGCAGCTCTAAGACATGTCTACAAAATATTAATAATTTAGAAAGATGTGTTATTGCTGGTGCTGCAAATTCTTAAGAATGTATATTGGAAAAAGGGTTCTAATCAATTAAATTAGCTTACTCGTTTGAGATTTCTGGTTTTGGCCTCTGGGAATTCAATGTAGCGTCATTTTGGGGGCTGCAGTTACTCGGAATCGAATCAAGTATTGTATCAATCAATGGTACTTCGATCAGGTGCATTGTAGACGATTCAACACTATTCTCGTTATGTTTTTTCAGATTTATCGTAGGTATGCTGCCTGTTTTTAACAAACGCCTTCCATACACAAGACCATAGTGATAGCAATCACCATGAAAGTGACGCGAGCAAATAGCTGCTCCTTTTCCTGGATTTTCGCCAGATCTTCCTGCGGTATCGAGCCATTGTCTCGATAATGCGAGTCAACGGGAAATCTAAAATTTGCAACCAAATTATAAATCGCCGAAATAGCTAACCATAACCTGAATACATTATAAGTATGACATAAATAACTTACTTGTGGAATGATAAATCTTCTGATTTGTCCGATCTTTGCTTACAAATGAAACACGTGTAAACCATCGAAACAATGACGACGAACAATTATTTGTTCGTACTCGAAAATGTTCGAGAACGTATAATTTTTATTCGAAAATGTGCGAGCACTTATAATAACGCACCTCAAATCGTTTCGTGATGTGTTATATTACGAGAACAACGGGGGAACTCTTGTATCTATTACATCCCTGGCAGCAATGGACAAAGCCAATGAAATTCTTAGAAAGAGACAACAATTGACCTCCTTCTCGTTCCCTCTTTGTCTAACTCTGGCGGACACTTTTGGAAGGCCTTTATGTATGGATCGCGCAGCCCATACTCCATACCCTCCATACCACGTCGATGGTCGTTACGGTCGTTACCTCGTTACCATGTTGCCAACTTGCCAAAATGCCAAGTCCACAACCACGAGCCAGCCCGTCGGCAAGTCAGATTCCACGATACACGAACGCCGATACGAAACCCTGTCCATGTGTATTGTGTTTTTTATTGTCTCGTTTGATTTCCAGGTATTCTCGAGCATAATGCCAATTTATGCTGCTTTTTGTTACAGGAGAAAGCTACGACATTTTCTTTCGACTTTCCTTATTATAACTCTGTTCTGTATGTATTTCATTTATCATTGCCGAAAGAATGCGACGCCTTCTTCTGTCAACAACGCTCGATTATTCGCGAATTACACGCTCAGTCAGGTTTTCCATCGTTCGATTCTGTATCCTCGCAAACTCCTATGCGGTACGAAAAGAGTTGTACGTTGACTATAAACTCCTGATAATTTGTGTCAGGACGACCATTTCGAATATCGATTCGTCCACGTCGCGTAGCTGTACGCCTTGCTATATTTCGTTCATGTGACACATGGTCAATAACTAAACGACCGAGTTGCATTTTATATGCGTGAAAAGCTTACGATAGCGTCAGTCTGCTCGATACAGAGCTCTGTTTGCGGATCGAAGACAACCTCGAGCGCATCATGATTGACGAGTCGCACACAAGCAGCGAGTCCCCCTGCTTGGCTTCCATGGATGACGCAATAAACTGCATGGATTTCGCGTCTTCGCGCTCCATCGCGCGTACTTGGAATTTTCAATGCTGAAAGTTCGTTCCGTCAAACTTGATTATTTCTCTGCTATTTTTCCGCCCATACGCGGTCATCGAGTCACTGATTTTAAAGACGTGTTGTTACGTACTCTGGGTCAGTAACATATTGGGATTATTTGGGATTTATTGAGATGTATGGTAAGCTCGAGTTGAGGATCGGATGGCTGGAATGATGGATATCACAACTTATTATTTGGCTCTTGGCTCACTATACTTTTGTTTGGCACCACGCATAAACACCTCCGTTCTTGGCCGTATCTGAGCGACAGGAGAGCCAGAAGAGAATACACCGGCGAAATAAGGAACTGCCTCGACTCGAGATATCTCTCGTTCGACCAATTGCGCGCTCGTCCTATGGAAGATGCGAAAGGTCACTAGCGTCACTAGCAGATCAGTCATTTTCCCTCAAGCGCATGTAGCAAATCGATCGAACATGTTCTTTAACAATATTCAATATTATTATACATTTTTTAAATAAAAAATAGTTATACGCATCGCGTCTAGAGCGTTCGACCTACCGAAAACGTAATTTTTATAAATGTATACATCGATATACGACCATTGAATTAAGAAACATAGTCATGGAGTACATAATATCGGTTATACGATACACAACGAACGAAGAAGAATGATATTTGAAATATTCATACATTTATTTATCGAAGCTACGCCGCCATCTTTACAATAGTATTCGCATGTAAATAAAAGTTTCTTATTTTTATTTGAACGCCAATAAAAACAATTATTAAGGATGGGTCGTTCGTTTAGCCGCTATTTATCTATCCATCCGTCTGTCCGTCTACCTCTACGTCGAATAAACGAAGAAAATACATACAAGAGTGGTTAGTACGAATGTTGACCACGTGTAACGATAGGCTCGAATTTTCAAAGTTCCTTAATCACTATAGTCGCCGAACAATAATAATAATCATCCGCTTCGTTATCGTATAATGTTCGTTAACGAGGAAAGAAGGTTCGTTTTGTCAACGGTCGACCGCCACAAGCGTACTGACCGAGTGTACTAACCGAGGGTAGCGAGTCGTTGTTACGTGTGCACGACGGATTCTCGACGAATCCTCCCAAGATGCGAGAAACGAAAGGAAGACAAAGATGTCCGGAGGAAACGGCCAATCGTATGAGCAAATTATGTTTTTGGTCGGTAATTTAATAATTCAATTATATTTAATCGCTTTAACCAAGTATTTATGTCCGATTGATGATAAAAAATTTCCCACCCTATAGGTGGATGTTAAAGTTATTCTGGAAAGGAGCCAAAAGAGATCTGGAAATGGATGATATCTATGCTCCATTGAAGCACGACGAATCCGAGTACCTTGGCGATTGTTTGGAACGGTAAAAAATATTGTTCGTTATCGGCCGTTTCAGAAAAACCAATCACGATCCTCGTTTATTAACCGTTTAGGTATAAACAGAATCGTTATTGTTACTTTGTATAACGATGGTTACAGGTCGTGGAACACGGAACTAATGAAACTCAAAACGATGGAATATTCGATCGGAAAGGACGGGAAAAAAATGGCGGTAGCCTCGACAGCCCCAAACTTGGTTCGAGCGATATTTCGAACTTTCTGGTGGCAATATCTCTCCGTTGGACTTTTGATCGGCGTAAACGTCGTCGTGATACGTACGTTCCAGCCAATATTTCAAAAATTGATCATCGGCTATTTCGTTGGTAATGGTAGGGCCGGAGGCGAAGAAGAAGAAGAAGAAGAAGAAACGGGAGGAACGAGCAAAGAGAATGCTCTGTGTTACGCGGCGGGTCTCGTTATCACGACCCTTGCGATAATCACGACGAATCATCATACCGGAGCTCGCGCCATGCAAGTCGCTATGAGACTTCGAATTGCGTGCAGTACACTCGTATACAGAAAGGTAGGCTCGTCCCCTACCGTTAAGGAGGTTGAAGCGTTGACCATGCATTAGACGAATTCCAAGTTTAATTATTTAAAATTCGTACGAACCTTCTTAACAATAATACTCAACTGTCGGTAAAATTTGAGAAAGTTTTACCATCTAGAAATCGAGTTATTTATTGTCAAAAATCGTATTTTTTCGTAACTTCCCATAAGACCTCGTGTTAAAGTTGCGATTTTAAAAACTGAATATCTCGATTACTAGATGGTGAAACCTTCTCAAATTTGTTACCCATTATAATACGATGCTCAAGAAAATTCACGCAAAATTTCAAAAAATTATCTTGGAAAAAATTGTATCCGATGATTTTGCCATTATTTTGTATATACTATTATGATTATGGCGCGTGAACCTCCTTAATCATAACAAACTTCATTCCTCGAGATTAAGATGAAATTTGTACGGGACACGTAGGTTTTGCGTTTGTCGAAAACGTCGTTGAATCGAACCACACCCGGACAGATAATTAATCTTTTGAGCAACGACGTCGGCCGATTCGACACTATATCGGCCCTCTTGAATTACATATGGATTATGCCGTGTCAGGTAACGATAGCATACGTAAATAGTATTCACGCACCATCAACGAGACTAAATTCTAACGGCCAAAGAAAATTCTTAGATAATGGTCGTCGGGGCTGTCATGTGGCAATCGATCGGTGCAGTGACCGTCGTTGGTTTGGGAAGTATTATTATTCTCATCGTTCCGCTTCAATTGGCTCTCAACAAATTCACTCGTTACATAAGAGCTTCCATAGCGATTCGTTCGGACAATCGCATACAGCTGATGAGCGAGCTCATATCGGGCATTAAAGTACGGAAATATATTATTATTCTGGGAATTAGGAGTATGACCGAGTAGTGAGGAGGTAGTAAATTTATCGTTGGCGTTATTTTGAAAAAGGTGGTAAAGATGTATACGTGGGAGAGACCGTTCTCGAGAGTCGTCTCCGAAGCTCGTCGATCGGAGATGAAAGCTGTCGCAAGCGCAGCTTATCTTCGAGCCCTTTATCTAGGCTGTATGATGGTAACCGACAAGATCGCTCTATTCTCGAGCATCCTGACTTACGTCTCGCTGGGTAACACACTGAGCGCCGACGTCACCTTTCCTCTCGTCACCTATTTCAATATTCTTCAAGCTGGCGCTGCTTATTTCTTCCCACAAGCGTTGATTCAGGCTGGTGAAGCTATAGTCTCTATAGCTCGTTTGCAGGTTAATTTAATCCGATTGCCCGTCGCACGCTTTGTATGCTTTCAAACATTCAATGATACGCAATGTTTCTTTGGAAAAATAGGCATTTCTTTTACTCGAGGAGGTCGAGACTGGTGAGGATGTGGCTAACGGAAAATTCGAGTCCGAAAGGATATTTCATGGTGATGAAAAAGGAGAAAAGGGACGGCGGAAGCAGGAGAGGCGAGCCACCGAAAAGACAATAATATCAAGCGATGAAAAAAAAGAGACTGGATTATCGTCGGTAGCAGGAGGAGGAGAAGGAGCGAGGATAGAGATGCGTGACGTAAGCGCAAATTGGATCTTCGGCCAGCTGCCTCCTATTTTATGCAGAGTTTCCGTAAACGTAGCTGCCGGTGATCTTTGCGCTCTCGTTGGTCCGGTAGCCTCGGGCAAATCGTCCCTGTTGAGCGTACTATTGCGAGAAATACCACTTGGCTCGGGCACGATTATCGTTGGTCGGGGTTCGTTGGGTGCTCGAGGACATCTCAACGACGTTCCCGGAGAGATTAAACGTGGCTTTATCGTTGACGAGCCAAACTTGAGAATATCATACGCGAGCCAAGAACCCTGGCTATTTTCCGGTACGGTTCGTGAAAACGTCCTCTTTGGCCAGAGTTTCAACGCGAAACGTTATCAAGAGGTATTATCTCGTAGTACGATCGTTCAATTTCTTCGAATTTAATGAAACGGGGATTTTGTTTTTTGTTTTGGTAGGTAATACGTGTTTGCGCTCTCAAGAGAGACATTAGGAAATGGAGTCATGGTGACGAGACTGTCGTAGGTGAGAATGGCGTATCTCTCTCCGGCGGTCAAAAAGCACGTGTCAACTTGGCTCGAGCCGTTTATCAAGAGGCCGATATTTATCTATTGGACGATCCTTTGAGCGCCGTGGACGCTCGCGTAGCTCGTCATCTCTTCGACAAATGCATCAACGGATATCTCTGCGGGAAAACACGAATTCTGGCGACTCATCAGGTACAATATCTCAAGGCTGCGAACGATATCATCGTACTGGATCACGGGATGGTCAAGAACCAGGGAAAATTCGACGATTTAAACGAGGCCAGTCCCGAATTCCGTGCTCTTCTCGCTCAGATACGGAAGAGAGGAGAGGATCTCGAAAAACCGACTCGGCTCGACAAACGAGAAATAACGATGGACGAAGTATCGGAACGGGAAGAGGAGAGAGCCGACGATGATTCGAACGAGGTAAGAATTGGGGTAATGAAACATCAATAATACGAAGATATGTAGGTACGATGATAAAGACGAGCTTGGTCTAATTCGGTCGAGCCAGGATACCGAGGAGGAGCAAGACGCGGTCGCACCCCGGGACATGGACAAAGATCGCGAAGTATCGGGCAAAGGAGACGTTTCGTCTCGAGTTTACATGGAATACTTGAGAGCCTGCGGTAGCCCGATTCGCCTCTTCTTCGTAGTGTCGATAATGCTGATAGCTCAGATAGCGAATACATGCGCGGACTATTGGATAAGTTACTGGACGAATCTCGAGGCGGTAAGAATGAAAATGAGGAACCAGACGGATGAAGGAGGTAGTACGAGCGAGTACGAGTACGTGATAACGGGGAATAAGACGTTTTTGGATCGTTTCTTCGGGCTCGATAGCGATGGATCGTTGTCGCGAGATTCGGCGATAAACGTCTATGCATTTCTCATTTGTGGCTGTATCGTCTTCAACATGCTCAGAAGCTTCTTATTCATGCACGCGTGTATGATCGCCAGCAAGACGCTTCACGATAAGATGTTTGGGAGAATTTTGCACGCCTCGATGCGATTCTTCAACGCTAATCCATCCGGTATATATTTAAATCGTTCTCGCGATCTACTAAAAGGTAGATGTCGATTTTCCGATGGTCCCAGTGACTCGATCGATCGCTCAAATTCCACAGGCAGAGTCCTCAACAGATTTTCAAAAGACGTCGGGGTAATGGACGAAATGTTGCCGAGGGTTTTACTCGAGGCTGTTCGTTTGTTCCTCATGATGATGGGAGTTTTATCGATGATCCTTTACCTGAACCACTGGATGATCATACCCCTCGTCATTCTCGGATCTTTCTTCTACTTTTCGAGACTCTATTATCTACGAACTTCCCAGAGTATCAGACGACTCGAGGGCGTCAGTGCGTACACGCCTTATTTATTCCCTCTTACTTTTGTTCTCCTCGACTTGCTCCCGAATAACCGCGATATCCGATTCAAATTCTCTTTTCATTCTCGTTCCGCCGTATTTCAGGCAAAAGTCCGGTATTCTCCCAGGTAAAAGCTACGCTGACAGGAGTGACGACCATAAGAAGCGCTGGGTCCAACGTCGTAAAGCAGATGCGAAAAGAATTTGACAAACTTCAAGACGTTCATTCGGGTGCCTGGTATCTCGGTATAATGGCATCATCCACCTTTGGCTTTTATCTCGATCTTATGTCGTGCGGTTTTATCGGTAGCGTGTGCTTCTCGTTCATACTATTGAGCGACGTGGGTACGTATTGAAAATCGAGACGCTCGAGAACGCCGGTAGCTCCTTCCTTTTTGGCCTCAAACGACTAATAACAGGCGGATTCGCGTAGGTAATGTCTTTGGTGGAAGCGTCGGTCTCGCGATATCACAGGCTCTTCTGATGACCGGAGTTCTTCAATACGGCGCTAAGCAAAGCGCCGAAGCGATGACACACATGACCGCCGTCGAGAGAATAATCCAATACGCGGATCTTCCGAGCGAAGCACCTCAGACCTCGATCGATCCACCCCCATCAAACTGGCCGACGCAAGGTAGAATAATTCTCAAAGGAGTCTTTCTTCGGTACAGAAACAGCGATACACCGGTATTAAAGGTAAGGGACTCAAATGCCTCAACTTTCTTTCTCGGTTCGGGGGTCTGATTAACAAATTTGATGTCGTTACGAGGATCTCAACGTGACGATCGAGCCCGGCTGGAAGGTCGGAGTGGTCGGTCGAACCGGAGCTGGAAAAAGTTCCCTGATAGGTGCTCTATTTCGGCTGGAGAACGAGGGATTATCGGGAACGATAACGATCGACGAGATAGATACGTCGACGCTTGGTCTTGGCGAACTACGTTCCAAGATATCGATCATACCTCAAGAGCCCGTTTTGTTTTCCGGTACTCTTCGTTACAATTTGGATCCTTTCGGGCATTACACCGACGCGAGTCTCCGCCGCGCGTTGAAGGAAGTCGAGCTCGACGAATTGGTCCTCGAACAAATCGTACAAGAGGGTGGAAATAATTTTAGCGTCGGTCAGCGACAGCTCATTTGTCTAGCGAGAGCCATTCTCAAGGACAATCGAATACTGATGCTCGACGAAGCTACAGCCAACATTGATTCTCGGTAAATCCGCGGGAATTACCAACGATCGGTGTAACCTCAACAGATTGGTATTCGTATTATCTTATTTCCAGCACCGATTCTCTCATACAACGAACACTCGGTACAAGATTCGCCAAGTATACGGTAATCACGGTAGCTCATCGCTTGAATACCGTCATCGAGAGCGATAGAATCCTTCTTATGGACTCTGGACAGGAATTAGTGAGTGCACATTTCCTTCAAAATTAAAATTAATTAAAAGTTCTTGTCCCTTCATTGATTCGTTTGTTATTTTTTCAAAAAAAAAACAGGAATTTGGCTGCCCTAACGCTTTACTTCGCGACAATCCAAATGGACCATTTTCTCGAATGCTTGCCCAAGCCGGAAACGAAGCGGCCGAAAGTCTGCGAGAAACGGCAAAGAGAGCCTGTCGTCGAAATCAAAATCACGAGTGTGAAAAGAACGGTGATAATTTTCGATAACAAGTACGAAGCCAGCGAGTCTAAACAATTATTGTTTTCTTTCGTCTATATTAATACATTGAAACGAACATGAGATATGTTATTTCAAATACAGTATCGGCGCGTACAGTGCCGACAAAAACAATGTTGCTTCCCGTAAACGTTTTTTCAGACATCGCGACTAATTACTCGACCCTCGTTATCCGCTTATCATAGGCACCTGTGAGGCATAATTATGTACATCGAACGGCTCTCCGTTTTCAAGATAATATGCGGCAAAAGGTATACAATTTAGTGGCTAAATGCCATCCCGATCGTCCATCGTATACGAAAACGTTGAATAAAGATGTTTCTTATCGTGCGATCGAGCATATTCGAGGCAAAAAAGAGATGAAAAAAAGAGCTATAAAAACATATAAAGAAAAAGAAATGCTACTATACACGATCCGACGTGCTTCCTTTAAATGCGGAGGAGGGCCGTGCACACAAATAGTTTAAACTCCATTATCGGCGTTATTCACCCCGTTATCGCTCGTAATTTTACCATGAAGCCATTAAAAATGACAAACTCATTGTCATCCACGAGCACACGCGATATCATTCTCGCACAGTTTTTACCGCGCGACGTATGTAAAACGAAGGAACGAAAAAACGATAGAGATAGTCTTGGAATTCGTTTTTCGTAATATAGCGGTCAAGACCTCGGATTACAGGGGTTAAGATACAATCTTAATTTGAGAGATCGATTGTCGAAAGGAGGAAAAATGGACGGATTTGTTGTAGAGCCGAGCGGAAGATGTCCGGTAGAAGAAACAAATTGTATCAGTAGATTTTTTTTCTGGTGGATCAGGAAGACTCTTGTGAACGGGACTAAAAGGGATCTTACGATGGACGATATGTTTTATCCGCTCGAGAGAGACGAATCCGAGCCCTTGGCGGACAAACTCGAGAGGTAAAGCATTGTAATCGCCCACGAAACACTAATAAAAGAATAAGAATAATAGACGAAACCATAATGGCGATTCAAACAATAATAAGCGGTCTCCGTTTATAATCGGCATCGACAGAGCATGGAACAGAGAATTGGAGAAACTCAAGAACCTCGAGTACTCTCCAGGTGCTAAGAAGGGAAAACATACATTGGAAAGTAAAGAACCGAGTCTATGTCGTGCGATCTTTGCCGTATTCTGGTGGGATTATCTCAAGACCGGACTAGGAATGTTGATGATGAGCGTCGTTCTGCGAAACTTTCAGCCGATCTTCCAAAAACAAATAATTGCCTCGTTCAGCGCGAGCGGATCCGAGACCGTTGTCTCCAAAACTTCGGCCCTGTATTACGCGACCGGCCTCGTTTTCACCACTTTTTCCATCATAATGTTGAATCATCATTGTTGGGTGTCTGCTCAACGAGTCGCGATGAGAGTCCGAGTTGCCTGTAGCTCACTCGTTTACAGAAAAGTAAAATCGTTCTTCCTTCTTTTACAACTACTATGAGCACCACCCAAACTCAAGCCCACGTACAACGATTATTGATCGAGGGTTTATTCTTTTTCAGATATTACGATTGAGTAAATCTGCCCTAAATGAAACGACACCTGGACAGATAGTTAATCTTTTGAGCAACGACGTCAGTCGCTTCGACGTGGTCGCTGCGTTGCTCAATCAATTGTGGATTATGCCGATTCAGGCAGGCACTTTACATCATCACGAGCTTCTCTTCTTTATTCACGAATCGACGAGTTTGATGATGATAATGTATTCTTTCAGGTATTGGTAATTGGCACGATAATGTGCATGATAATAGGCCCGGTCGCGTTCGTTGGTCTATCCTGTCTTCTCTTCGCCATCGTACCCGTTCAATTTGTCGCAAATCGCTATAGCAAACGTTTTCGTCGGCGAATAGCCGTTGGTTCCGATCAAAGAATACAGCTCATGACGGAGCTCATCAATGGAATTCAGGCAAGTGGAGGCTTTTGGAAGATCGATGGGTTCGGGTTTGGGCTTCGATGAGCGATTAACGTTGTTTTCAGGTCGTCAAGATGTACGCATGGGAAACGGCATTTTCAAAAGTCGTTTCGAACACCCGAGAATTGGAGATGAAAGCAATTCGTACGACCATGTATCTGAAATCATTGACTTTCGGGATAACAACCTTCTCGGACAAGGTGAATCTCTACGTTACATTGCTGACTTACGTTTTGCTGATGGGACAAAACCTCACCGCCGAGATCAGCATTACCATGGCGACATATTTCAGTATTCTTCAGGCGAACGCGGCTTTCTTCTTCCCCCAAGCTGTTATACAGGCTGGCGAAGCTGCTGTCTCCATCAGGAGGTTGCAGGTGATTTACGCTTAAGGAAAAATAAATAAAACAAGGTAGAACGATACGCCAACGTGGGAAATTGTTTTCAGGATTTTTTGATGCTCGACGAGATAATCGGGACGATCGCCGACTCGTCGACGATGCCGAGCATCGATAATACCGATGATAAAAAGCCTACTCGGCATTATGACAATCCGACGTACGAAAATCCGGACGAGGGTCAACGCACGGATCCCTCGTCGGACATGAATCGGAAGACGAGCGATTCGAACGAGAACGAATGCGCGACAACGAACGAGACAGAAAGGATGGTCGAGGAATCGATGACGCCGGACGACGGTAGCTACCAAGCTGCATTCGTCGAAATGCAAAGAGTTTCGGCAAATTGGAAAAATGGTCAATTACCGCCAACCCTCTGCGACGTTTCGTTCAAAATTTACGGTGGTGAAATTTGCGGACTCGTTGGTCAAGTTGGTTCGGGCAAATCTTCTCTACTCGGTGTAATCCTCCGAGAGTTACCGATGGGAGCGGGCAATTTGTACATTCGTCAGAAATACGATACCGATCTCGATGAATTTCTTCAGAGAAGGGGCTACGTTACCGACAATCCGAATCTCGTCATATCGTACTCGAGTCAGGACCCGTGGCTATTCACGGGCACGGTACGGGACAATATTTTATTCGGTCAGCCGTACGATGCGACGAGGTACGACCAAGTAACGAGAGCCTGTGCGCTTCTGAGAGACATTAGACAATGGCCGCAAGCCGATTTAACGATCGTCGGCGAGCGCGGTATGTCACTATCCGGTGGACAAAAAGCTCGAGTCAATCTTGCAAGAGCCGTGTACAAAAAAGCCGATCTCTATCTTCTCGACGATCCTTTAAGCGCCGTTGACGCCCGAGTCGGCCAACATTTGTTCAAAAAATGCATCAATGGATTTCTCAAGGGAAAGACCCGTATTCTCGTGACTCATCAGCTTCAGTATCTCAAATCTGTCGATACGATAGTGCTTCTCGATCGGGTAAGTTTGTTGGGACGCGGCGCCTCTCTCTTCTCTCCGGATCAATAGCTTCCTTTTCCAGGGCTTGGTCAAAGCACAAGGAACTTTCGAAGATCTGTCCAAATCCAGTCCCGGTTTTACGTCCCTCCTAAACAGATTGAAAACATCGGAGGAAGAAAAGGAGAAAGAGGAGGAGAAGAAGAAGAAGAAGAAAGGTGATTGGCCCGGGGAAGAGGAAGAGATGATTTTCAGAACCGAGGATAGGGATCGCGTGGAACGTTCGGGCGTGACCAGTTGGGATTCTACCGCCTCGATCGACAGTTTAAACATGGTGGGTACGACGAGGTTTGACCGGCGTAAGCGCGCCGATCGAAAGGGGCACCGAAGCTCGATGAAATAAGAGCGAAAGAAGAAATGAAAAAAAATTACATATTAATCGTTTAACGAAATAGAGTCTCGACTGGATCGACGACGCGACCGCATTTTCAACCGGTAGTCAACGTTCCGAGATAACGATAAAGGGAAAATTATCGTGGACCACGTGGTGGCGTTATTTCAGGGCCGGAGGTTCCTTACCGAGGATATTGTTTCTAATGGTTATGATCGTATTGGGACAAGTATTTCTATCTTCGACGGATTATTGGATAAGCTATTGGAGCAATCTCGAGGCTATCAGAGCGAGCTTGACGGATCACGATTCGATCGGCGTTACACCCGAGGAATACGATTCTTTCGTCAACAACACGATGTTCTCGTACCTAGGGATGCTCGACGAGGTCGGCTTACTGCCGCGTCTATCGGCGATAAACGTCTACACGTTTCTCCTCGTGTGCTGCGTCGTATTCAATCTCGGACGGTGCTTCATGTTCATGGGGGTAGCGATGAGAGCGAGCCGTACTCTTCACGAGTCGATGTTATCCAGTATACTCGCCGCCGCGATGAAGTTCTTCAATGTAAATCAGTCCGGTTGGGTTCTCAATAGATTCTCAAAGGACGTCGGTACGATGGATGAATTACTGCCCTCCGCACTCTTGAACGCCACTCGAGTAATGCTCCTGATGGCGGGAGCCTTTATAATGATCATAATAATAAATCCTTGGATGTTATTACCGATGTTTGGATTAATCGCTGGCATCTATTTCGTCACGACGCATTACCTCAAGAGCGCTTATAGTATTAAACGACTCGAGGCGAGCTGTGAGTAACGCATATCTCTAGATTCTCGCGTCTTGTCAAATACGCAAACCATTCGGAGACACGATTATTATGATATTTCTTGACGCGCGCAGGCAAGAGCCCGATCTTTTCGCAAGTGAACGCTACTCTTCAGGGCTTGGCGACCATAAGGAGCAACGGTCCCTTGGTCGCTCGTACCTTACAAAAACAATTCAATCATCACGAGGACATTCATTCTGGTACGTGTTACATGACCTTCATTGCTGGAGCGGCGTTCAGCTTCTGGCTCGATCTTTTCGCCGGCGTATTCGTGGCATGCGTCTGTTTCACTCTCATACTCCTCAATGATGGTAATTAAAGGATCATTCTTGTGTAACGATGACGAGGATGATGATGATGATGATGATGATGAGATGCAGTATACGTTACGTTATATTACAGGTGAAACATTGGGTGGTACGGCCGGTCTTGCAATTTCTCAATCGATACAGCTCACCGGTATACTTCAATTTGGTATAAAACAGTGCGCGGAAGCGTGCACGTTCATGACAGCGATTGAAAGGATATTCCAATATATCGACATCAAGCCCGAAGATTCTGGAATCTCGAATAATCCACCGGCACCCAACTGGCCGTCCAAAGGTCGATTATCAATGAGAAATGTTTACTTGAATTACAACGAGGATGATTCACCGGTTCTTAAAGTAAGTATAACAGGATTATGAGACGTTGGAGGTCTCCGACGAGAAACATTAAATATTAATTAAAAACGTAAATGGTGTTGGACTCTCAAGGGAATCAACGTGACGATCGAGCCCGGTTGGAAGGTCGGGATTGTCGGTCGTACCGGAGCTGGAAAGAGTTCTCTCATATCGGCGATATTTCGTCTCGAGAACGAGGGTCTCGACGGTGAGATAAAGATCGATGGAAGAGACACGGCTACTCTCCAACTTAAGGAACTCCGTTCTCGAATATCGATAATACCCCAAGAATCGGTACTCTTCTCGGGTACTCTTCGCTACAATCTCGATCCTTTCGACCGTTACGAGGACGCTGCTCTGTGGGACGCTCTCCGGGAGGTCGAATTGACCGATCTCACTCTGGATCATCGAGTCTCCGAGGGTGGGGCTAACTTTAGCGTCGGTCAGAGACAGCTCGTGTGTTTGGCACGTGCTATTCTCAAAGATAATCGTATATTGGTCCTGGACGAAGCGACCGCTAATATCGATTCCCGGTACTTACCTACCCTTGCCCTCCGTCTCGATCGTTTTCCACTTTTTCAATATTTCCTTTTATCTTTCAGAACCGACGCTCTCATTCAAAAGACTCTGAGGACGAAATTTGGCAGGCACACCGTTCTAACAGTGGCTCATCGTCTCATCACGGTTATCGAGAACGATCGTATTTTGGTGATGGACGAGGGTCGAATCGCTGTACGTATCGCCAATTCGCTTTTTGGCTACTTTGGCTACTTTTAATCGATCTATCCTCAAACAGGAATTTGGCTGTCCCTACGAGCTTCTACGGGACAATCCGGACGGTCCGTTCGCGACAATGGTACGGCAAGGTGGGCCAACGGTCGCCGACAATCTCATAGAGCTCGCCGAAGCCGCTTGTCTCCGGGTATCGCCTAAGCACAGCTTGGATCTTGCCAGTACCACTTCGACCGACGGTCTTCCTCCCGAGATGTAAATACCGATACGGGCAACCTATCGGCGTAATGCACGTTCCGCCACTGCTATATCTACTCCTCCGTATTATATGTTTATTATTCTTTTCCCCGTTGAATAAATGAATGCGAGAAAAACATTGAATATTTAATTACGAGGTCTCGATGCGCCATGTATCTTCCGTGATAGCCGCGATACCGCAGGTAGCGGCCTTTCTTATTTCAAACGGAATATCCAACATCGACGAGAATCCGGCGACTGTCAAGAATATCATTGCTCGACGATATACCTATCGTTTTACGTATTTCTTCTCGGCGAGTCTCGACTTCCCCCCCAAATCGGTCTCAGGAAAGCAGACACCGCGGTAATGCAGCCACTGCCACGTATACCGATTCGTGTGTTTCTTTATCGCTCAAGTATGAACAGCTTGTTTTGTACGCATTTATCCTGGTGGAATACTTGACGGTAGAATCAGTATTGCCGGAACTGTCGGAACGAGCGGACCGCCAAACTCCTTCTTTTTTCACGTTTCTCCGTATTCCTTCGCGTTATTTTTTTCTTTTCGCCGTTGCCACCTCCACTTCCCGTTGATCCGATCAGTGGGCATGATCGACGAACGATCATCCGTCAATTGAGTACTCGATCGAGTATTAAGCAAGTAAACGAATTTTGCCGTGCGAGAAATATCATCAAAAATCATGGACACGAAAGAGAAGAAGGCAAGGAAAAATCCGCAAGAGACGGCAAATCCATTAAGCCGTTTATTCTTCTGGTTTGTGAATTTATTTAACGTTGTAATTAACGCGATAACAATCTTGACGCAAGAGATAACAATATTAAGACTATAAAGCCTTTGGAAATAGGAATTGCGCTCCAAGGTCGGTAAGCATTTTCTTATCGCGCTTGGCCCATCATAAGCGACGAGCGAGTATAACGAACGTTGAACTAAACCCGTTGTTTGTTATACGAGTCGTCGACATTATATACTTTTCGAACAAGATGCTGCTACTGCTGCTACAGCTGCCGATGAATGACGGGAATTACGAATTTTCATCAATTTCTCAGGTGGACTATGAGACTTTTCTACAAAGGTGCCAAAGGCAATTTGGAGATGGAAGACTTGTACGATCCTGTGAAAGCCGATAAATCGGAACGTCTTGGGAACAGACTCGAGAGGTGAGCTCGAAACTGAAACAATTGGGATGTATGAAGAGCGATTGGTATATTGTATAAAAGAAAAAGTACAACCATCTCCCAAACTCCAACAGAGAATGGAGACTCGAGCTTGAAAAATTGAAAACGGTCGAATACGTTCTGAACGACGAAGGAAAGAAGATGAAGGAGAATCAACGACCGAGCCTGACCAGAGCGATATTTCGAGCTTTCTGGCTAAAGTATCTCTACATAGGAATGTTTTTGTTGCTGCAAGCGGTTGTTTTACGAACGTTTCAACCGAGGCTTCAAGCTTGGATCATCAAGTACTTCAGTACCGGTGATCCGAGCCAGATACCTACCAAGGACGAAACTCTCGGTTACGCGACTGGTTTGATCCTGACGACCCTCGGTGTCACGTTTATCATGCATCACACCAACCTCGATGCTCAGCAGATCGGTATGAGGGTCCGGGTCGCGTGTTCTTCCCTCGTCTACAGAAAGGTCAGCTTCTTGTATAATGATAATCTTCATCGACATGCTCGATAGATCGGCGATACGGGGTGCAACTTGGTAATATCGGCGCGATCGTAGTGATACCGGTCGAACTTGCTAAATAAGAGAAAAAGTAAGAAAGAAAGATAAAAAAAAGGTATACGAGATAGCGAATCGAACGTCGCTCGGAACGAGCTAAATACAACGGCGATAGAAACCGCCGCGTGCCACAATTTCCGATAAGTATGCGCGCAAGGAGCTCTCAAATTTTCATAACGCAACGATATTCCATTGTCAAATACATGAGCGTATGTGTGTGTGTGCGTGTACTCGTAGTTCGAAGCCAAACGAAGAGATAACGAAGCCCCGTCGACGAAAAGACCGCTTGGTTCGGGCGCGGCTTAAGCCATTTTATTTCCTTTTTTCTTCTTTTCGTTATTACGTTCGAGCCCATGGGCCCGAGATAATTTAAGGAAATAAAAGCGTCGTTATGATTTATAATCATTCGAGCGTTAAATTCATCGCCGACTTTCATGCGAGATACGTCAAATGTTATTTATCGTTTCAGTCATTGCGTCTCAGCAAATCGTCGCTCGATCGCACCGCAGCGGGACAAGTAGTCAACCTGCTCAGCAACGATGTTAATCGATTCGACACTCTTCCACTTTTCCTTAATTACGTATGGATTATGCCGTTTCAAGTACGTCCACGATCGAGTCTTGCGGCGGAGATTTTTCTTCTTTTTTCTCTCTCTATCTCTCTCTCTCTCTCTCTCTCGCTCTACCTCCCACCTGCATTCGCACGATTTGCATCATCGTCATTATTATTGCTCTCGTATTATTATTTTCCGATAATCCAGGTCTCCGTTGTCGGATACGTCATGTGGCAGAGCGTTGGCGTAAGCGCGATCGTCGGTATAGCCAGTCTCCTCGCACTCGCGATTCCGGTTCAAGGACATTTGAGCAAGGTCAGCAGTAGACTCAGAGCTCGAACGGCCAAGTTGACCGATCGGAGAGTACAGCTTATGAGCGAATTAATAGCTGGGATTCAGGTATGTCCTTCTTCCTCGTCCTTCTTCCTTTTTTTAATCCAACTTTTCTTTTCATTCCCTCTTTGTTGAGGCGAGTCGGTCATTTTGTTTATTTCTTCACAGGTCGTGAAAATGTACGCTTGGGAAAAACCTTTCGAGAAGATCGTCTCGGTCACGAGAGCTCGTGAAATAACAGTTATCAAAAAATCTTCCTATCTTCGTGGACTGTATCTCGGTATAATGGTCTTCACCGAAAGAACGACGCTTTTCTTGACCCTCGTCTCTTTCGTATTAATGGGCAATACTTTAACGGCTGATATTTCTTTCGAGCTCGCGACCTATTTCAATATACTTCAGATGACGACGGCTATCTACTTTCCTCAAGCTTTGATAATGTGTGGCGAGGCGCTTATTTCGATCAAGCGACTCGAGGTAATTTTGTGCCGTTTGTTTTTCTTTCGCTCCTTCTCTCTTTTACGATGTTGCAAACATTAATTAAAAACGATGAATTCCAGGAGTTTTTGATGCTCGACGAGGTGAACAATACCGACGAGGGGAGTAACGAGTCCGCAGGTGATGAGCCAACGAGCAAAATCACGGCAACTTCGAAACACGAATTCCTAGAAGTTGAGAAAAAAGAAGCACCGAGCGTAGAATTGGTACGAGTTTCGGCAAACTGGATCGCCGGGATCTTACCTCCGACCATCTGCGACGTTTCGATGAAAGTTTCGGCTGGTAAATTGTGCGCTCTGATCGGTCCTGTTGGCTCGGGCAAATCGTCCCTTCTGAACATCCTCCTTCGAGAATTACCGATCGGCGCGGGTACCGTCTCCCTTTTGCAGTACAAGGAAGATAATAATCCAAAGTCCGGGCTTAATTTGAAACGAGGGTTCGTCAAGGACAATCCGAACTTTAGTATATCGTACGCGAGTCAAGATCCCTGGTTGTTCGTCGGTACTGTCCGGGACAATATACTCTTTGGCCAGAGTTACGAGAAGGCTCGATATCAACGGGTCGCCAAGGTATGCGCCTTGTTGCAAGATTTTCGTCAACTACCCGAGGGCGATATGACGATTGTCGGTGAGCGAGGAGCGGCACTCTCCGGTGGTCAGAGAGCAAGGATTAATCTCGCGAGAGCGATCTATCGTCAAGCCGATTTGTACCTTCTCGACGATCCTTTGAGCGCGGTTGACGCCCGCGTTGGTCGTCACCTCTTCAAGAATTGTATACTCGATTATCTTTCCGACAAAACTCGTATTCTCGTCACTCATCAGTTACACTTTCTTAAACAAGCCGATACGATCGTCATGATGGACCGTGTGAGTTGTCGCAACGTTTTCCGAGAGATGACTATTCTTCGCATACTTCCAATCTCGTTTCAAAGATCATCCTCTCTTTTTATTTTACTCAGGGCGCAATCAAACATCAAGGTTCTTGGGACCAACTGAAAAAAACGAGTCCAGATTTCAAGGAGATGCTCGATCGTATGGACCAAGAGGATAAATCGTCGGAAGAAATGGTCATCGAGCAGCAGCAGCAGCAGCAGCAGCAACCGGAAGATACCGAAGTTTCTTCACACGAGACAGAGCCCGGCGACCAGAACGACGATTCCAAGGCACCCGTCTCGGTCCACAAGTGGGAGAGTTTTCGAGGCTCGACACCTCAACAAATTCATGACCAAACTATCGATTCGAGCGACGATACGAAGCATCTCTCCGTGGCAGACAGAAAATTTTCTCCACCGACACCTGCCAATTTCGCAAATTATCAGCCAGCGTCTCCATCGACGCTGGAGGATAACTTGCGTAGATCTTCCGTCCGTTCTCAGGAAAGCTGGCATACGGTGAGTAAGAGGGAGTTATTTTTATACCGATAATATATAGCGCGTCGATCATAACAACTTGCTTGCACAGGTAACGGAGGATGAGTATGCCCCAAACGGAAACACAGCTGGAAATGGTAACGAAGAATTAATGACGACCGGAAGATTGGCCGGCCGCGTATACGCTTCTTATTTTCGCTCCGGCGGTGGAATCTTCATCCTCACTCTACTCCTTGTCAATTTACTGCTGAGCCAAATAGCAACGAGCGGGGCCGATTATTGGCTGAGTTATTGGACGAATCTCGAAGGGGTTCGAACGAGTCTCGACAATCCCATGACTCCGATCACGGTCAATGAATATAACACGATGGTCAACAACAGCTTCATATCGTTACTCGGTGTACTTGATGACGACGGTCTATTGCCAACGATGTACGCCATTTACATCTACACTTTCTGCATCGTTTCTTGCATAATATTGACGCTGACGCGCGGCTTTCTCTTCATGAAGATTTGCATGGTGGCCGGACGAGTTCTTCACAACAAAATGTTTGCGAACATACTAATGGCTACCATGCGCTTCTTCAATACCAATCCATCCGGTAAGAGCAGTATGAGAGAACGATTGGCATGAAATTACCAAAAGGATAATGACCTGCGATAAAAAAAAATAATGTTTAATCGTTTTTCATGGAATACAGGAAGAATCCTGAACAGATTTTCAAAGGACGTAGGCGCGATGGACGAGCTCTTGCCAAAAGCTATGCTCGAGGCTATTCAGATATTTCTCGTTATGATAGGAATACTGATGATAGTGGCAATCGTTAATCATTGGATGATCGTACCTATGGTCATAACAGCCGCTCTCTTTTACGTAGTCAGAATTTATTATCTCAATACGGCACAGGATATAAAACGTCTCGAGGGAATCGGTAAGTCCGACGGATCGTATTAATATCAACGTTTGACTATTATTGACGGAGAGATATGGGATTATTGCCGTTTCAGCCAAAAGTCCGGTATTCTCGCACGTTAGCGCCACTTTGAACGGTCTTACGACAATCCGATCCAGCGGCAACGACATTCAGGAGATGTTGCGGAACGAATTCGATCGTTGTCAGGACACTCATACCGGTGCATGGTTCTTGTACATCGCGACGGCATCCTCTTTCGGCTTGGTCCTCGATCTCATTTCCTGCATGTTCGTCGCATGCGTATGTTTCTCGTTCATTCTCATCGACGCAGGTTTGTACCTCGATTTCCCTAATAATCATCCATGATTCAATATTATACATTCGTCGATGAAAACAATTGTCGCGCAGATGGAACTTTTGGCGGATCGGTCGGTCTCGCGATATCCCAGTCGTTGGTTCTTACCGGAATGCTGCAATACGGTGTCAAACAGACGGCCGACGTTCAGTCCCAGATGACCGCCGTTGAAAGAGTTTTAGAATATACGGATTTGCCAAAGGAAGGACCTATGACGTCGCAAGATCCTCCCCCAGCCACGTGGCCTCACAGAGGACGTATACAAATGAAAAATGTATGCATGAGATACAGCTCTCAGGATCCACCGGTTTTAAAGGTCGGTCGATAAGCCCATAATAGAGAAATAATTAGAATGAGCTTTCTCTTATTTACCGTGATTCAATTTTCAATTGCACCAGTAGAACTTGAATTTGGTGATAGAACCTGGCTGGAAAGTCGGAGTCATTGGCAGAACCGGGGCTGGAAAATCGTCGCTCATATCTGCCTTGTTCCGACTCACGGGCGAGGGCTTGGAGGGTGAAATCACCCTCGATGAACGTGACACGGGTAGCGTCGGTCTTCAGGAACTAAGATCCTGTATATCGATTATACCTCAAGAGCCGGTACTCTTCTCCGAAAGTTTGCGATACAATCTTGATCCCTTTGGTAAATATCCGGACTCGGCACTTTGGGACGCGTTGCGTCAAGTCGAACTTGGCGACATTCCATTGGATCAAAAGGTCACCGAGGGTGGTACGAATTTCAGCGTTGGTCAGAGACAGTTGGTTTGTCTCGCGCGAGCCATATTGCGCAATAATCGCGTACTCGTACTGGACGAAGCAACCGCAAACATCGATTCTCGGTAAATGGTTCAATTCCATTTTCTTTTTTCTATTTTTTAATTTACTTATTTCTTCATCTCTCTCTCTCCGTTTGTAGAACCGACGCACTGATTCAGAGAACTATAAGATCGAAATTTGCTGATTGTACGGTCGTCACTATCGCTCATCGTTTAAACACGATAATCGACAGCGATCGAGTACTGGTTATGGACAATGGAGAAATGGCGGTACGTTCATTTACGATTATGACCTAGAAAATGTAAAATTAAAAAATGTTTTGTCTTTCGCAACAGGAATACGGAACGCCTTACGAACTTCTCTTTGAGAAAACGAACGGCCACTTTCATCAGATGGTGCGTCAAACTGGCGATGTTATGGCGGATGGCCTTATGAATTTTGTCGCCAACTCTCATCGACGCAGTAACTCTCTTAGCCGAGTATCGGCTCTATAGATCGCGATCACTCGAGAGAGGCTTGCGAACGATCGAGTAAAACAAACCGAAACAAAACACACGATAGAATTAATAAAGCGTGCGAAAAATGTTTCGCAGGCGTGCCAATCGATGTATTACGTATACAAAAGGTATTTATTGTACTATTATTAAGTCTAACTTACATCCGAAATTGTTTTATCTATACCAAAGGAACGAACATGCGCGAGTCAGTATTCACTGCCGACTGAAACATTTATTTTTCTTCCTTTCATTTTTTCTTCAACGATCGATCCTCGATTTACCGAGATCATAAAAATGTGTGATCGTCGACCGGACTGAGAGATCGCTCGACGCTCTGCTGTTGCGTCACGAATATAGTTTGAGGTTTTGTTGTTGCATTTCCCTGATGAAAGATCGAAAGAAAAATTATCAATACATTTTGGACGCGAGATTCAACGAGGGATCATTCGATCAAATTACCTGCGTCACAACCGTTGTGTTTACGTGATTGTTGTTCGCGACGCCAACGACCACTCTCTTAGGGATCGTCGCCGGGGTCTGTTGCTGTGTCAGCGAATGTGGTTTCGCGGGCTGAACCGTCGCCGTACTTTGACCTACTTTAATTTGTTGCTGTTGCTGCGACTGCGTTTGCGAATTCGGCGAAGCCTGTATCGTATTATTTACGATTCCCGAACTCGTGGGAGTTTGGGACCGTGACTGAAGAATGACAAACTTTTGTCCAGCCGCCGGCGCGGGAACCGACGCGTTTCTTCCGGTACCGAGCATTATAGGACGACTTCCGGTCTGCTGTTGGCTCGAGCTTGACGGTGTCGCAACTGTAATGTTTTCTAATCGTCGTGTTGTTTAATATTAAACTCTACTCGAACATCGTCTATTTTGCAAGATTAACGAGGATGAAAGTTTCTCTTTTCATCTTACCCGCTTGAATGATATTCTTGGTGCCGATCGTCGTGGCGGCCACGTTTGTCGTCGTTGTAGGAGCTTGCTGGCTCGTCGTCAGCTGGCTAGTTGTGGTCGACGGGGTCGACGGTGTCAGTGCTGTCGGTTGTGTACGGGCCTTGGCAACTGCCGTACAGAGCATTGGTCCTACGTATCCGTATTCCTGTTTGTATTCCTCGACATAATCCGGCGGTGATCTTATCGTTCTCAGAACCGGCGCTACGCATTTCTACGATACACCAATTGAATTATCATCATTCGTCACAACCTCTGCCATTCTTATATCCCAAGAAATTTAATTTTCAATCGCTATTACCAGCAAAACATTTCTTATGTGTCCAGCTGCGTTTTTATCGGCATTCGAAAGTGCGGCGCCCTCTACGCAACCTTCGATACGTTCCGAAATAGCTTTGATTTTTGGTACGACCAGCGCTTTTATAACTTCCGGTCCGAGCTCGCACAGGCCACCGATCGCTCCGTACAACGAGGCTGGAGGAGTCTAGAATCGACCGCGAATTTTTATCGATGAACGATTGATCGGAAAATAGCATATTTTAATCGTGAATATTTCAACTCACTTGGCTGTTTCGCGCCAGAGCCTGACTGTACATACGCGTAACTCTGGTCTGAACGTTGTTGGTCGATGTGTTAAAATTGCGACAAATTTGACCCATAAGTCGCGACGCAAAGTCCCGAAGAGCCCAGTGATTGTCCAGTTCTGGTCTCATGCACAATTGTCGCGACACTATGCACGTTGCGACGGACGGTATGAGCTCGTGAAGCTAAAGTCGAGTATAAATATTTTTCGTTATCAAGTCTTATAGGATGGAATGAGGTATTATTTTATAATCGACGATACTCACGTATTTTTCGAGATAAAGACTGGGATTGTCGAGGAGCGCCTTAACCATCCTCATGAGATAAATGAGCAGCGCGAGATTGTTCTGTACGACGTTAACTCGAACGCCTTCTGCGATAAATGTACACATTCTTGCAAGCATCTCGTGAAGTCCCGGATCCGCGGATAAAGATTGCAAAGCTTCCGCGCGTCTAGCCTCGTCCGCGCCGACGCAAGCTTCCGTTATCTCCTTATAATACAATTGTTGCTCGACGCTCAATTCGTGAGTCGCAAGTTGTTTAACATGAACGGTCTCGACGTTTCGAAGCTTTTGACTTTTTCCTCCGCCACCTGGTTTACCTACGCCCATACTTTGATTCTTTGCGGAAAGCTTGCTCGTAGGATCGACGCTCTCCAATTTTTGTGAATCTTGAGAGACAAATAAATATATATGAAAATATTATATAATATAATAAAAATAATCGTATCGTTATTTCTCGTACCTTTGGAGACGGGAGGTGGATTTTCAGGAATCGTTGGCTGTACACCATCGATACAGAGCCAGTGAGTTCTCAGAGTTATTTCCAGCGGTAACTTGGGCCATGTCTGATTTCCGGACATAGATAACATCTCATTGAGATCAATTTCTTTTTCCTCGACGAAATGCAACTCTCTACCACCGCCGGAAGCAAAACGGAAGGGTATATGATCCTTGGAGAAAAAACCGTAAGTGGGCTCGATGTTTTTTATCTTGAGAGCGTGGTCTATATCATGAGTCGTCATACGCTGACGCTTTCCATGTCTCATGAATTTTGCAGCATCCTGCGGTTTATGAAAATTGTCATGCTTACGTGATTTTTTAATGGTCGAATACACTTTTGTTTATTCTATTTAGAAATCGGCATTCAATAATATAAACTCAAAATCAATCTCACATCGTGAGTCTGTATCATAACACTAGTGATATGTATACACGGGAAAGATATATGTTTTGGAGGCGACGTACCTGTATGATTTCTTTGAGTCTGTAACTCACGTCTTCGGCCAGATCCTTGGCAGCTTCATCGGGTAGATTACCAACGCCTATACTCTCGGCGATAACTTTCATCGACTCCTGGGACAGAGTCGTCCCGTAAATTGAATCTCCGTCATTCATATTGTATCCGTGATTACCGTTACACCCCATATGTTTGAACAGTATCACCACACTAAGGACGCGAATCCTCAAGCTCCTTTCACGCACATTTTATCACATCGATTACGATTGTACTTTAGAGGACGCATCATCGGTTTAAAATCGAAGAACGAACGACAAGATAACCTCAACAGCTCTCGGTGTTCGGAGCCATGGCCGACATAGCCGCCATTCCGCAACAGTCGTACGAGTCGTACCTTACCGGCGGTATCCGAACCTCCGCGACCTCTGCTATAGTCCGCACATCAGCTCCATTAAGTTGGCCGACCGACTTGAACTTTTTAAATTTTTTCTTTCGCGATCAAAGGTTTTAATTGAAGCATCAAACAATATCGAACGGTTGCGAAAAAAGTGTAAAAATTCACTGTGGTTAGGCTAACTTTATAAGGCTTTCTAGAACACAATCACGGAACAATGATTTTTTCTAGAAATATGTTGCCTCGTTACGTCAACGAAATAGCTGTATTTACTTTGATCAAATGCCCCAAATCCGTGTAGAATATGTGGTGTGTGTAAGCGTGCCAAGTACGTAGACGATTCAAGTAGTTGGGGTAATGCGGGTCGGCGAACCGCATTACCCCAACCGTTTGGTCGTTGATCCGGTTTATTCCACACCATTGCATCAAACTCATTAGAGTAAATTGTGAATGATTTTTCATTAATTTATATATCTCCGTCATTGACCCGCATTGCTTTGACTCTTAAACGTTCCCCATTAGATATGCTTACATGTTCATTTAATACAAATCATTTATAAAATCGATCGGCGGAAAATGTCCGGGATGTATTTTCATTTGGGTTCTTCTCACAATCAGTAGTAAACCTTCCAATGGACCTCGTGGTAATACAATTAGTTCCCGATATAGAATAGAATCCAGCCTTTTTTCTATACGGCTATGCTACCTACATATATAGCGATGCAACCCCGATAATTTTCCCATGATTAGCAATATAATGCAGGAAAGACTTTTATTAAGCCGCGGTATATACGCTCGATGAATAACATCATTCGATTATCTCAATTTTGCATGCCAAAGGGTGTACGAAAGTTTGATCACGATAATTTGTGGTATACAATAGAGTTTGTGCAATCGCTGGAACGTCGGCAAGGGTCCACGTGTACGTTATCGAGATTGTGTACGCGATGCGTGTGTATGTATACAGAACCGTATATATAAGCTTATATGCGAAAACGGGGGCTGTTTTCCCCGGGACGGTAGAAGCAGCTTTCCATGCGCCGCAGATTCTCGGCAATCAGCGCGCACGAAGCGCGAGGAACGGCCCTTGCGTGTACTTCCGCGCGGATGCCGTTCAAGAGCCGCAGCTTCAGTTCGATATCGGACGTCTCGAAGAACGTGGTGCGTGTACTTACCTATTTATTTAATTTCCCCCGCTGCCTGTGTTGCCGCATTCGGTGTCTGTGTGTATGTGCGTACATATGTGGGTTATACGATTAACGCGCTCAACGAATAATAGTCAATGCTCAAACGATTTAAAATGAAAGACTCAACGTTACTCTCGTCACTCGGTTGACAACAAATCCGTCGTGGTCGAAGGTCAAATCCCGTCCAAAACAAAATAATTCATTAATATCATCGAGTCCATATACTCGAAAGAAATTATAAATCGCGATCACACACGAGACGAAAACTATTAAAAATAAATTCAAGATACGAGCGGTATAATTTCTTTAGCGGCTTTAGGCTATTTTATTCATTCACGGAATTACACGCATTATTCATCGATAACAATTCTGGAGCTTTAGTTTGTATCCGATATTATTGCACCTACTTGCACGTTCATCTTTGCACGCTGAGAGCGTAGCGTTAAGGGGGGATTCGTTTGAAAACACTTTTGGATGTCACGGTAGGTCAGGGCTGATGCATATCGATTGTCCTCCTAATGTTGCCCCTTCCGATTGTTTTTAATGTAATTTCCCGTAACCCTTTTATCTCGTTGATTGAAAAAAAACATTTCGTTCCCTCATATACCCTTATTATACGACAGTATATGATTTATATATAAATATAGGTATGGGACGGGTTTACGATTCGATACTCGAGCTGAACGATTGAAAAAAGAAGATGGGTTGTGGGTGGGGGTGCGTGATGCGTGTACATACCTACATATTATGTACGATGTATATTCATCACGCAACAAAATAATATTCGTACGTCCGTTGTAACGTGACAACACTCGTCGATTGTTAAAAGAAATATCGTTGGAGATATGATACGTACAGGTGTAGGAGCATATTGGATAAATGTGCAACAAGGGAGATCCGCGACAGAGCGGACCACCGTCATGAGGAAGCGGCGGCTCGGCTTACTCCATCGTCGAGATGCGATCGTCGTTGTTGGGCGCGTTGTAAAGGAAACAAATGTCTAACCTCGAAGGCGAAACGAACGTGGCATAAGAGGAATCGGGCTGCTGGACGTTGAGAGAGAGGAGGCCCATGGCCCGGGCTCAGTTTCACCAGCATCGGTGGTGGCTCGTCCTGATGGTTTTGACCCTCGTATCGGAATGTATCACGAACGTTGGCGTGTTTGCCGGTAGCGATCATCTCAATCCTAAACGCTCGTCCCCTTCATCCACATCGACGACATCCTTACCGAGCCATCAGCAGCAACAACAACATCAACACCGCTTTCATACCGGTGGAACCGACGTTGTCGTCTTTCTCGGTGATAATTGCGACGATCGTTCGGACATGACGGAAATCCAAGAATTTCTCGCAACCTACAGTGCCAAACTATCGGTCGGCATGCTACAAAGATCACGTGAGTCGATACTTTCTCTGATTCGTGTACGATATTTAATATGTGATAAATCAAATGAAGTTACATATCGAACGAAATGAAAAACGGTTCGTTTGATAAATGTGCACGAGGCATCATCGTCGTTAGACAGGGTACGAGTATAAGATGCGCGCGCACACACCATAGCTCACACTCTCAGCGGTAACTACGGCCGGAAACCTCTCTATACGAAACGTTCCATTTAGGCTGAATCGATCCGACTAGAGTGGTACGGAGAGACGCGTCCCGCCGCCGCCGCTTGTTTTGCCATATCTCGAGAAGGCGAAAGCCACGCGTCCCTTACTCCCCCAATCAGCCATATTTTTGCCAAATGCTATTTTATCCTTTACCCCTCATCGAGAATATAACGATTCAATTGATTCGAACATTTGGTCCCTGTATGATTTATCTACAGTTACATGCGAGAGCAAGTCTTGGGGTCTAGGGATTCTCGTTCAAGCTCTTGGCCAAGTGACGACCAAGGCGCTTATAGCTGCACTCGATCCAAATACTTGCGAGGTCGCAGCGCGACTGGCCCACCTCTGGGAAAAGCCTCTTTTAACCTGGACCTGTCCGTTGGTGAGTTTCCTTAATCGTATAAGCGACAAGACATCCGCGACAATATTTAAATAAATATATTTTTAAGCCAGCATCCTGCCACCATTATTCGTCGAATGTTTTTTTGTATTACTCGAAAGTTAACGAGACTCGTTGTTAATATCGATGACAAAGGGTTAATCGGGTGGGGAATGGTGGTGGTATTATCGATGCTCGGTGAGCTCGGTATAGACCGAGCAACGAGGCTTCTATACACGAGCCCAAGTCCCTTGTTGCAAATGGCTTACCGACTGTACTCACCTCCTAACGGTGTTGGTGGCTGTTCGCCCCGGCGGTCAGCTATTTCCATTTTTCGCCCCCTTGCCTACACCGAATACGCATCGCGCGCACAACAGTCCATACTATAATCGATAAACGGTAAGACAAGAATTATTGGTCAATGAAAACAAAGGGGAGAGTCGAAGAATTTATCTATCATAGTAAAGTAGAAGTAGAAAAATAAATGGGTAAGATATTATTTCGACGAGAGCCACGGTTCTCGAACATTCGGATTAACGAACAAGGAGATATTGCAGAGATTGATTCAAGAGAGTCAGCTGTCATCGACGATAAGACTTTCACCATCGGTACCGGCAGTCGCCCAAGCACTCGCCGAAATATTTCTTCACTTTCGGTGGAAGACGGTCGCTATCGTCGGTACCGGTAATTAATAATATTATCTCGACGAGAGATCAAGATTCGAGATAAACGGGGTAGTCCCCTCGTTTCTGGCGAGAATCGACGGACTAGAAACGTTTGCGCTCTTCTCGTATATCTTCGACAAGAGTAACGAGGATTCTTTCTCGATATTTCTCGGAAAAAGGGGATTCCCCCGTTTATCAAAAGCGTACAAACGCAAGCGATTATTCGTAATTAATTTTGGATGCAGACCACGAACCATGGTCGAGCCTGGATCGTTCGGTAGTCGGTGCACTCCGGAGTATCGGAGTAGTTCCGAGACATCACGCCGTTCTACCCAATCATGGAACGAGCAAGCAAATTCATGGAAGTTTAAGGCCGTTACAGACAATTTCTTGCAGAGGTAAGAATAATATTTTGATTACGGCAAACACGCGATACTAATTCGCGCCTCCTCGTAACGTCTCGATACGAGATTCAATGAAAGTTCTAATTCGTCGTCCAATTGTACAGTGATCGTGCTCTGTTTACCGGTGGATGACGAGGAATTTGCGAAAGAGGCGATCGCTCGAGTAAACGCCGTTGGAGAGTCCCGCTCGAAAAATTCGATCCTCATTCTCATCGATCCAAACGCCCCCGATCTCTTTTTACCTTTATTTCCGGTACAACAGACATCCTCGATCCCCGTCGACGGGAGCGGCACGACGACGGTAGGACACTCATTTTCGAATAACGATTCTATCGTAAACGCATCGGCGGAACGTCTGTCGCACGTACGACACACGGGGAAACGATTGAGGCGTTTTCCAAGTGTGTCCAAAAGATCGGAATATCGTCTACCGAGAAATCTACTGGTCCTCGTACCATTCGATCAACGGTAACTTATATTTTATTGATTCTCGATGGAAAAAAGTTGGGGGAAAGTGGGAGAGACGGACGAATGTCCTCCAAGAATGAAAAAAAGTCATTATGACCATTCGATTGTTAATCAGATACGATCTGGAGAGGATTTATAACGGTACGCAGACTTACGACGAGCCAGATATAATCGACCGTCTCAACGAGTCCCTCGACATTCTTACCCGTGACAATTCTTCCCTGAATGCCAACAATAACAAGATGTACACGTACGGGATACTCGCTTGGCGGGGTAACGTCGGCTGGAAACCAGTGCTTCAAGTCGTTGAACGCGAGGAAGAACGTTTGCTCGTTCGAGTTTTCGTCGAGAACAATCTGGCGGACGAGGAGAGCACGGACGTACTGTGCGAGGACGACAACGACTGTACCGGTAAACGATACGACAAAAACATCAATGAAACAAACAAAAAGAAAATAATATCGAACGAATAAGAGAAACACAATCGAAACCTATATTATTATCGTTGCACATGTATCAGCGAGCGACCTTAACGTCCTACCGCTACGAACGGCGCACATTGTCACGATCGTTCTGGGTTCTCTGCTCTTCGCTCTCATCACCCTCGTCACCGTCGCACTGATCCGGTAATTTGTTCACTCGTCGTTATTTTTTCTTCGAATTACTTTTCGTCCATATGAAACCGACTCATGAGGTTCGAAACAAAGTACCCTTCCCGTTATGCCCTTTCGTTCCAGAAGACACCTGTTGAACAAACGTATGTCCAAAGGCCCTTACAAAATAATACTGACGGCGTCCGATTTTGTATTTCCTCAGATGCCGGATTCTCGAAGAGTAAGTATCTTTATAGACAATTTTTCTATACGGGAATAAAAGGAAATTTTACGGGCCTCGTTGTCATCGTTGTCAGGTAGACGAGGGGATCGAAGCCATGCTCTGTTGCTGGCTCCATCAGCTTCAAGAATTCGGTGGTCCGGAAGTCGAGAAACCGGATCTTTTGCAGGGTAGCGTCGGATCTCTCAAGCCCCATGGGCTTCAAACCAGCACCGGCAGTCTCATCAGACACACGATACTCAAAGATCCTCGGGCTCGTTACAACGTGAGTCAAACTATTCGAGAAACATCTCGATACGTGTTCGATCTCTCGCGTGAATACCGATCATGTTTACAGGGTGATTTGGTTCAACTGAAAGAATTACCGTGTCAGGGTACATTCGAGCTTAAGAGCAAAGCCATGGACGTTTTGGTCACGGTAGTTAATTTCCCCTACATACCAATCAATTTTAATATCACTACGTTCATTTATTATAATCATTTTCATCCAGGTGCACGGGCTTAGACACGAAAATCTCAATCCCCTGATTGGCTGCCTGAACGAACCAACGAGACCATGTTTGGTTTCCGAGTATTGTTCGAGGGGCTCTCTCGAGGATGTGCTTGTTCAGGATGAGATCAAGCTCGATTGGTCCTTCAGACTCTCCCTACTCACCGATCTCGTTAGGGTAAGCGTCCCTCTACTATCCTGCCTGCCCGCTTGCCTGCCTACTTGTATACTTTTGGTGCACGATGCCAAGTACCACGGAATATATTACGTATCGATCGATTATCTGCACCGACAGGGAATCAAGTATCTCCACAGTAGCCCCATTCGCGTTCATGGTTATCTGACCTCGAGAAATTGCGTTATCGACGCCCGCTGGGTCCTCAAAGTAACCGACTACGGATTGCCGGCCTTCTACGAGGCTCAGAATATTATGCCACCGTCCAAGACCGCTCGAGGTTTATTTTTTCTTCGCTCGATCCTGAATTTCCAATGTTCCGTTGCTGTTTACAAACACGTTCATATATCGATGATCGATCGTTCTCATTTATAGATCTCTTGTGGACAGCTCCGGAGCTTTTGAGGCATCCTAATCTTCGAAAGAGGGGCACTCAACCCGGCGACGTTTACAGTTTCGGTATTATAATGCAAGAAGTCGTAGTTCGCGGCGAGCCGTTCTGCATGCTCTCTCTTTCGCCCGAAGGTCGGTATTTTTTTTAGATCCTTTAGTTTATCTTTCAAGCGTTATTGTCGAGCGAAATCGTAACGACCATGTGTCAATACAGATATAATCGAGAAAGTAAAGAAACCGCCACCCCTCATCAGGCCATCGGTGAGCAAGGGTGCAGCCCCACCGGAAGCTATCAATATAATGCGCCAGTGTTGGGCGGAAGCGGCCGATATGAGACCCGATTTTAACGCCGTTCACGATCTTTTTAAAAAATTGAATCACGGCAGGTACGCGTATCTTCTGGTATATCCTAGTAAAAAGCTGACGATGACGATGATGATCGAAACTTTTGCAGAAAGGTCAATTTTGTCGATACGATGTTTCAAATGCTGGAAAAGTATTCGAACAATCTTGAAGAATTGATACGCGAGCGCACGGAGCAACTCGACATGGAAAAGAAGAAAACCGAACAGCTACTGAATCGGATGTTACCGAGGCAAGTTTAACATATGACTGAACGAAATCGCGATTCTAATAATAATAATAATGCTAATAATAAATCCATGTAAAAGCATAGCTCGGTGGCGGAAAAGCTGAAACTCGGAATGCCGGTGGATCCGGAAGAATTTGCCGAAGTGACCATCTATTTTTCGGATATTGTGGGATTTACAACGATATCCGCGTGCTCGACGCCCTTTCAAGTCGTCGATCTTCTCAATGATCTTTACACCTGTTTCGACGCAACTATTAACGCGTACACGGTATACAAGGTTGACAAAAAAACAGTATTTTTATCCTTGTATAAAATAAGTCGAAGCAAAAGAACGAATGGATATACGGTAATATAATACGACAGGTGGAGACGATCGGTGACGCTTACATGGTGGTTGGCGGCTGTCCCGTAAGAATACCCGATCATGCTTCGCAAATTGCCACCATGGCGCTCGATTTGTTGCACCAAAGTGGCAAATTCAAGCTGAAACATTTACCAAAGACCCAATTGAGGCTGAGAATTGGACTTCACACGGGTAAGGGACGATCTTGCATCATTCATCATCGATTTTCATTAAAGAAAATTAATTTTTGTTTCTTTTTCTTTTAATTTGCGCGTATATGATAATGAACGAGGTAGGTCCGTGTTGTGCGGGCGTCGTTGGACTGACGATGCCGAGATATTGCCTGTTCGGCGATACGGTAAATACGGCTTCGAGGATGGAATCTACGGGCGCCCCTTGGCGAATTCATCTGAGCCAAGCGACTTGGGATCGTTTGAACGAGGCCGGTGGATATCACATTGAGTATCGAGGCAGAACCGACGTTAAAGGCAAAGGAAAGATGCCGACCTACTGGCTCCTCGGGAAACAGGGCTTCGATAAAGACCTGCCGACCCCTCCTTTACTCGGGTTGGTTGATTATCTACCTCGTGTGCGGTTCGACGTCTACCCCATCGACCCCACCGCCTCGCTCACTCTCTCTTTTTAATTCTCGCTTATCTCGTTTCGTCATCCGCTCATCACACGCTCCATTCGCCACCGTGAAATACATAAACTATATATAAATAATATATAAACTATATATATTTACAGTCTTTATAGGATATACGCTTGGATCGATCGACGTGTTTTATTGTGCGGCACATATAACTTAGAAAGGATATTTTCACGGACGGTATTGAATATTACCGTTAAACGAGGTTACTTTGAACAGGTTTTGGAAGTTTTTTGTATCATCTATAGCGTCCAAATTTTGTTTAAAGTAACTCTGAAAACTGTTAAAGTTACTCGTAATGTCGATGTAACCCCGTTTTACGGTAAAAGGAGAAAGAGAGAGAGAGAGTGAGCGCGCGGGAGAAGGAAGGTTGGAGCGATGGATATATAATTATTGGGGGATTGGTAGGATGGAGGAGAGTGTGATACTCGACAGTTTGCCGAGTACCGATGATCCGCCGTGCAGCAACGATACGACGCAGGAGCAAACGCACCAACAACCACCACAACAACAGCAGCAGCAACAAACGTCGATGCAACAAAATGAGGCAGTCTCAACGGAACAAGACAATAGTTCGGGTGAATGCAGCTACTCGTTCGCGACGAGTACCTCGGTAACGGGGATTGCCGAGCCCGCCTCGTCACCGTCGGGCTCGAGAATAAGCGCCACAACGACCACTGGCGGGACGAATAAAATAATAAAAAAGCATCAGCAGGTTTCCGTATCCGTTCACGACGATAAAAATTTGACTACTCCGCAAAGCGTGAAAACGCCCGAACGATACGTCAGCGGTAGCGGCACAGGAGCTACCATTACGAAGAGCACTTCCGGCGATACTCAGATATCTTTGGGCACACCGGTTTCGGCGAGCGAAGTTGCCGCGGCACTTCTCGGCGCCTCGACGACTTCTCTCTCTTCGATACAAGCGGGCAACGCTCCATTTCGCAGCAGACACGCCGGAAGAAGCGGAAGAGCGTCGGCGGTTATCGCTGGTCACGACGATCTCAGCACGCCCTACAATCATTACAGATGTCTTTCACCGAACGAGCATAACATAGGCGGTAAGTTTTAAACGATTCGTTTATTTTCTTAAATACGTTCATCGAGTCGCAAGATTCGATCAACATTTCGACGATAGGTTTTTCCGGTCAATTTTGGGGATAGGAGCGTATTTAACAATAAGTTGAGTGAACGGCCTCCATCGACCGTGGCCCGTTGCTGTTTCCCCCCCCCCCCCCCCCCCCCCCACGAGCTCATTTTCTCAGCGTTTCTCGACCGATTAATTAAAATAGAATAGAATAGCGTGTACAACACGGGTTCGATTATCGTGCGCAGGGAAAAGCTCGAGCGGCCGAGTGCTCAAGAGGCAATTCAGCCTGGACAGAGCCGACGAGCCAATATCGATGATTTCCGAGCAACAGCCGGGAGGAGGAGGAGGAGGAGGAGGAGTCACGGGTGGGCCGAGTACGAGCAGACCGAGCCAGCCTCGATTGTACAAGCAGAACAGCGCCGGTGCAGCCAACGACTTGGAAAGAATCGAGGAGATACCAACGAGCGTAATATCGATCGATGCGAATCAACCGATATTGCGTCGAGTCGACCATCATCATCAACAGCAGCAGCAACAGCAGCAGGGCTATCGTCATCATCACGCCACGTCCATGTCCCTCTCGGTCGAGTCGCTCACACTTATGCGTTGAATCACCCCGCGATAGAAAGCCCCGTGCTAAATTTATGCTCCATGTATCTATACGGTTCCTCTTCGATGAAGAAAAGATCCTCTACGACGTACCTTGGCGCGATCAATGCGTGTGAGATATTATAGGACGAAGAAACGAAGATAATCCAATCAAAGTTAATATATCAGAAACTTTTACGATGCCAAACTACCTCCCCAAGTATTATTACGTATCGGTAGAGTCAATGCTCGGTAGAACACGTACAGACTGGCTGGCCAGTTGTATTTTTTTCAATTCCTCTGCGCAAATACACGCGTCGTGTACATTACGCGGGATTAATATTACCGAAAACAAAAAAAAACAAAAAATAATAATATATACACGTATGTTGTATACTATACGAATGTGGTGCATCGATAAGGATCGATCGTTTGAGCATATTAATATACGTATATTAGTTATAAATACACTTTTCTATCGGCCTAATGAGTGATTAATCTCATAAAACTTTCATCCTCCTCGGACCGCACGGATAAGTGTCACGAATGCGCGTATATCGTTGCAAAAGACTGACGCGCGACCGCATCGTTCCTCGTTGATGAATCCAACTTTGTAATATAGTATATTAATTAATTAATTAATTAATGTATGCGTGTTGGGATGTGTGTACGTGAGCGTGCGCGAGCAATAAAATATCCGACGACGTATAGTTTGCAACGTAATCCGCTACAACGGATAACGCATTGATGATGAGAAAATAAGAGACGTTGCAATTTCCATAGATGCGTGATTGTTTCATAGTTATTATATATATATATACAGACATATATATATATATACATATATATATGTGACAATCGTTAAATCGAGTCGTTGAGACGCAAAGACGAGATTTCGATCCGTTAATTTACAATAACGGTATACGTGTGTGTGTGTGTGTGTGTGTGTGTGCTGATACAAACGGGAAGAAAAAGTCTCTGTTTGGTGCGAGTGAAGGTGTTATAATAAGTTGTAGCGCAGATAGGCGCGAATTTAAATGCGTAAGAACGGCAGAGAAGATGTTTATAAATATATATTTACATGTTGTTGAATAATAACGGTCGATGTTAGAGATAACGCGATAGAGATGTAATATACATTAAACGATGTATAGGTGCGTACAACATGTACGATTATACCAGACGTGCATGCGTATTTCTTCGTGTACGCCACCGGTGTATTTTTTCAATCGAATTCAATCTGCCCGTCTCTCTCGTCGCGTATTATATTTTCGTTCCCAAATCAACGATATATATATATATATACCTATACATGAATAATACACGTGATAAGTATGTTACAAAAAGGATATGTTTTCTCTGTGATCCGATATATCTCGTGTCATCGACTTTTATATCGTTTTTATTTATCAAACTAGTTTGTTACTCGAGGCCGCAAAAGAGACACGGAACAAATGAATATTCATGTCAATTAAGCGAATCCGATGAGATTCATCGGCTTGGGAAGCGCTAAAAAAAGCAGAGAGATGATAAACGAGCAAAGAATTTTGCCCTCCGCCCTACTTTCGGGTATAACTATATTACCTGCTGTGTTATGCGACGATCACGATAATTTATAATCGTTGTCTCACATTCTTAAAGACGCATTCATACGCATGACAATTCAATCCGAGAGTCAAAACTCCCTAGCCTCTGTTTGTGATGAAATATGGTGATCGCGAATCGTTATTCGTCGTAAGGCGCGCATCGTCGTTACAATAATAGTCGTAATAATAATTATAAATAACGTTGTTGATGAGATATTTGATTAAGGTGTCATTTACACAAAACGACTCGTCTCTGTGTTACTAACGCTCGAATAATTTTACGGATGGATGTTCGATGTTGAGACAAATTATAGTAGAATATGTTGTATATTTGCCGGAAATTGGGTATTTGTATCTTCTAGACGGTATTCTCCGTTGTAATTACTCATTTAGCAAAAACAGACTACAAGCAGCAATAAAAGTCTTATTGAAAATTACCTCGATCGTAATAACCCATCGATTTCATATCGTTTTCAAGATTGCACGAAATCAAATTAAAAAAATGTTTTCGCGTCCCTTGTGGTAGGTCGAGGATATGGAAGAAAAAGCCATTTTTTTCAAACATTTTTTTAATAACACAATGAATACAAGAGATATTGGCGATCGAACGAAGGAACGAGTTTGATCGAACTCATCGTATAACGGAATAACGACGCGAGTAGAAGCGTAAACAACGCGAGAGATCAGTCATAGCCGTAAGCCGGGGATGGTTCGTGCGGGGACCACGATTGCTCGTACTCTGGCGGTATCGACTTGAATACCGGTCTCTCGACGATTCTCTCAACGTAGACCGGTTTTTCGACGTATTCGACGTACTTAACGGCAGGCGATGGTGGCGCCACGTACACGTGATGGACTTCCGGTCCCGAATGCTGATATCCTGCCTTGTATCTGTTTTACCAAATACCGAGAGAGAAGATACGTGAGTAGAAAGTACATATTAAAAGAATCTCAACAAGTTTGGTCCATGATGGGAAGTCACGGTAGGTAGTGCGCTTGCGCACGCCCTATTAGTTACTATATAGGGTGCGATCGACTTGGGCGCTTACACGCTTTTAGCGTTCTTTGCTTTGTTCGACTTGGCGCTGTAAGCGCTTGATATAGCTTTTATGACGTCATGGATATCCGCCATCTTGCGCTTACAAACGCTACGGTTGAAGAGGTAGGGCAGCAAAAGCGTGAGCGTTTCAAGCGCACTTTTCAAGTCGAACGCGCTATAATAGCGCTTAAGAGTGTGAGCGGCGAAAGCGCGTAAGCGCCCAAGTCGATCGCACCCATAGTATTGCATACCCTTTAAAAACTCCAAGGCCAAAACCAAGTAGTCCCGCGCCGAGTATCTTTTTCTTGAGGAAGAGAGTTCTCTTTGGTCTCGCGTGCGATTGGTCCAGCTGCAGCGTAGCAGGTGAGTTTACACCCTCGTTGACCTGCGATTGAACCGCAGGGGCGGCAAGGCTATCGGCAGGGAACTCGGAGACCGCGTCGCTTACACGAAAGATGGAGCTGCAGAGCACCAAGCCGCTCAACAGGATCAACGTTGTACCGCGAATCATCTGCGTGTAACGAAAATATAAGTGGGGCTTCAATTTAGCTCTTTTCCGTATTATATACGTGCGTGTATGGTATAATATTCACCTTGGTTAATAATCAGAGTATTAACAAAAAGGTTTAACGAGTATCGCGGGCTGAACTTTGGGTCGCACGGTTGACGAGTCGGACGAGTGTACGATATTTGATGGAACGCGCCGATTTTATATAGGGATCGCGAGACGGGGACGATCGTGTACACAGACGATGACAATCGTCCCTCCTCATCCCTACTTAAGAAAGGAGATTAGTCGCGTGTATGCATACGCGTACAATTACCAATGAGGAACGGGTGTGTATCACGAGTGTCCGAATCTCGTTAATGCAGGTTAAAGCCTATCGGGCCGATCGGGGCATTGTCACGTACGTTAGGACGTATTCCGCGTACGCCTACTTACGCACCCGCGTAACCTGCTCGATCATCGCAGCGCTGCTCTCCCTTTCTCTGTTACAGAAAACCATAGTCACATTGTACGCATGCGCCGCCGCGCCATTTGCGCGTATAACCTGCTAATACGTATCGGTGAAATTTTTTACTTGTACGAATAGGACGGAATACGCGTTCGGCCGTGATTATTTTCGATATCACGTACGCGCGAAGGAAACATCGCTACGGGGAAACGGATGCCTAGTGTCTCGCGGTTGCGAAAGAACAGCTCGAGTATTATTCTCTCTCCCCGTAAGCGTTCGCGCGGATCATTGCGTTGTACACACATTGGATCATCCTTTTAACATTCGTACCTCGTTCACCCCTCCCTCCCGCCATTTCACCGTCGCTTTCGTCGAGCGCGTGCAGCGCGGTCATACGGCCGATATGGTCTCGCGTGCACCCGAAGTATTACGAGCGAACGCGAATTACGATCATCGGACGCTTTCATTCACACCAACTTGTTGACGCACTGGAATGTGCGATTTTCGCACACGATGACGATACGAGCTGTAAGAGTCGCTCTCAACGCTCATATCGTCCCGTGATCTCGCCTATTGACAAAGAAAGAAAGGAAGAAAGAAGGAAAAGTCTCACTTGGCCCAAATTCGTCGACTAGAACGTGAATCGCAACAAATATTACGATGATTGGGTAAGGATAAATTAGTACAAAAAATCCGTTCGCCCATACCTGTCCTGATTACAAATTTTTCATCAATAAATATATATTTGAATTTTGACCGCGTTTCAGCGAGTAGTCGCGCAATCCGCGCTAGTGACATCTAGCGTTAACGCACGCATACACATTGTATACATACACAACATATATATATATATAATGCAGACTCTTCCGTCGGCAGTCGTCGGGTTCATCCTTTGTAGAGTTTCGAACCGATAACTCGGCTTACCAGGAAGATCTGCCAATGAAATATGAAATTATGGTAAGTATCGGACGTAAGAGCGATGAAAATTTAGAGGTCGATCGTGTCATACCCATGGCCGGACCATCCGGAGGAATAGTACGATGGCTGGGAGTAATAATATCCGCCACCACCGTGACCACCGCCGTAACCTCCGTTCCATCCACCACTGTTATATCCTCCACCGTAGCCGCCGTTCCAACCGCCATGTCCGTATCCGCCGCCATGTCCGTATCCGCCGCCGTATCCTCCACCGTATCCACCGCCGTATCCACCGCCATATCCGTATCCACCGCCGTACCTGTCGATTATTTAAAAAATTTATTATAACTATCGACTTACAATAAAATCTATATATTAATATATATAATAAATAAATAAACGAACGATTTAGCTTTGTAGAGGCCAGCTCCAACGAGACCAGCGCCGAGAAGAGCTTTTCCTCCTAGAGCAGCACCACCCAACAGAAGAGCCTTCTTGGCGACGAGAGCGCCACCGCCGAGCAAAAGTGCCTTCTTGGCCAGTAAAAGGCCACGTTTCTCGCGAACAACGACCGGCTCCGAGACTGAAGATCTTTCGTAGTTCTCCTCATCGTTTTGCACAATCACACCGGCATTGCTCATGGCAAACACGGCCGCAACCATCAATAATGCGTATAGAAGCTTCATCGTTGAGCCTATCGATTATTCAATCATTATTTATCCATGATGAACGTAAGCGTACGCGATTGGGTAATAGATCGCGTAGATCGCGCACGATCCACCTATCGCTTTTACCGACCAATTTCGAGCTATTTAAGATTAGTCGCACGTGCGTGCGGCTTGGAAAGTTTGTAAATTTCGTCGAAACGTGCGTTTTAAAATACAAAGCGGATCTTCTCCCCACCAACACTTTTGTGACCACAAACGGCATATATATATCGGTATATACGTATAATACGATACTCAAAGTCGAAGCCTCGTTTCTTCGATCGTTAACGACCGAGCTGTCCGGATTGTTAAATTAATTTTATTTATACGCTATTCCGCCATTTTTATTCACGCCACGAGTATAGATTATCCGGAAAATCTTTCGATTGGGAACTTTTCGTACAATAATTATACAACGAATGAGAATGAGACTCGGTCGATTTACAAAAGCAATAAAAAACGAACTATCGCGATACGTTAAACGGGGACCGAAATGGAGGAACTCGCGAGAGGACCAACGAATCGTTAAAAGTTAATGGCGAACCTTTTACATTCCGATTGTACGGCAAACATCCGATTTCAATTATTCGTCGCATATCGACCGTGTAATTACCGAGAATAGAAAGATTTCACTCCCGAGGCACGTGCGACACTTGTTCGGATTTCTAGCACTTCGTAGGGTCGTTTTTCTTCATTTTTAAAAGTCAACCACCGTTCATAACATGAAAAAAAGTGGGAAGTTTTTATCGAGGGGTCTAGTTTCACCGAGGGTTACGGTGAAATAATAATTACAATAGCTGCTTTCGAGTATATATGAATTTGTATTTCCCAAAAGCCGATATGTTTCTCATCGAACTCGATAAATGATATATACTTTATATTACCTTGTAATGTCCGGTAAGAAGTATCGCGTAGTCGTTGCAAAATTGGAGACGAGACCGTACGCGGTAAGAGAAAGAATGACGCTATCTTAAGAAGGAAGATGACTTTTATAGGATAGGCACACAAATTTAATGCATCCCTTCCAGATGGTACAGCCGCACCTAATTTGGGAGATACGAGGTCATCCCCGTGCTCGATCTCGACTCGATAATACTGGTCCCTCCCGTGTTACCTGCCCGCGGCACTACCACTTGTAACAGAAATATGTACATGGGTGTGTGTGTGCGTGTATATAAGGACGCATACTTTACGGACCAGACGGAAAGACGACGGTGGCGATGAAGCGCCAATTCTCGCGTATCTCGGCATTTAACGGTCGTGCGTGACCGACCTTGAACTTCAATGAATTACTACAGAAACGCGCGAGCGTATCATCTTCCCATCCTCCTGCCCCGATAAATTCCAAGCGAATTTGCCTTTCCCTTGGTCCTCTCGACGATATGACACGCATCGACACGCGTAACGACCTAATAATATCTAATATAAGCATTCTATTTTGTATGGGAGATGCGGGTTTTGGCCCAAACATGTTTATTGGATCCTGGAAGAGGGTAAATGGCCCTGATGAGGTCCGGCTTGGCGCGAGACCGTACGAACGGTGTTCGCAACAGAGGTAGACACGAAAAGAGATTCTGTTAATTATAGGCGTTGCCATCTCCTTCTCCCGCCCCTTTCGCCGTTTTGTGCTCAAGGACTTTTCGACGCTGGACAGAGAACGCACCTCGGCATCGAATATTTTTCCAACGGATACGCGACTCGTGCGTATCGCTTCTTCTTCTTTATATATACATATATTTGAAGAAGGAAAAAAATCGGTAAATATACAAGCGTGAGAAATGATTTGTGCAACCGAGAGTCAACGACGGTCACCGGAAAACCCGTTCGACGAAATTCGACTCGGCCGTGACCGAGTCAATTGCGTAATATTACACGAGCATAACGTATATCGCTACTTGGACATATATATACGTTTTTTTTACCTCTAGCCTATACGCGGATTCCATTAAAACAGACAGTTGACGACGCGATTAAATCCGGAAAGATCCGTTATTGCGAACCTCGTATTCTTTCCAAATATTTCCGAAATAAATAAATCGGCGTTGCCTCTCGCCCACTGTCGTTAAACGCGAATGCTAATGGATGACGTGGAGCATGCTGATTATAATGATAATGAGAAGAACCGGAAGAACAAGAATAAGAGGAAGAAACAGCAAATGGACCCGAACGATGAAAAGTTACGCAAAGTAACGTTAAAAAAGGATGATCTACGTCGGGAAATAAATTTCGGTAGAGCAAATACGATGAAAGGAGGTAGCCACGCTTTCGTTTCGAGCGAGAAATTTCGCGAGATAAAGGAAGAATGCGAGATCCTCGGGAAAACTTTCGATCGCGCCCTTGATATCAAAGAACACAGGTTTTGATCAATATTTCCGAGTTTTAGCTAATCTCGAACTAAGTTTTATTTATATTCGTTCGATCTGTGTCAAAATATTTCATTGAAATGAAAATACGATTGATCGAGGGTAGAACGAACAAGCTCGTGGACGCGATCGTGAAGGACGAAGAGATCTATCGGAGGAATTGGGGAGCTCACGCGGTAACCATCGATCGTATAGTTGGAATATACGAACGGAGGGTGCGTCGTTACGACGATCGTTATAGAAACGATCTCGAGGAACTCGTGACGACGCTAAGGGAGAAAGAATATCGGCGGATCGAAGCTCGAGCCCACGAGGACCGAGTGTCGATGCGATCGATCGTATTCGCCTCGAAACGACGAATCGACAAATTCATCCTCGATGTTCGAAGCGCAGCGATTGGTAGCCCCCATCTAATCATCTCGTCTAATTGTAATTAGCGTTAACTAATTTTTATGTACGTATATGTGGCTTTTTGTCTTTTCGACCGACACGTCGATCCATCGACGATCCAGCTAAACTCGACGTTCTCAAGGAGAAAGACGAGAACTCGATGCGCGCCAGTGCGACTATTCTCGAGAACGAATTGGGAGAACGTTGGCGAGAGTTGCGACGAGTTCTCGACGATTATGAAAATGGTTCGTGTCTATTTCCCAGCTGAGGACGAAAAAAATTATTAATCAGAAAACGAAAGAAAAAAATCTAAATCTACTTGTACCAGAAACGAGGCAACGTCGACAAACTTACCAACTTTTAAGATCCAAGGACGATCGCGAGCGAATCGTCATGAATCGTCAATTATCAACGACCGCCTTTCTTCTTGATTCGATTCGCACCGTCAAAGAGAAAATCGCTCGATTTAGGGTCACGGCAGATACAAGAATATCGGAGATAATGACCGAGCATAGATTTTTCCACGACGCTTATCACTCGGCCAAACAACTATTCGACTCTGGTAATCTCTTGTCGCGATCTCTACGATATAAATAAAAGGATATGCTGGTGATGCTGCTCCTGTAACGATTCCGTACTCGTGTATACAGAACGGAAAAGAGACAGAGAGAGGCTCCTCGTACTTACCAAAGAGTACAATCTTACGGTCGACCGTTTGAAGAAACTCGTTCAAAAAGCCGAGAAGATTCTCGTTATCGTACACGATTGCTCGAAGTACGAGACCGAGGATGAGAAAATTCTACAGCCAACGTCTTTGATGATTACGCGAGAAGACGAATCCGTAGAGACGCCTGGAGACGAGGTACGAATGAAATATGCGACGATCGTTGGGAGCTAACTGCGCTCTTTCAACCCCCGTTCTTGCGCGTCTCTTCAGATTTTTCATCATCTAAGACACTTGGAAATCTCATTCTGGAAGCGTGTCGGAGCAGCTCGTACGATAACGACGGAACTTGGATCGGAAAGATTAAGACTCTGCCAAGAATTTCGATCTCTGAGAGAACGCTTGCATCACAGACTATCGGAAAGAAATCACCCTAACGTGGAATAATGCTCGTTTTTTTCACGTGTACAAAATCGGACTTATTTTGTGTATTTTATTATTATTATTATAACCTACTACAATAATGGGATACGCATCTTGAATTGTTTGTTTCCTCGTACTTTTCTTACGTGCGAAACACACTCGCTCAACGTACGATATAAAAAGAAAAAAAAAAAAGGAAGGAATGAAAGCAGTGCTCGTCCTCCGACATATTCGGGAGTGATTAGCGCGATAGCTTGTGAGTGTGCGCTATTTGCGATAGCAATTTACTGCCCGCGAGGAACGTTACGACACCAAGGCCAAGAAGGTATCGCAGAGTAACGAACATGTCGAGCCTCAGCCAGAAGATTCCGAAGAGACCGAAGATACCTGCGAAAACAATTAAACATAAGTCGATCGTCATCGAGCAGTTTTTACAAGAATTTTCTATACGAGCCAAGCTAAATGATGGCGAAGAAATATAAACGTGTAGTGAAAATTGGGCTGCAAACGGAACAGAGGAGAATGTCACGTTTGTGAAAAATTCACCAAATTTTATATTTGCCCGATTGAAAACGAATCGATCGAACTGGTCTTGATCGTCCGTCAAGCATCGGGCAAAACAATTTTTCTTTTCCATCGATACGGATATCAGAGGGGAGAGAGTATATTCGATATTACTCACTCGCTAAACCGAAGTGAAAAACGACGGCACTCAGGGAACAATGGACACTGGAGATTTTGACTTGAAGCTTGGCCCAGAGTATCAGCAAAAGAAGAATCGGTGCGAGGCACAGACCCGTGAAGAGGTTTGATACAAATGCAGGTGGCCTCTTCTCGGGTTCTCGGAACATGTGCTGAAAAATGAAACGGGATAAAGAATATAAAATTAATTTCCGATCGAATGGCAGAAATGTAAAAATAACGATAAAAAAATAAAGAGAAAATGTCGGACAAGGTTTATCGAATCGCGAGAATGATGGACTCGAGAAACGATTGAAAATAACAATTGCCGCTATTGATATACCAGTGTTTTGGAGGTGACAGATGTATACATTGACTTCTGCCGCTAACGAGCACTGGTGTAAAATTACGATCGAAAATTTATATCCGTCGCGTTAACATAGTTTCGCGCTGAACGTACCTTAATCTCTGGCTTGGGCGCGTAAACATTGGGTCTCTGTTTATACGCAAAAGACTTGTCCGCAACGGCAGTTTCCGAAGCCGGAGGCTCGGGAAATTTGAGGCCGACGGTAGCGAGCGTCCACTGGAAGGGATTACCGAGTATAGCATCGCCAACTATCACTTCGATGTTGTAATCCCCGCTCCGATATCCGAATGTTTGAGCAGCGCTTCCTACGGGCTATCGTTAATCGTTCGTGTTATTAAACGAAAGTAATAAAAAAAAGGTTTTGAAATAGTCGTTGAGACGATCTCGTACGCGTACCATGTCAAATTTGTAAACGTGAGAAGCATCCGGTTCCGCGACGAACACTATCTCACGGCCTTGTTTGCCATCCAATTTATCGGACACCGAATATAGACGTACGAAAGCTTGATGAACGCGCATCGGTTTGTCACTGGCAGAGTCGCGCAACAAAAATCTTATTACGAGTTTCTGTTGCGAATCGGCCTCGATCTTTTCTGCCAGTTTTTTCGGATGAACGACCCTACGGAGATAAGAATGCATTTGTAAAATTGTTTGCATTCGTGTACGAGGTTAAAACCATCGGCAAAGGAAAAATCGTATTTATCGAAAGTTTCGCGCTACTCACTTGACCAGTTTCGGTTGCGTCGTTTGATCGGCATCTCCGGTTCCGATCTCGAGATAATTCACCTGCACCTGGGAAGGTACCTTTACCGTCACGACGTTCGAGACGCTTCCGGCGGAAACGGCGATTTTATAAAAGCCACGATACGGCTTTATATCCATAAGATTCATCGTGAAGAGAGTCCTGAAGAATATATATTAATAAATTGTTAGATTCAAAGCAACTACGACTTTTAACCCTTAAACTGCATTTCGGGTCAATATGACCCAGCGCGTTTTCTTTCGTCGATTGTATCCGCCCCACTTCGGACGAATGTTTTGGCATTTAATTTTTAGTTTCGGCCAAAAATAACTTTTGGCCCATCAAATATGGATCGTGTACTGTAAAAAATGTCTCCACAAAGAAATTGAAAAAATGCATATTTACCGAGATACAACGTTTTGAAAAACGCCAGGGGTCAATATGACCCCATATGCAGTTATAGATCGGCAGCCGAAGTGTGCGGTTTAAGGGTTAAAACATTATTAATGAAGTATGGAAATGTTCGTTCGATTCGATTCGGAATCATCGCTCTCGGTTATAAAAGACGATTACTGTATAAAATTCGAGATGAACGATTTTCGATATACCCCAAGCGTATAACTGAAATCACGAGGCTATAGCTATGAGATCAGCAAATAATTGGGGACAGATTTATCTTATCGATAAAATTTTCAATTATACGAATTAAATGATTCATTACTTGTCCTTTGTCGAAGCTTCGAAGTTCCGTTTGCTTATTACAACGGCATCGTCTCCGACTCTCGTCGCCGAGGTTGCGACTACTTTTGGACTCGTGGCCAGAGCTCTACCGAGGATATCGCAAACTTTTACGCTCACGAGCGGCTGTTGCGAGGATACGATTATTCCACCCTCGGCGAGAGTTATACAAATCGGTTTGTTTAACTCGTTATTGGCAAGCGTCGTCAACGCCGAGAGTAGCTTCACAACGCCTTTCGGTGTTTGAACGGATCGACGAGACAAAAGATAATTCGCCAATTTGACAATTTGCTCTCCTGTAACCGGTGGATTTTTCTTCAACGAAGCGGACAGTTTTGCGATTCCTTCCACCACGAGACCTGATTTATTTTCGATGTAAAAGAATTGGATTAAAACAAGGTCAAAATATTAATTGTTTATCAACGATTCGTCTATGATCGATTCAGTTATAAAAACGTTTCTCCACTAGTCATCCAGAAGAACGAAAGTTTTGTAATGCATCATTCTAAACTTCTATTTTCAGTTTTTATGATAATACGACGACAATAAAAAGACAACTCACTCGTCACGGAAAGTCCACCCTCGAATTGCAAGAATCGTCCATTGACCTCGTCAGCCTGAACAATTGCGTCATCGATTTTTTCAAGGGTAAAATCACCCGCTGGACCCAGTAGCGAAGCAATGTGGAACGCATATCCCAGACTGGTGTAATGAATTAATGATTTATTATTAGATTAACACCGTTATATAATTCTGCCGAAAAATTGAGCAAAAAAGATGTATCGGTGATTTTACTTGGAAAGACCGTCGTCCTTTTTCAGAGCGGCTTGTACAGTTTTGACTAGCTTGGTGGTTGTACTATCCGCGATTTTCGGAGACAATGCTGTGTAGGCGGAAACCGCGTAATACAACTCTGGAATCGTCGAAGAATCTTTTTCCATTGTTCGCAGCAATACCTATGATCGTAGATAAAATAAGTACACCGTAGACAAGATCGCTTTTAACTAAACGCGATACACGTAAAAAATAAGTTATATTACCTTTGTCAGGGAGGCCGCGGGCAATGGTTGACAAGAGCCAATAGCCTTCCATGCCCGAATCACGTAATAAAGATTTTCCGGACTCTGGTCGAGATTGTTATCCGTCGCCAATCCATTGAGATACTTGCAAATATCCTGAAAGAGTTCATTTTTTTAGCACGTAGTCGCGAGTTACAAAATCATCTTCGATGTTTAATCAAGAATCGAGGGTAATCATCCTCAGTAAGACTAATCAATGAATCATGGCTAATCAACAATATTTGCAATTTTCATCATACGATGATCGTGCGTGACCCTTCGATCGCATTATCAATATCGCGAGTATGTTTAATCACTTACGGCAGATTTGGGAATGGACTCCCCGAGTAGTCGATATCCTTGTAACGCATAATACGTCGAAGCTGCGTCGGTTAATGCAAAACCTGGTTCAATGACCTTTTTCAAGCGGATTTTGTCAGACTCCGTCAGATAAGAGCTCGTGGAGGTTGGCGCATCTTGTACAGCATATACTGCACTCAGCGCCACCAGTGCGGTGATCAGTAACCGCCATAAGACTGTAATAAATTTTACAGTGAGTACCAATTCTAGATTAAATCTCATCAAATTTTTCGCGTGAATATTTAGAACGTGCTATTCGGAAATATGTAATAGGGATACTTTGATCTCTTGTAACGCAGCTTGATATCTTTTATTCAATGTTTCCTGTATTTACCCTCGTGCATATCGTAAAGTCTAATATTGCACAATTATCCAAAAAAAATTCAGGGCATTTGGTATTCAACACTCGTTTTACTTATGGTTACATTGAGAGAGGAATTCGATCCTATTTACAGGTATTGCTGGTTTGCAACGCTTTTGAAAAAATTCTCAATATTTGTGTTAATTTTTCGTTCATTGTACAAATTGTGAAAAATATCCGACATGAATTTAAAGAGGATCAGGCAAAGCCAACAAACACGTATGTATATATACTTTAAGAACTTTTGCCCGTTTAACCTCAAACTTAACACGCGGCCGTGTGCAAATATTTGCGGGGTAACCTAAGAAATGAAACAATAATGGCATATTTCTTTGATACGATGATCATAACAGGAACGTCATTTTATAATAATACAATTGTAGCAGAATGCAATAATACTTGAGCAAACATTGATAAGCGATTCTACATTACTCTAAAAGTTACAGTGCAATGTACCGATCGCTGTACCTTCCGGTATCTTTCCTGCACCATTACGCACGATTAAGTCCAAAGATATACAAGATAATTGTATCAGGGAAATGTCTTTTGATAAAGGAAAGAAGAACTTCAATAATTATTCAGAAATAATACTCACAAGCCTTCATTATGCGGGAACGAATTTCGTGTAAGCCGGCAGCGTCGGCCTCGAAAGCAAGATGGCTCCTTCTCCATTGCGCGTGTCATGAAAAATGGACGATTCGTTGAACAGGAAATCGCTGGCAAGGTACATCGAAATCTTTGCGCACGCGCAAGGTCATCGCTTCCCTATTTCCGGTCGATCATGCGCGCGCACAAAACGCGGAAAGCGGTGCGTCAAGAAGGTGGTGTGGGAATAACGATGACGGTGGAAATAATACCAAACAACGATACGTCTCGTTGTCTATGTGTTGTCGAAATTTAAAAAAAAAATGGTGCTCGCTGTTTGAGATGGAAGCTTTATAGCTAAACTCTTTACTGTCACCATTACTTATAAATTTGATTAAATCATGGGTACAAAAATATTGGACGATATACATAATGATCTGAAACTTCTCATCACCGCAATAACCGGTTTTGAGGTTCGTAAGTGAGGTTAAATCAGCGCGACTCGCTGCAGAAAAAGTCATTTATCTACTGTCACTTTTACTTCTTGTTTATTTTCCTTTCATTAAGACTAGAATCTTCGTTTTGATGATATTTTATTTTATTGCCGGGATACAAAAGATGGATAAAGCTGCTTACCACCGTCTTGAAATTTGATATACGTTTATTTGAAAATTCCTTAAAAACTATTCAATAATGTATTTTTCCTGATATAAACAAAATTAAGATGAGACCAAAGCTAGTCTGTCGTTGCTTCCAAGTAAAATAGCAATATGTCGTACAATATTATCGGATTAATCTTCAGAAACTGAGTATGCTTGAATTGGCCAGATTTTTATTACAGTAGTATTCAAAAACTGTTAAATCATTTAAAGTATCGAATAAATACGTACAATTTTGATGTTATCACTTTTATGCATGTATGTGTAGACGATCATACGGTTCTCCATATACAGTTTTACCGAATTCTTTCAATTTTACATCTTTCATGTAAAATTGTACTATTGATGATAATTCGAACCGTATAAAAATAATAATTGATTTTCCATTGAAATCTTTTATGACTTGACCGATCGATGGTCCTAATTTTTCCGTGCATTTTGTATGATTGATCTCCGTAGGACGATGACGATGGTTTCCGAATTTGCGAACGTTTCGTTGTATCGAACATCAAGCATCATCGTTATCTATCCATCGACAGTCACGCGACGAAACGAGCCCTCGACGACGTTACGAAGAAATTTTATATACACGGCAAATACAAGGTGGCTCACAAGTTTGATCATCTTGTGAATACTTTTCTCACCAGTTTCGACTTTGAGCATCATCCTCAATACGATTTACAATGGTCGTTGCTCTGTCTCTTGCTGAATTTGTCCAATGAAACGAATAAATCCAATCTCAAAAGTCTCAAAGCCACCAGAGGAGATCGCAGTTTAAATTTGACCTTGGCAAACGAGAGTAGAATCGCCGAAGATATCGATTGGGGACACTATTTGAAGGAAGGTCAGGAAGACTTCTTCGACGATTATCGCGGCAGCGACAGTAGCTGCGACGATAGCAGCGACACTGACTGTGTAAGTTTTCGCAAAGAATATTCTTTTCTCGTTCGATTGACTTTGTTATTGTAGGTATGGTCGGATACGGATAACAGCGAGGAAATCGCAAAATCTGCACCCGGTGCGCCATCTGCGGGAAGTTTGCTGCCTTTCAAAAAAACACAATGCGGTACTTTGGACAAATCGTCGGATTACTTGGTCCAGCAAGTACACGCTCGCAAGTGGCTCGAAAATAACGTACAAAATACATGGTGGAACGATCTGGAATGGCGTTGTTGCGAAACGGATAGCCAATTTTTGGACGCGCACCTGTGCGATCTATGGTTAGGAGTAAAATACCTTAGTAGCAAAGAAATATGATCGTTAAATCGTACAATTGGAGTATTTTTTCATACGTACACATATGTATACCGATACAGGAACAGAAGCAGTCTGACGACCAAAGTATCGGGTACTCTCTCGGAATACCAGGCGTGTAGAGAACTCGTCTGGATGTTTCATGCACCCTCGCAGATGGCTGTTTTTCAAAAAAAATCCGAAGATAAATTCACCGTTCGCGATAATATCTCCATACCGAGTCTGACACCGGCAAGTACCGTTAAACACGACATTGTTATTGTGGACGTTAATTTTGGTCCGTTATTATTATTATTATTATTATTGTTATTGTTATTATTATTACAGCATGCCTTCAGAAGTATTCTGTCGCAGTATTGCGAGTTCTATGCAATGATAAATGAAATTGACAATTTTGGCAAGAGTTTGTACCATCACGAAAATCAATCCGACAAGGATAAATTGCCACCTCTCACGTACGAGGAATACAATTCGGCTATTTCGGAGCATCTCGTTCAATTTAGAATGGAGATATTGGAAATAGAGAGGAACTTGATGAAACAGGGTAAAAGCATTTAACGTCCGTGTATGAATAAACAGTTGAATATCGATACAGGGATAATGTTTTACACGATCGTGCATAGATGATTGTCACACCTTTCTCACACTGTCGAGAGATCTGGAAAAATACATCAAAAGTGTGAGAATGATTTATGATATTCATCGAAAGGTTATAATTGACTGGAGAGAGGTTCCGAACTGGGAATGCACCACGAAATTGCTCTCTGGTCTTTATCAACAAATACAAAATTCCAACAGTCGGGAACGTACGAATCTTTGCGCAAGTATCTATCTCTCGAGTTTGACCGTATACTTGAATATAATAGCGACGTGGTTCAACGAGGGACGATTGGAGGACTGGAGATCGGAGTTTATCATAGCGAGGTTACAATTTCTTTGTCACTGATTCGAAGAGTCAATGAAACCTTCGTAGCTAATTTTTCTTATTTTTCTGTCAGAATACCGAACGTAACGGTCGAATCTCAAGCACAGACAAGTGGGAAGGAAAACATAGAGAGAAGCGAAAACTTTACGATTCGTCAGTTGGACGACGTATCCATGGCCGATCCTGTAATGAAATTGTTGTATCGAAAAGCGAAACACATGGGACGAAGTATAGAGTTGCTAGTAACGTTGGATCGGATATCCGATATGTGGAAGATGACCGCGGACCGTGATGGCAAGTGGCAAGCAATTTAGTAATATTCGTTTAAGGAGGTTGAAGCGTTGTCCATGCATTAGACGAATTCCAAGTTTAATTGTTTAAAATTCGTACGAACCTTCTTAACAATAATACTCTACTGTGGGTAAAATTTGAGAAAGTTTTACCGTCTAGAAAAATCGAGTTATTTATTGTCAAAAATCGTATTTTTTACGTAACTTCCCATAAGACCTCGTGTTAAAGTTGCGATTTTAAACACTGAATATCTCGATTACTAGATGGTAAAACCTTCTCAAATTTGTTACCCATTATAATACGATGCTCAAGAAGATTCACGCAAAATTTCAAAAAATTATCTTGGAAAAAATTGTATCTGATGATTTTGCCATTACTTTGTATATACTATTATGATTATGGCGCGTGAACCTCCTTAATCACTTTTCATCGTATTTAAAGAAAAATGAAAACAAAAGACAAACGTTAAACGTTCTTCCATACAGCTTCGAGAATATCGTTAAACGATGAATTTCTGAACGAGATAACGTTGGAATTTTCAAAGTACAATCCATCGAATACTTCCGACACGATAGATGCGGTAATCGGATCTGTCGTAACGAGGCGAAATTTGCTCGAGAAAAATTACGTCGATATCGACGATAATATAATGCAACAAGTATCGACAATGGAAAATCCATTTTTGATGAAAGCTTTCGAGGAATATCTACCCAACGGAGGCGACGATAATATCGATGCGGTGGAATTCGAGGGACGGGAGAATTCCCGCTCGATAATCGGCTGGGGTCGTAATATATTTTGTAGACTCGAAAAGATATCACCAACGGCGGTTCTGCCGTTCCGAAAGGTTCTCGAGAATAGTTTGGAAAAGGTTATCGATCAGCGTTACAGTTGTGCGAGTAAATTGGTCAAAGATATATTGATGAACGAGTATAAGCTCGATGCCCACTTGAGACTCATGAGATCCGTCTATATGATGGAACGGGGTCATACGATGACGCAATTCTATCGTCTAATGTTTCACGAGGTAGAATCTTCACCGGCGTGGCATAGTCCAAATTCTTTGACATGCATAATACAGGAAGTATTGTGCCAAGAATGGCCAGAATCGAGTTCACGCTGGTCGATCAAAGTCGACGATGTAAGAACTCATCAAGTTCTTCAAGCGGCCGATCGTCTTACTCTGAATTATTCGATCGGTTGGCCCGTCAATATGGTATTGACCGAGGATTCTCTAGCCAAATACAATGCCGTATTTTGTTTTCAATTGAAACTAAAATGGGCTCTGTGGACTCTGAATAATCTGCGCTTTCGTGATCTCGAGGGTAAAGCCATGAGCGACAAGATTCATCATTTTTACGCTAGAAGACTCGAGAGCCTTAGGTTCTGGTTGATACACGCCATTGGTTCGATTCACGCTTATTTGGCCGGTCAAGTATTACAGGGTTTCGGCATTGCTCTCGATCGAATTTTGGCTCAAGCTGACAATTTGGATACGATTATAACAGGTCGGTCGACATTGTTTTCTCTCTCTTGTTTCTCCTGTTTTCCAACAAAACTCCCCAACTCCACAATTTACTTCGCTATTATTTAAATTGCGCCAAAATTTTAGTTCACAATGAATACTTGGAAAAAGTGTACGAGCATTGCCTGCAGACCAACGAATTCGAAGATTTGATGGTAACGATTAATAACGTACGTATACATTGGATTTACGCTTTGTCTCGCCGTATTCTATGTTTTCAAGATCTTTTTTAATTGAATTAATTCATCGATCTATCGATACGATGAAATAGTTGCTGGGCATGTGCGTTCACGTTCGCGACCGATGGAAGCGTGGCGCTACGTCTCTCGTAGGATCGGATCTTGATCTTATGGAGAAAAGTTATACGAAATATCATACGTACATAGCTCTGGCTCTTCATAATGCTGTTCAGAACAAGGAAGCCGATTACCGTAAGTTCGATATTATTACAATAATGATATTGCGCGACATATTTCGATCTCAAAGTATGAATATTCCTACGTTCGAGCCAACTGAACGAAATTATATCCCGACACACTAATTTCTCGTTTATTCCCACCGTATACATTATTATATACATTTATTTATGCCGAAACGAAAAAAACTTCCCGTGTGAGAAGCGCAAACGTACGTTTTTTTTTTTTCTATTTGTTTGCAGTGACTGGCTTGCGATCCGCTTTTAACTGCAGTATGCCGTGCACCTAACTCTCATCGACTTATAGCAGTACATATAATTTCACATCTGTAAATAATACATTTTCAGTCTCCTTGCGAAAAAGAAAACCAATAAAAAGGAAAAAAGTAATTTTTGTAGTCCGCTCCCGATTTCCTGTTCTTCGTAGTAAGAAGGATTCATTTCCAGACAAATTAACCCCGTTTGTTCATCGTGAGATCGAAAGAAACGGAGAAAACTCGGATAAACCGCATGATTACCGTGTCACCGATCTCAGCCGTAATTTATTGATGGAAGTTGCTCATCAGAGTTTACCTCCCTCCGGTATACCCTTTCCCGTTCCCACTCTCGTACAAAAGACGAGTAATTACTGGATCGTAAACGGGTACGAATATCTCGAACCCTCGTTCGTTTTCGATCAAACCGTTTTGCTTCTTTTTCCTATTTGCAAATTTTCAGCCTAGAAGCTAAATTGCCTGAATACGTCTCACTTAACCAGTACGATCAAACCTTCTCCTACATTCGTTGGTATCATTACGAGCAACATTTTTTCACTCTCAATCGTTCCTCCTACGATCTCAGTGTCCAACTCGCTGAATTTATAACCGAGAACACCGAATGCGAATCTGAGACAAAATGATGCTGATCGACGAGCAAGTTTTATATACATGTATATATAGGGTACACCAGTATCAAATGTTATATACTATACTATGCATATATATGTATAAAGCACGTCATCGTAACACAACAAAAGATAATAGTATCGTATTTATCTTCGTTTCTTCTCCGCGCTATTATCAATTTGTTTTTTTTTCTATCAACTACAATGTTCATACATTATCCAACGTTTTCATCACTGTTACTGATAATTAACCAAGAATTTACTAACAAAATAATAAAAAAAAGTGAGTGGTACTCGTCGTAACGGGTTTTTTCGGTATATTATCACCATTATGGTAATTTAAAGCTCATAAATACAGACCGTGTACATACACGGTTCGTTCTCGTTGTCAATCTGTTATTCGATTTATGAACTTTACTCGCTTTCGTTCGATATACACATACGCACATTCACACACACACACATGGACTCACATACACACGCGCCGATGATGATTAGCTACGTAAATGAACTAACTCAAGAGCAGTATATAAAGAGAATGGACTTGTACAAAAAATTTACAAACGAAATATAATTTGACGAATTAACTCTGAGCCAGGACGACCGTTCCGTTTTGACCAATTGTTCCGGGTTGAGTAGCGGGTGCTGTTGTCGAAGTCTCGTTAGTACTGACCGGCGACGAAGAATGATTGTTTGCACAGGCGGCGGCCAAAGCTTTGTTGCGCAATTCAAATACTTGTTGAATAGCCTTTCGAAAGCATAGAAAGTTGTAATCGATCACTCCTGCAAATGATTGAATCATCGTAAGTACACTGTCGTCAGAACCGATGGGATTGTTAGATTACTTTTATAACGATACCTTGTCGATCAAAATTATCCTCACGAAGAATGCACACCAGGGCGAGAAATTTATTCACTTCTCGCAAATAAAGTATCGTACCGTTGTTAAGTTTTATCAGACTCGAACTCTGATTGTCGAACGCCGCCGCTTCCAAATCTTCTCTCAATCTACGAAATTTCGGTCGATCGAAACATTTATTACGCGTGTAATAATATTGATAAAGGAATAAAAAGGTGTTTACCCATAAATACACGAAACATCTATCACGACGTCGATCATGTCGCAGCATAGTTCGTAACTCTGCATATCAACCGGTGAACTGTCCGTAGCGATGTATATCTTGGAGACTACGTCGAATAAAAAAGCTTTCTCGATCGCCGAATTCTGTACGAAAGAATGTAAACCGTTAAAAACGATATTGCATCGTTTGTATACACGATGAATCGTCGAACCTACCGAGATCAGAATATTCAAGAGATTCTCCAACGTTGGTAACTGGGGAATCAGTTTTTGAACGACTTTACTAAAGGCCTCGAATATACTATGGTCGTAGATAGACGTTAAATGGAAACTCAGATGAATCTGATCATATCCTGCGAAAGAAAAGGCAATTGTACGAGCGAACAAATAAAAATAGAGGAATAAAAAGTTGGTCGAATGTAATAAATGGCAATGATTCACCAGAATCGCCCAAATCGTCATTCGCCCGTGTATGAATGTCTCTCTGCGTCTCCATTTTATAATCGTCCGAAAGACCGTCAACCTTGTGTATGAAAACTTCGAATTTTATAGCCTGATTGACTTTATAAGCTTTGGTAACGGTCAGATGAAGTTTGTTCAAGGCTTCCATATAATCGTCTTGAGCATCGATGACGAAAACGAGAGCTCCGCAACCGCCGAATATCATATCGCTGTCGAAAGTCGGATCGAAAAAATCGATTTGTCCAGGAAAATCCCATATTTGGAACTGAACGAAGCTGGAATTGCTAATGTCGTCCTTGATAATTTTATTAGTACTCTCCAAAAATAGCGTCTCGTTTGGGGACATTTTGTGAAAGACCACTTTTTGAATCGAGGATTTACCGCTTCTGTATTTCGACGATTTATGGAAAAATAATTAATTTACATTAGATATCGGTTATCGATGCGCCGAGGGCTTGGATACGACCTTTCGTGCATTATGACGCGTCTCTTGTTTATCTCTACGCCTCTAGACCGTCGCGTTTCTTAATTCATTAAAACGCTTGTCGTCTAAAATCGACGACTGTGCGTGTCACGGCTGGAACTTGTTCAACTTTGCGCGTCGTATATACGACACTTCGGAGACAAAGATAGACAAAAGTTCATACCGCGATGAAATTCCGCGGAGATAGAGGGCATAATTTTCGAGACGCGACGATGCACAAAAGGGGAGTCCGAGTTCTGCGATCCTTGGCTAGTTTTTCTTGGTTAATTACCTTCTTAAACCCATTAGAAGAATTCTGGGCTTTTGTTCACCAGCGAGAAGACTGGCCGAACCATCAGCCTCCCCGTCAAACGGGGTGTACCCGAAGTCTTGGGGAAACGAACCGACATCGTAACCAGCTTGATACTGATCATCGTCATCCTGCAACGATTAGAAGAAACTCGAGAAGATATTTCAGGTTTTGGTAGAAAATTATGCTTTTCCAAGTGACTCACCATTTCTCTCTCGAGTGATTAATATATTATATACCAAAAGGGCAAAGCAAAGGTAATTGCGAAACACTGTTTATTACACACGCGTTCTGGTGTCTTTCGTGGTAAAAACTCGATTCGAACAACAGCGAGCGTTCGCTTTGTTCTATCGTAAATTCTAATAGACAATTTTTATTTTGTTGCGATCTGCGCAAGAGCTCAATTCCGAAAGCATACTTGGTACCTTGACACCAGTATACTTAGGCATTGACAACAATTGACAAACTGATGCTACTGGTTACTACGCGATATCACGCATTGTATGTGACGTGATAAACGCGTGTTATCGAGCACAGCTGACCCGCCCCATTTACGGAACATAGAATGCGCTCTGCTGTTGCGCATGCGCTCACACACAGTTTCCAACGTTTTGGTATGAACCCGCGTAAACGCTCGAACGATATAAAGCTAAATGGAAAATGGTAAATTATTAATCTTTGCGAGTATAGAAGTACGAAATACTCGAAAATTTGTCATTTTTGCTCACCTTCAAATCGGCTAATGCAAGAGTCGCGAAAATCAACACGTTGTCGAATGTCTACGAAAAAATCTCGAGACAAAACTATACATTGTCCAAATTGGACGATATTCAAATATGGGGGGTATACATATAGTAATTAGTTGTTGTATTAAAAACCAAGTTTAATGTCGTCACGATCCATTAACAATTTTCAATCACTTTGATTTCTCTTCGTAGTATAAAATATATTACAATATGTATATAATACATGGAGTAAATCTCCAAATATTTTTGGTGGGCCCACACACAGGCACAAACAAGCCCACGGTTCGCTCCTCGCACACTAAAAACTTTGAAAATACACCCTCGTTGATGAACTATATTTCTGTTACAATACGTAATTGCAGGAGAATCGATAGATTGCCCGAAATTGGGACTTTTTAATCCGAAACTATACTTTACGAATCGAATTAAAAATTATCGAACCGATTCGGTGAGGCATGATTTTTTGTTTTCAACGAGTATCGTACGAGTCTTTATATTCCGTTGATATTCCATCTCGACGATGTAATCTGGCAAAATAAACGCATACATACGCGCATACGAAACAGACAAAAACGCGTACGGTAATTTCGGTGCGTGTGACGAAAGCGATAGTTCTCTCTCTCTCTCTCTCTCACCTTTGCATCAATGATACATTTAGTGTAAAACGGCAATTAACATTAATACATACTTATGAACGATGTGCCGGTGCTACTCCTATTGGCACAAAACACGATAGAAAATATAATTGTTGGCATATGTCGGATTTGATCTAACCCGAGTGTAAACGGCACTCGTAATGTATGTACGGACGTTACACGTGTAACACGTGTCTTGCGTGTAATTGCGCGACAATGTATCGATCGTAATTAGATTATGTAGATACTAAAGAAAAAAGAAGGGGGGGGGGGGGGGAGGATCGCGTAATTGAGAATCAATAAGATCGAACCTCTGCCAATTGCCAGGGCCCGATTTATATCTTTGATAAAATCAACAATACCGTGCCTACGAGTTTTGATTTTCCACGAGTGGAACGTTCGGATATTTTGGAAATTCAACGGCAGCGGCGCGATTAACGACTTTGAAGCTGGGATAAAAACCGGTCGCGCTCGTTCGTGTATTTCGTCCCTTGGAAAAACCGTCCCAATGATTACCGTAAACCTCGATTAAGTCGCCGACTCGAAGCTCGATTTCACCGGTTCTACGGGGTTTGTGATCGAGTATGACGACGTGCGGATGAGGATTTTGTCCTCCGTAATAATAAATATCGTCGAGTGACGAGAATCTATCGTACGCATCTGTATAATGCGTTTGCATGAGCTCGTAAGCGACTCGGCAAACTTGCGAACTGAATGTACATACGAGATAATCGCAAAGGGATAACAGATGAATATCGACGATTATACCCTGCAACGAAGAGTCGGAGTATCTACGGGAGACAGAAGCAGTTTCCGCCACTTCCGGATCACCGATGATCTCGTAATTCGGATATCTCGATCTCGCGGTCGTTATTACTTTAGGATCATCGCTAGCGACGAATACCCGTCTTACTTGCGGTGGATTTTCCAATTGATTGAAGTACTGATCGACTCTGACCATGTATTCATCAATATCGTGAAAAGCTGCTTCGGTGCCGACTTTGTCGGTTCTTCTAACGTGAATTCCCACGATGGGCTTCTCGAAGCCGAGTTTCTCTGCCGAATATTCGAGAAGTTTCTTCACGTTGTCCTGTGGTCGCATAAGATACTTGAGTACCTGACCGACCCACCAAACGATCGGATGACCATGAATTTTTTCCAATCTCGGCGCAATATCGGCAGGCACGCTGGGTGGCTGGAACTTGGGTTTTGGATAAACGTTGTCGACTATCGGCAATGATACGACCTGCTTTGTCGCGTCACCCGGCCAATTACTGTGAGAAGCTCCGCTCGTCGACAAACACGTGTCGCTCACTGGTTTAAATACCGATTCCCAGCCGTCTTTGTGATATCGCCAGCCTCGTGATTTCAGTATTAGGGTTCGCTCGGTTCCGTACGCCACGAGGAAACAGTACGTCAAATGGTGTATCTGACAACCAAATCCACAGCCTTTGTTCAAGCTACATATCAATTTTCGGGCTTTGTTGCAGTCGCTCGGGTTTTGCAGATATCTGATGAAAAACCAAACGTATTATTCGGATTAGCCGTGTTTCCGCAGCCGAGCTTACGCCTCGTACCTAAATCGTCTTTGCACCAGATCCGATAAGTCTTTGGCCTCTTTGTCCCGCCATTCCTGATGTCCGTCCGCTTTCGCCAATTTTTCCAAATCGTTAATTAATGATTTTTTATGTTCCCAAATCATTTTAAGAGCCTCGTCGAGATCCTTGTCGCGCTGCTCCAGCGACAAAACGTCCGGTTTTTTTTTCACTTTTTTCAATTGAGCGTCGACATAATACCTTGAATAAAAAAAATCATTTGCGTTTCAAAATACTCCTCGCGCATCGTCGTTTTTCAATGTCGATCGATTTCTCGCTCGTACTGACCACATCTCTTGTACGTTATTGCGAATTCTCCGTTTTAATTCTTCGTACTCGGCGGACGGAGTAAATAATTTCCCGCCGCTTCGTTGATCCAGTAAATCATAGTAGATGGATACCTTGTCTTGCGCCGATCCTAGATGATGACCCTGTACGTTTTGTGACTCCGTGTCTCTGCGTCGTGGAACAAAAGATTTATGAAACCGGCTATTATAAATAATTGCTTTTTTTAAGAAATTTATTAAGCGACTCGAGTAAATTTGAGCTCACCCTAGTATTATATTAGCAAGGGCCTGGTTTTGCTTCTTGAGTAGCTCAAACTCACTGGCCATCTGCGCCAGACGCTGAGAATTTTCCTTGTTACTTAAAATTGCGTTATTCGACGACGACGCGTTGTTTCGATAGACGTGAGAAATCGATAGTATCAAAACGAAAAGCCAGGCAGCGAGTAGAGCAATACCGAGTTTGCCCATCCAGCTGGGTCTCGCGGTCCACAACGCCATCCCACGATCAACGATGTGTCTCGAGTGCAGCCCGAAGCAAAATTCTATCGCATTACGATCACTGCAAGACACGTGTTTATGAAATAATCTATAGAGGTCGCACGTCCGTATAGTACATATCTCAAGATTCGTGTCGCTGATTGCGTACAACTATCGACTGTGATTTTGACATTGGTATGACTTTTATCAAGATAATACCCATGGGACGACGACGAAACGAATGAAAGAGGACAGCACATATATCGCGCCAACTTGCCAATCGGACACTCGGATTTCATAAAAATTCAGATAGTTGTGTCTACGGAGATGGCTATCGCGATGATACTCGCTCATATTTGTAAACAATAAAGTCAAGGCTTAGTACATTTCGCTATCGTCAGCAACGTTTGCTACTTTTCTCAAAAACGTATTTAAGAAATATTGAGGTTATGTCGACTCATCGAATCGCTACAAATCGGGATTTAATAATTATAGAAAAAAATATGTTTCGAACTCGAAATACTTTGTCGGTCGTTAAGAAAGTATTAAATTAGTGAAATTATTGCTCAATCGTTGACATCAATGGCCACACGTAGGTAAGAAATTAAACTTTGCAATTGTGTACTTGGGATGTACCTTTTGCTCTTGTTGGTGACTCAATTGTCTCTCATTTTGTCCTCGATTATTATTGAAGCAATTGTACACCATCGTCGTATTACACCTTCCACATATGCGTGTTCCCCGCGTAACTGTACGTTGTAACGAGGAAGAATGACCGGAGGTGATGTGCTAACGCCGACATTTAAATTCTATCCGCCACGAGGATTTAAAAATGTTAATACTGGATTCGTGTGATTAATCGACATACGTATTGTCCTTTTTCTATCTCCAGAGATGATTTTTCGTACTTAGTTTTCACGCACAGCATGCATTGGACTCGCAAAGAGACAAATGAATGGGTTACTATTACTAGTGGCACACATTGCAAACACGGACATTGAAAGGTTGTAAACTAATGGTTTAGTCACTGTCATATATATATGTGTATATATACAAGGAATCATAACGCACGAATTTCACGTACCACCCCGTAAAGGTCGAAACAATCTGGTACGAAGCTTTAGTCACACAAGCATTGTCGCAACTACATGGGTGTAAAAAATGGAGAAACAAAAAGGTGATTGAATGACATCTAGTACGAGTTGGAGCGCCAACACGTTTATTGCGGTTTTCGTTAGAAACATGTATCCGTATCGCAGTAGGCAACGAAGTTGAGAGGATCAATCGGTATTGCGGTAGGTTACAGAAAAGTTTAAATTAACCCCGCGAACAAGTGATATCGCGGCGATATCCTGCATGTTTGGGAGGAAGGGGGGTTTTTCGTACAGAGGTTAAATATCTACGTCTATGTTATGTTTATGCATCTACTTTATGTTTGATCATGTAAATAGATTTCAAAAATATAGTAATCTTTAATTTTCGTCCATTCAACGTCCACGGAAGCGAATGCCAATCGGTATCTAAATAATTCGCAAACGCTATTTCTAATGAAAATACGATTAGTTCGAGTTCGAGCTTTTCTCTATTTGTGGCAGAAATGTCTCATCTTTGAAATAGTTGCTGCGGGTCTTGTCAGTCACGAAAACACCCCGGTCGTGTACGGACCGCCAGGTTATATATATATATGTTCGCTTCGCCATGTATATGACTACGATAGCTTCCGGCCAACTTAACGTGGATGCAAAATAGTTCACACTTTGGCCGCTCAGATGTCGCAGAACCAAGTGTCGAGGTTTCAACTTTTGTCGAGCGTCAATCTCTGGTTGCTGCACCACACATTTATACATTTATGAATTTATACAAAGTTTATACAAAATGCGATCGGTACGGAAGCCATAACATTTCTCTTTCTGTTTACTTTCTTTCGGAACCGTAGAGAGGTAACATTTCTATAAAGAAGGAAACTCAATATTGGAAAGAGCTAGTGAGTCCTGTTGATCCTGTAGGACGACACAAAATCAAAGATGGCGGCGCGATGCTGCCATCTTACAGGTTTTGTAATAAGTTCGCGGGTCAGCCGCGTTGGCACCGAAGCGTAAGCGGTTTTTAAATTCTTCGAGTTCGTTACGAGCAATGTAAAGTTGCAAACGAAACATTTATAATCACCAAACGACACCACGCATCGAATGGAATCTTATTGGAATCGATAAATCTAAAAATAAAAAGTTGCCGAGACAATCGCCTCGCGGTGCCAATACGCAATAAACGATTGAATCATGAAAAAAAAAACTGAAAATAGTTAATACATTCGGTGTCCAGAGAAAAACTGCATCGACAGCCTCCCATCCTTTGTTTCGGCCATCAAACGTAAAAATATGAATTCCTGCCTAAATTTCCGTAAAAATTTCGTCAATTCAAAATCTTAACTATCGACCCGTCGACCGAAATAAAAACTATGAATATTTTGAAAATTTAAACGTAATCGATGCTCGTCGACAAAAATAATGACACTTCCACCACTATTTGGTACCGATTATTTCCCCACATCCGTACGAGATGCTCTCGAACATCAAGTCGACGTTTATTGGTACGATCGAAATTTCACGCAATGTCGTTATCCACCGGGACAAGATAGTACGTACTAATGATCTCAGGACGCCTCTTATGACGTCCTACTTTCGTTACGTACCCTAATGCTCGATTTCTCTTCAACTACGTACTATTGATATATGCATATTATGAAAAAAAAAAAAAGATAGCGAAGCATGCACCCTGATATGTCTCCTGGTCGCTCAACGAATATGCCGAACAAAATCGATCATTCGGGGCATAAAACATTGTCCAAAATTGAATATCTTAATAGCCAAGGCTATCGTCGAGGGCAATACCACCCATGCGTGGCTCGTAAAAAACGGTCTAATATCTCATCCGGACCTCACCACGGACGAAGCTCTTAGATTCGGCGGTACGCGTCTCGATAAGCTACGAGAATGGGTAACAAGCGCAAAAACAAAACATATTTTTCATACAAACCTCCATACTCATATTATGTAACTCTCGTCTTTCTTCAATTACGATAGAACTATCAAATTTATCACGAGAACATAGAAAAGACCCTTTCTCGCAACGTTTTGAGTTTTTTGAACGAGTGGTATGAAAACCCTAAGGCCGAGACGCTTTTTATGCTACTCATAACATGCAGGCGTACCGTTCTGTTTATATTCCAAGAGCAAACGTACAAAGTACGTTCCTTTATATGTGTTCAAAAGTTTATTCGTCGCCCGTGAGTTGAAATAATTCGATCATGCCTTCTCTTTGTCTTTTTCCCGAACAAACAGGTGACCTTGTTTGACCCTCATGGACATCGTACTCCCGAAAATGATGATCGAGGATTAGTCCTTGCTCAAGTAAGCACGCTTTCCAATTAGTATCCATCCTTTACACACCCTTGACAAATATATCGACGCTGCTTACGAAAAGTAGCACGATTCAAATTTCTTACGAAAACTAACACGTTTTTAATTTCACCGCGAAAACCAACACGTTTCGATATTCGACGCGAAAACTAGCATGTTTCAGCTCTCACCGCGAAAACTAGCATGATTCGGCTTCTGCCGCGATAACTGGCATGTCCGAAATATGTTAGTTTTCGTGGCAAAAGCCGAAACATGCTAGTTTTCGCGGCAAATATCGAAACGTGCTAGTTTTCGTGTAAAAAGTCGAAACATGCTAGTTTTCGCGCTGATATCAAACGTGCTTCTCTTCGTAAGAAATCTGAAACATGCTAGTTTTCGTAAGCAGCGTCGATATACACTTTATTTGTTGTAAATTAATCACAGACGACCATGAAAAAAATTCACCATCTTTGCGACTGGTATATCGAGGCCGTTTTGTACAATTACTTCGACGCTCGAACCCACTGGTACGAGTTGGCTTTCTTGTACGAAAACGATCAAACATCTTCCTGTTGCAACAATCTCTCCTGCGACTGCCTCGATTGTTGATTTCCGATGCAAAATCACGCCTTTTTTCCGATCGCTTTTCAAATATGTTTCTATAAATAAATAAAAAACGGAGGATAATAAGAGACAAGACAGTTTTTGTTTAATTCAGGAGTGACTGTACATCTGTTTATTTGAACCAGCAAAAATGATAAACCTCATCATATTTATAGAGATTTAAATTATGACACATTTATTTACATTATATACAAACTTTCTTTAAATACGCTCGCAATGTTTAACGCCCATGACGACATCGGCAATCGCGTCTCTTCTCTTTCCCATAAATGTATTTCTATCAAGGATTCGTTCTCCTCGTTCACGCAAGCTTCTAGTATCTTGCAATTTCTACGAATTTTCTCTGTTTTTTCTTCTTTCTCTTCTGATCTCTTTGTTTCGTTACAAAATATACGTCCATTGAAAATATCTCGTTAATAGTGGACACCGATAACTGAATTTACCTCAATACGGCGTACTTTTCGTTTATGGTTTTAGAGTGCACAGGGAAAAATGTTGAAACTCTTATATAAGTAAACGTTTTTTGTTTTTCCATACGCCCCAAGGCTCACGGATGGAAAAAATGTTCTCCTACACTCGAGCGCGAGACACTTTACGAACGTTTCGTTAAATTTACCAAAGCGCTCTACGGTTTTATTTTATAAAGTATTATCATCAAAAAATCTCAACTCTTTAAGTTCTTGTTTCAAAACATTTTGAAACATAGATCTACGTCGGTCAATATTTATTCCTCGTTGCACGCATAATCTCGGACGATGCACGTACATTTTTCAATTATTCACAATATTCCTGATACTCTTCTTGAATGATAATGATTTTGGCTTCGATCGAAGCGTTATGGGACTAAAGTCGGCAATTTACAAACTATGAGATAAACGTCGTTATACGAAAAACACAAAAAATTAAATACAATCTTTCGCACGATTCTGTTATTGCGAATATTACACATAATGCTAATCACCGTGCATTCTGTGATTTGCTATGGAGAAAAAAAGAACGTGGGAAAGAGAGAAACACGAGTGATCATTCTCGATCGTTCTCCTACAGTCTATGTAAAAATAATTGTCTAATTTTCGTAACAAAACAATTATGCATTCAATCGATGCTTCTTTTTGTCGTGATGTAAATATTTTATTGACACGCACGAGAGTTTAGTGTCGCGTGATGTTGCGTGGGATCTGCGCGAGATTACATTCACGCTCTATCGACGATTCTTTTCGTTTTTCAACAATCACTAGCAATTACTATCTATACAAAGTTTTCTAAATAAATTTTGTAGCCTTTCGAGCACAAAAAAACTTGCATATGAAGAAAAACGGAAAACGTAATTGTTTTTAAACAACGATTTTTTCATCATACCTCATTCATTCTTTCGTATTTGTCATAAAACGTTTGCTTTAAATACCTTGGGTAAATTGAGCAACGTTGAGCAACGTTGGGTATTTTGTTTTCGTGTGTGTGTGTGTGTGTGTGTGTAACTGTGCGGGGAGGGCTGATGGAAATTTTTGTATCCGTACTCACGGACACAAAGTTATCTGACGTATCAAGACGGCAATCGCGTAACGTTATTTTACGGTTTAACTTTTAATCTTGATCGCCAATTTGGCCGAATGCATTGGGCTATTTTTTGTTTTTCGAATAATTTCGAGCAACGATCGTAGCAGTTATCCTGCTTGAGAATGTCGCGTCATTCGAATAATACGTCATGCGACGAAACACGCTACGCGATCTTTATGTAAAACGCAATAAATAACATACGTTATTGGAACGATGAGGATCACGACGCGACGGAAAGATGTTGTAAGGATTGACGAACCCTGGGTTGCGCCCATTCGACAAAATCGTCGATTAAAACGGGCCAAGCACCTTCCTCGTCGTAATTACTCATATCGGCGTTGATCATGAGGGCAAAGTCTAGGAGCAAATTCCACGTATCCTTTGGAATGGATCTTTTGTGATGTTCCTGAAATAATGACGATCGCCAAATATCTTCGAATATCCGACGAAACAAACGATCGAGCCTAAATCTTGGACTCTTTTACCAAACGCAATGTATATTACCTGTAAAAATTGACACCACAATTGCAAAAACTTGAATTTATCATCGAGAACAATGTTCCAGTACGCTATGGCCATATCTAGATCCAAACCCTTTTGACCCGGATTCTTTGCGTAATTGAACGTGAAATGATAAAAATCTTTAAACTTTTGCGGATCTCGAATTTCTCCTTCCAAATAATTGAATCTCGCCTTTAGTTTATCGACGCTATCGACTCTGTAACGAAATTGCTCGCGCAATGAGATTGCGATCGAAGGATTAAATTTGAGGAGACGCTAAATTGTTTATCTTACCCCAAGTCCGTCATACCGGTCATGAATTCGTCTCTGGTAAATTCGCATTGCGTTTCGGCGTGAAATTTCCAAGCTATTATTAAAACTAATTTATTTTCCGGGCCGAGTCCTAAGTCATCTAAAAATTTCATAATCCCATCGGCCATTATTTTGTCCGATTCATTAGGATCTGTAATAATTTAATGGCGAATCGTAAACATCGCGATTATATGGAGATTTAAAGATTCTGCAAGTCGCGTACTTACCTTGATAACGGCCGAAGAGCACATCGAGTTTTTTTTTGTCGGTGGAGTTCTTTGGTTCCCTGTAATAGGCGTCAGGATTTTGAAAGTAATTATCACTTGCCAGATCCAGTTTCCAATCGTTCTGCGCCAGGCAATATATCGCCGTTTGTTCTCCAGTTTGTGTAAACGTTATGAATTTCTTGACTTTATCTCGTTGCGAGAATTTCAATTTATGCTAAAATCGAAATACGTTAGATGGGAGTGATGTTGAATTGAAAAATTGTGATTAATTTAGAATTTGCGTTGCTACGAAGGATAGGTTATAGTTCTCGAGAGAGTAAAAAAAAAAAAAGTTTGTCGTCTAAAACGATGGAAGTAAAGAACAGCTGATTGTTCATACACGCTCCACGGACAAGCGATGGCATGGAAAATCGTCTTGAAACACATATCACTCACCATTTTAATTAATTTTAGGCCCCCGAAAGCCAAAATATTATTCCCCTCGCACTGCACTTTACATAAATATGCGCATGTTACCAAGAACAACAACCCTATACCGATACTTGAGAAAAAAGCAGCGAATACATCGAGCAGGAGCACACGGAGCACACAACTGCACACAACACTAAAATGCTAAAACGTTGTTACAGAGTGTATTAGGACCACGGTTGTCCTAGGGATATTTGAGAGTGCGTATGTATGGGTGTGTCACGTAGGCACAAATCTCTATTACTGACTTCACAGCGACGAGAGTTTGCCAAAATTGGTCGCTAGATGTCCCAAGCGTTTGAAATCGCAAATGGCTGCTACGTTAAAAAATTGCACAGCCACAAAAATTCGTCTTTTCGTGCGTATCCCAGAAACGAGAAACTTTCAAAATAAATTAGCGTATGAAAATTGCCGTTATGCTGTCCGTAGATAGCAGCCGAAATACTCACGACGAGGTTAGTACACGAACCGCTGTGTTTGACATCCACAAGATTTTGCATCGTTTTGTAGGTTACGGTCATGGCCCCTTTATTTATGTTTTCATTTCGGCCTACTAAACATGGCGTGTCTTTCAAGTATACACATTGGAGCATGCTTCGATTCAAAATCGTATTGATAACAATCTCAATAATACAAAATTCCCCGAAGCTTCTCAAAATGTTTAAAAAACGATGATTGGCTGCTGTCTTATTTCTCGGAAAATCTTTGGTGACAGGGCGATCTATTTGTAAGACACGAAGTCACTCACTTTTTTATAGTTTAAAACTCGCATATTTCACATTATACTCAATATTTTTGTAGACAAACGTTTTTAAGACTCACCTATAAGTTCGAAAAAAATTAATTTACCGTTACTTATGGCTTCTGTTGTTTTCGCCATAATATATTTCGAAAACGAGTCTCTTTACCCTAATTTCGATTATTGCACAATTTCATATTATCATTTAAACGTAACAATTCTTTTTCTACCTTCGTTCGACGAGAAACTTGTGAAAATACATTTTTATCTAGGAAAACGCCAGTGACAACAGATCGGAAGAATATCCGAGAATACCAATATCCTCGTTGGATGGTCCCAAAGAATGGACGTATACAATGAGGAGAAGCATGCAAGTATGTTTTCGAATAAAAAGATATTAAAATTTGTTTGTTCGCTCGTATCGACGTGTACCGATAACATTGTTCGTTTTGCAATAGGAAGTTGTTCCTGGTTTATATCTCGGCCCTTATAGTTCCGCTAGCAGATCAAAATTACAATCGCTCCAAGAGCGTGGCATAACTCACATTGTGTGCGTACGCCAGGACATAGAAGCGCACTTTATAAGGCCCAACTTTCCCGATAAATTTAAGTCAGTATATCTCTCGTCGTCGTTTCCTCCGAGACAAGTTTCTAAATTCACGGGTTATAGTTTATCGTCTACTTACAGGTACCTCGTTTTAGATATAGCAGATTCGGCAACGGAAAATATAATTCAGCATTTTCAAAGAGTCAAGGCGTTTATAGATCAAGGTCTAAATTCCGGCGGTCAAGTTTTGGTTCACGGTAACGCTGGGATTTCCCGTTCGGCGGCTCTGGTTCTCGCGTATATTATGGAAACCTACGGTCTATCGCAAACGTGAGAACGACGCGAGTCGAATGGAATTATTAATCGAATTAATTTACGAGCTTATTCGACGAAATTGTCAATTTATCATTTCAGACGGGCCTACGCGATAGTTTTACAGAGAAGGTTTTGCATCAATCCTAACGAAGGTTTCATGGCACAGCTGAGAGAATACGAGCCTATATATCAGGCGCAAAAAACTCTGAGAAACGGCCAACAGAGCTCGGCGAGGCAACGTAGTAAACGAACTATTCATCAGATGGACACGGAACGAAACGATGAGAGATACGACGCTATGGATAGTTGATAGCGGTTGCGAAAACTACCAAAGTTACCAAAAGACTTAATAAAGCACGTAGGCTTGCGAGAAACTCGGAATGGCAGCTCGAACGCGATGTACGTGAGTGAAGAAAAAACAAAAGACGATTTAACGATACGGAGAACGCTTCGATTCGAAGAAGTGATGTATTTTTAAAAAGTCGCCGCTCTTTCCCATCTCGCTTCTTCCATTCGCGTCCAATTTCTCCCAAGCATCGAGACTATCCCCCCCTTTTCTTTTTTTTTATAATATCTCGCAAGTACTAAAATAATACAAAATTATCCCGTCGAGTTATGATTAATGCGACGTTAAATTACGCCGTAGAACCCCCGTTTCGTTAATCTAGACCGACTGATATACGCTGTATACTTCCTCCGGCAAAGAAAAAACTATTTCAAACAATGAAAAGTCTTTCCGATTTAACGTTGCATGACCATGGACGCGCATCTGAAATAAATAAACAAGTAAATAAATATATTCATCGTTTAATTCGTATCCGGGGGTGTGTCCGATCGGCGAATCGATATTTTGTACGACGAACGAAAAGAATTTTTACACGCTCGATACGCTTTCGACGCGAAATGTTTTTTTTTCATAGTTTTCTATAAGATGTAATGACAAAAATTCATAATGGAGATAAAAACGAATATAGGTATTGGCGATCGTGTTAACGATTGTCGCGTTTTCGCGTTAATGTCCGTTCGATGTGTGAAACAAACTGGGACACCCCCGAAGCGCGTGATACGTAGCTAAGTGATTAATTATTGTCGAATAACCGGTGTTTATAGTATGAATTTACTCATCTTTGATAAATTTGTCCATCCCCAATTTCGTCGCCCTCCAAATCGCTCCTAAAAACCTTCCTAAGTACTCTAATTTTTATTTATTAAGCATTTAAGTTGTTTATATATAACTGTTGTTACACACACTTGTAAAGAAACAAGGAAATTAAATACATATGATATTTTCAAGCTGCTTCGTTCTTCGTGTACTTTTTTTTCATGATTTATTGTACATTATGTATCATCAATATTTATATATATATATATATCTCGCAATTAAAAAATAATTTTGTAACATATATATCGCGTTACCTCTATTCCATCACACTTGCATATAGCACAATTTTTATTGTTTCCTTAAACATCGTATGTCCCAGAGATTTCCCTTTTTTTCTTGGTGATAATATCGATCCGGCGGATTTATTGAATTTTCGCCGGTATATTAATACAAACGATGTCCTGAGAAGCCTCATTCTTGAGTTGCCACTTTACTTGGAGAGCTAGCTGTAAAAGGCGGGAATTTTCGTTGAGCGAACGTTGTATGAATCGCGTAGAGCGATTGTGGCGCCACCAGGAATTGCGGACATTGTTCTAACGAGTGAGTTTCTCGCGCGTTGCCTCGCGTTGATGAGACCACACGCGCATGCGCACACATGCTATTTTGATAAAGTGTTTCGGAGTGTCGGCGTCTCGTAAAAAAAAGTGGCGCCATCTCCGTTATTGACAACATATATACCAAATGGCCGTTAAGACTCTATATACAACGTACTTGAAAAAAATTGAGTCCCGTGCTCGCGATTTAACAGAATCATTATAAACAGTACGAACGTGTCATGCTCACCTTGGGATACGCTTTTTCGACGAACATCGTGGTTGTGTAAGTGTACGGCCTGACATCTTTGGACAGTGGACACTCGAGTCCGGAATATTCGGTCTCGCATGCGTTTGGATGTGAGATAGGAAAAGGTACCGGCATTCCCGATAATACACCGTGTACTACGGCGGTTACACTGCTCGTGTCTTTGTCTGCGAAAAGTGAAGCATTTTTTTTGCACGTGCCGTGATTTATCAATGCGATTAGATTATGTGATTATTGTCGTGAGAGAATGCATTTTCTCCTCAAGTGAATTGTTAATGTCAATCCCGTCGGCAAGTTACGAATAAAATATCTCGTGTGCTCGTGTGTTTAAAGAGATAATATTACTCACAAACGTAAAATTTAATTTCGATCGTCACATTTGTATTTCGTTTGAGTATGCAAGTTTGTTGTTCCTCCGTGCAGTCAGACACGCTAATGCTGTCATAGTTGCCGGCTTCTGAACCTGCGAATCGCCAAATAGCGTAGTATTAAGGAGGTTCACGCGCCATAATCATAATAGTATATACAAAGTAATGGCAAAATCATCAGATACAATTTTTTCCAAGATAATTTTTTGAAATTTTGCGTGAATCTTCTTGAGCATCGTATTATAATGGATAACAAATTTGAGAAGGTTTCACCGTCTAGTAATCGAGATATTCAGTGTTTAAAATCGCAACTTTAACACGAGGTCTTATGGGAAGTTACGTAAAAAATACAATTTTTGACAATAAATAACTCGATTTTTCTAGACGGTAAAACTTTCTCAAATTTTACCCACAATTGAGTATTATTGTTAAGAAGGTTCGTACGAATTTTAAACAATTAAACTTGGAATTCGTCTAATGCATGGACAACGCTTCAACCTCCTTAAGCGGAAGTACCACAAAGTTAAACCGGCAACACGGTAATATCGGTATAGTTCGAGTCCGTTACGCCTGAGATGGAAAAAACATCCTAGAGGTCAATAGTGCTGCACCAATACAATGTTCCGAACGTTCAGGAGGAGCAATATTTATGCTAGTCATTTTTGCTGTACGGCCCATTTTATGTCGTACCGCATTGCGCAATGGAACGTTTAACTAGGATCGTGCTGGTTTCGCAGAAAACTGCAAATTCACTAAACGACAAAATCCGGTTTGTACTTATTTATCTGTTTTTTTTTTAAATTCTTTTTATACTTCGCGCCGCATGAATTCTCACGCACGTATCTGCTACAACGGAGACGCGACGAGGACAGTTAGAGATAGATAGATAGATAGAGAGAGAGAGAGAGAGAGAGAGAGTCTAGTTCGTGATAAATGTCTACAGTCATTCGATCCAGTTTCGACCGACGGATATCGTTAATGCAACCTGCAATTAAACGCCAAGTTCACGATGGCTTCGCCCACACGCAATTTTTCTCAAATCTATATAATCCCCCCTTTCGCCTTCGTATACTTGGTCGAAACAATATAAATCCGTTTCTATTATATTAAAACGTTACAATATTTCAAATTTATTATTACGCGAGTATTTTTCAAATAAATATATCGATATCGTAATTAAACGGGAATAAAAATGGAAAACGATAAATTCTGCAATCTTTAAAGTGATAAAATAAATTTTGTTATTCGTGTACGTATAATTATAAAAGATAAAACTCACCGCAATTAACGAAATTGGGTTTCGCTCGAAGCGCGGCTACGCAGAGCAGAAGAACGAATGGAATTTTGTACATCTTTCCGGGTCGGAGTCAGAAGACGAATTGAAACGGATACGAGGTTCGTCAATCGTCGATGAGCATTATCGTGGTCACCGTCGTCGTCGTCGTCGTCGTCGTCGGCGGCGGCGGCGGCGTCGGTGTCGTGGTCGGTCTCGGTGTTGTCACGCGATACATAAAGTTGAGGCGGAGAAGATATAACGTAACTCCGAGAAGGCGCGATAGTAATATCGATATAGTTATAGAGTAGCAGGTTATACACACACACACACACGCGTACGAATATAGAATTAGTGCTTTCGCGCGTATTTATCGTCACGAAGAACGTTCGTAAACCCGAGACAGTCCGTTAAGATAATTCGATTAACCCTCCGAGTCGAAACGAATATAATGGCTTCTCATCTCCGAATTGACGAACAAAGATTACTTGGAAAGTCAGTGTAAACATATCAAGTGAGTGTTGGATATTCAACTCTAATTATAGCGATCGCCGCACTGACACACTCTACGACGTTTGTTCATTCGACGTTACAACTGTCGCTTTCGGACGAGAACAAAAACGGGTATTACGTTTATGGTTCGAAACAAATTTGAACGAGCGAATAGCCTTCTGCGCGTGCGTGTAGCTTCATACACGTAAGAAAATTAAAATGGCGGGTGTCCCACTTAACGCGAACGACTGGATCACAGACATCTTCGTGCAGAAATTGAACCGTTTTTGGAAATACGGTTCGTCATGCTTAATATCAATTAGCGAATCGGATTGAGGTTTTTTTTTCGAGCGGGAACATTTATAAAGACTATTCCCGCTATAACTATAGGTACTAGAGACGATGAAGAATTGTTCGACAATATCGTTGAATTAATTCTATAAATTATCGCATCATTTTTCATAGAAACGAGGATTTTGATCGTGGTCTATAGGACGAATCATTCCTGACGGCTACAATGGTTTAAAGTCATTCAAATAGCGGTTGTGTTTCGGTTGGGTTCGTGATTTTGCCGCACGGCGTTGCGAGGGCGTCTCGGCCAGACAACGGCTCCAACGTCAGTCGATCGGAAGTGACGTTTACAAAGCCCAGTGTCCACGTAGCTCGCGCGGTGTGAACGTGTGTGAATAATTCCGCGCATTAGCCTCTCAGCCGTCAAACAACACTTCGTAAAGTGTAGCCAAGGTGTACGCAACGTAAGTAGAATACTTTCGTCTCTTCCATCGATCTACGACATAACGAATTTGTCGTACATAGAATCATCGTCCGTTCTTTCTTTTTCCTTCGACCGTCAAATTTTCAATCGTCAGAATTGTCATTTCGCGTTCGCTATAATGCCTGTGAAGTGCCAACTTTAACTCTCCCGATGCCAAATTATTTCGAGCTCCCGTAGACGACATATGCCTGAAAACGTTATTTCTCAATGACGTTGCACCGAAATATTTCCGATTTCGAAGAAAATCATTGCACAATCTCGCACATAACCTCGCCAGTATTAAGATTTACTACGAAACTCCCATCGAGACCCGAGCGACGCGGTGTTTCCTGATTAGAAATTTCTTCAAATTGTATTCGCAGATTGTAAAGAAACAATCATGGATCAAATAAAGAAGCTCACCGAACCCAGCCGTCAGTTCACCAAGGACAGCATTCGGCTCGTCAAGAGATGCACCAAGCCTGATCGTAAAGGTAAAACGTGTCTGCGTCATAGTTTAAACATTACTCTCTCCAGACCAAAAACGAGCATTCACAAAATGAAAAATCATTCACGTTTATTTGTCGAAAATTGAATTTTTAACGATATTTATAATTATTCAAAGTTGCTCGTTTGGTCATTTTCAAATATTTTTTATTTTTATCCCTCGTAACACCGATATACTTCGATGTTTCCCCAGAATTCCAGAAAATTGCCATCGCTACTGCAATCGGCTTTTGCATAATGGGATTCATTGGATTCTTCGTCAAGCTGATCCACATTCCCATCAACAATATCATCGTGTAAGTATTTCGATCGAAACGTCTCTCGTCGTCTCCATGTATTCAAAAAAATGACCGTTGGATGAATTTTCTTTCGCAGGGGTTCATAAGTACCGGCGAGAAAGATAATATTTATTGTTAAGGAACCCGAATGGTTACGTTTTTTTCCTCTCCACTGGCTCGACATGTACCGTACCCTGCTGCCTCGCTCTAACACTTATTTATGTGGCAAAATGATATATCGTGTTTTGAGTTGCGATTGAAATAGATGATATCGAGATGCGTGTGTAATGAATTTTGTAATAAAATAGCGAATATTTAAACTTTTTATTCCATTATTCGTCTTTACCCCGACGCAACCTCGTCACGCTGTTTTCGATTACCAAATTAAAAACCTCTAATATTCAAGGCACTTTTATTCGAACGATAAACTTTCTTCTCTTCGGCGTTACAACAATAAAATTATATATATATCAGCAAATTTTGTGCGAATATTTTATTCGTCTAAGATATATGCCGATTATCGTGTGGCAAACAACTTTACCAGGTACTGAGTATAGAAAAAAAATATCATATATATATATATACACACATATATATATATATGTTGTAATATTTGTATATTATATGCGATAATAATGAGCCTATACGCCAAAGTACGAACGGAGAAAATCGGGATTGGAATCTCATCGAATGAACATCAGTCTCAGATTTATAATCGTGCCACCTTCGTGGTAACTAATTATAATAATACGTGCTATGTATACGTGAATTGAATGAATCGATAAATCAAGAGCTTGAAAAAAATATAAAGAAACTTTGACCCTGGCAACGCGTATAAACTCATCATACGTATATGAATTAATTAATGAGAAGACTATGGCAGTTTTAGCGACGAAATTTGTAACGATGATTAACCAAAAAAAAAGAAAAAAAAATATTGCTTCGTGCATCGTCGAATCGGCAGTATTTAATGATATACGACATCTCTCAGCTGTATCGAAACGAAACGATCGAACAAACAAAAAACGTAAGAATAAGTCAAGAGGCGTTCAAACGTTTGTGATCCTCTCCCGATTTTTACGGAGACCGTTGGCGATAGCTCGTAGATCGCTCGGACGAGCTATTTATATATTATAGATACGCGCATTAAAAGTAAACGAAGAAGCACTCTTGTCTCGTAATTTAACGTACGATTTCCGTTTTATTGGCCGATTAACGTTTCGTCGAATTTTATTAATCGATCGGTTTGTTACTATTTCCCGCAATTAAACATGAATATTTTCTAATCGCCAAGATGATTATAAAAGAGTACGCAAAACTCGGAAAAATAGGACAAACGAAGAAAGGCTTTTCAAGCGTTTTTTATGACTGTGTCGCAACGCGATCTTCTTTTAAAAATTAACGCTCACGGTTAATTGCGAAGACGCACTGTTTAATCCCCGACGATATCGCGCGATAATTATAAAAGAAAAAGAAAAAACAAAAAACGATATTTGCGAATGAAAATAAAAAATAAATCGTACAATCTATTTCGAATGATCGACGTTTTGTCCGATATCGTCGATCATTATTATTTCGTCAAAAAATTACAAAAGATCCTTTTCGTTCGAATGCTGCACACTAATCTGTCGCGTCTTTGGTGCGCTAACGACCAATGCGGTTATTTAAATTACATGTATCTACATATATAAAGCATATATAGCACATATATATATATATATATTATATATAAAGCACAGTAAATAGCGATAACTTTGTTCGCAAACCTCTCGGTCGTTATTCCTGGGCGAGATTTTTAGCACCAATCCGAGCACGCGGACGTTTTCGGCGTCCTCGAGCCAGGGAAGAACGACGAAAGGACATAAAAGAAATATAATAACGATAATATCGGTCGTTAACGCATCGCGGATGGGTAACTATATCCACGAGTTGCACTGAGGTATGTCGTTAGGCACTGTTATTTCTTAAATATCGTATTTTTCCTTCTTAAAACATAATAATAATTATATATATATATATATATATAAATATATATATCATCGCAACATTAAACCGTTAACAGTTTTTTTCTGTGTGCTTTTTAGTGTGTGAGTGTCCGCGTGCATGTGTTTGTGTGTGTGTGTGTGTGTGTGTGTGTGTGTGTGTGTGTACGTGTATATAAAATAGATGTTTACGTACATAGTAATAATAATAATAATAATATTAAATATCGATATACTTATATTTTTACAGGTATCGTTCGAACGCGTTTGTTTTTTTTCTTCGATCGCATTAATAATAAAATATCAACAGTAAATATTTTTCGCATTAGACCGGGATGCTTATAATGGGGGAAGAGATTGGGCGTATAATATATAAGGTAGCGATGGATCGAAACCGATTGGAAGAAAACAGATATTGGGCGCCCGAGTAACAATGGCCCGCACTCACTCGGTTAATTAGCATGGGGAGGGGTTGTGAGGGAAGAGGGTTTATTCGACTCCTATCCTCGTTATCGATTATTAATATTAACGATCAAGGCCTTACGAAGAATGTCACAGAAGAGTTATTACGAAAGGAATGTCTCGGGAGTGTTGTTCCTCGAACGTTTTGCATTAGTCGTTTGTAGCCAAAGAAACGAGACGGCTTTTATTTGTTTCTTCATACGGTACGCGACCCGAGAGAAAAGAGAGCGATTCTACATTGGTTCGGTATCGACGTATTCACAATGAGAAAGTTATGCGCGAGCTCGTTTTCGCGTATCGTTAATTTAACACGCGTCTCGTTGTTCTTTGTCGTTGGAAAATTGGATCGAAGAAAGAGAGAAATAAAGAAGGTAATAAAGGGAAGAGAGAAAGTAACGAGAGCGAGTCGCAAAGTACACCGGGAACAAAATTCGAGCGATATCGAGATAAAATTTCGATACGAGTTTTGATGTTTGCTCGTTGGCGATTAGTAATTAGACGCTTGCGTTTTGTTTGTTTGTTTACGAATAATTATAGCGCAAAGTATGATGCGTAGGAGATTAATCTCGATGCGCACAGGCACTTGACAAACGTCATATACGCAAAGCGACATAACGCGAGAATTATAAAAATACGAACTATCGTTATTTTGATTCGATCTCGGTTATAACGCGTATCGTTAATAGGATCTCTCTCGTTCGTGGAATGCACGAGTCCTTCGTTCGCGATTACGATCGACGAAGCAGCACTCTCTCGGTTTCTCGGCGCACCCGCCGCCTCGAGAATTTTTAACGGCGGCTTTAACTCCATCCCGACCTTCTTCTCTCTATCTCTTTCGCTGTTCGTCATTAATGGTTTTACATATTACGCGGGTAACGCGTTTCTCGAGGCGAGAATCGAAGGAGAGCCGAAGCGCGCCTTCCTTCCGATTATTTCACAAGCGCTACGATCGACAATCGCGAAAAATCAGTACGCACGCGTTTATAGAGGAGACCAGGGACAATAACGAAGCTAAAACTCTCTTTTCTTCTCTTCTCTTCTCTTCTCTCCTTTTATCTTCTCTTCCCTTCTCTTTTCTTCTCTTCTCTTCTTTTCTCTTCTCTTCTCTCCTCTTCTCTTCTCGTTTATGTACAATACACCGCGACGATGTATAACTTTTTGGTCTTCCCTATAAAGGCGTAGGTACTTACGTAACGAGCGAGTGTCGAGAGATCGTATCGTTACGATCCTCGGCAAATCCGTATCGTCGATATATATTAAATATAGACTTTTAGATTTCTCATCCATCTTTCTCCGTTCGCACACTCTCTTTCTCGCTTTGAGAGAAACACGGAACTAGACCGTGCAACCGGCTTCCGAGGTTGCCACGTATGGACTATTTTCCTGTCGATAAAAATCGTGCGTCCCTGAATCGTAACCCTCGACCTTTACCGGATATTCCGTGACACAATTCTGCGGTTGATTGAGCGCTAGTGGTGGTTCTCTTTGCGGCGGTGGTAATGGTGGTGGTGGTGGAGGAGGTGGTGGTGGTGGAGGTGGCGGTGGTGGTGGTGGTTGTTGAACCGCAGTCCCAAAGTTTTCCTCGTAACTGGGCAATGGCTCGGCGTACTGTTGATAAGGGCTCTCCGTTCCACTGTGCTTTATGCAAGTTGGACCATGAAGACTGAGCATATCGACCAGCCTACGCCTCTGGGTCTCCAATTTCTGTATCTCCGACTTGAGATCATGATTTTGGGTCTCGAGGATTTCCGACTCTTGCACGAGTATCACAGTCTTTTCGCGCTTTTTCAGACGACACTTTGTCGCGGCGATTTTGTTCCGCTCGCGTCTACGACGTCGACGCTCCTCGTCCTCGGGTGTTAACTGACAATTTGAAAGAAGAAACGAGATTAGAGATATTCACGATACGGCGATTTATATATTTTTTTTATATGGGATTATATAATGAAGAATCTTACACCACGACCGTTGTTATTACTCGAGTCACCGTCCTCCTCTTCCTCGTCGTCCGCGCTTCCATCCTCCTTCTTGGATTTTTTCGACGCCTCGTCGCTGCTACAGTTTGCCCTTCTCTTTGTCTGCAGCGTCAGTTTCAAACCTGAAGACGATTCGAACAGTTTCCATTTGTAAATAATACCGCGAAGATGATAATAAGGATGTTGCTACATTTATTGACTCGTTTATTGATTGTTTACCCTCTTTGATGAGTTGACTGCAAGTGTGCTGAACACTCGGTGGACTAGGCTCCCCGCTACTCGTCGAGTCGGTTCTATCGCGACTTCTATCGTTCGAATAACCATCGAAGGGGTTGGTCATGGCTATGAGCGAATTTACGATTTCCGGTGTCCTCGGTGTGACCTCGGCCGCCGCGACGCCGAGAAGACCCGCGGCAGCCATAGGGCTAGGATTCACGTTCACGTTCAGATTGTACATTTTCCACGCTTATCATTTAATCTGCGAACAAATAACCCTTTTCTCGTAAAATTCTTTGCGCCACAAAAAAAAGGGAAAAATAATTTCAAACAGATTTGATAAATTACGCTTGGAAAAGGAATTAATTTAAAAACAAATGGTTGCTCGAGTTGTTATTATTGTTATTCCATTGGCGTTAGCTCGCGTTATTCCACAGTGTCTAAGGTCGAACCGAGGAGAAGGGAACACAAAGGGACGGACCGGTAACGGTTTGTCCAGTTCTCTCGCTCGTCTCTTCCGACCTTCGCCGAGAGAGGAAAGGCGTGTTTGTCTTTGTGTTTAGTAACCGCTGTGTTATATAACGAGGCCCGTAATTTCAACAAGAGAATAACATTAAAACAACAACGACAATAACGAAAATCCGCCCGCTCTTCATTTTCGCCATTCTCAGCTCGTGGGATTCCTCGAACGAATTTAATTCTCGCTTTGGCGTCAATGTCCTCTTTTTTTCTCCACGAAAAACAAAGATCAATTTTCTCGAAAGTTTGCTACAAGATTTTAGCAGGCACGCGATATTTCGTGACCAACATTAATGGAGCGGTTTTGAACGCATTATTATTATTATTTTCCAACAAATGTTCGACTCGTTTATCGTTAAGGTAGTTCTCTCGTTTAATCGTTTTCTTAGGATTTCGTTGAAAAATTGCACAATCCTTCTATGATATGATATACATACGTGTGCCAAATTTGAAGAGGTTTCACCGTGTAGTTATCTAGATATTTATTGTTAAAAATCACAATTTTCGGCACTATCCCATAAGAGTACGTGTTAAATATTGCAATTTTCAATCCTAAATATCTCGACTTCTAGATGGTGAAACTTGTTGAAATTTTGCATGTTACTTTAAAATAGTTTAAAGAAGCTTCCCGTAGTTTTTTAAAAAAATCTTAAGAACCTTTTTTTCATGATTTACAAACGTATTTAGCGAGTATAGGTCACCTTGGACGACCTTGAATTTATAGTATGTTGTTCTTGAATAAATTTTCAGGAACTTTTCGTGATAAACTTAAGCTTAACCCTTAGTCTGCCTAGGGGGGTCGTTTGCGTCCGAGCAAAAATCAAATGTCGGTGTAACTCCTAAATCCGCTCACGGGAGGCACTGCTAGACTTATGTAAAAAAAGTTAGGCCCCTCTAGGACCGACCTGAGAAGTGGCGCTGTTCTAATCCTTCCCCAGCTGTTGTAAGGAGCAATTGATTTTCGTTCCGGACGCAAACGACCCCCCTAGGCAGACGGCGGTTGTCAAAACCGTAAGTAATTTTTTTTTCGTTTCTTCGCTTGAAAGTCTTTATTGAGGCTATAAAAGTGCCACAAAAATTTTGGCGCAAAAAAAAAATTCGATTTTTTTCAATTTTTTTTTCAAATTTTGTTGAAAAATAAAAGAAAAAAGTAGAAAAAGATCGGAAAACGAACTATTGTTGCGTTAGGTGCAAAAAAACGATTTTCGAGAATCATAGGATTACACTCTGCCCGGGATGCTTCGTGTAACTCGCTTAACGGTTTTTTTTTTCATTTGTGTTTATAAAACTTTTTCCCTATTTTCTACAATAAAAACATATTGTGACACTTAACGATTGAGTTATTATTGATTTTATTACTTAGTTTGTATTTAATACACATTTATTGTCTTTTTACTCCGAAATTTTCGACTAAATTATTGCCAATTTTCAGGTCCCAAACTTAAGGTTAATTTAACAAAAGTTGAATGCGGCTCATTTTTTTCTCGAAAGCGACAATCTTCCCCTTTAATCTTCTTTTTGGGCAGTTTCGATATCTTTAGTTGTCTTACAGTTATGATTTTTTTAGTAAACAAATGCATTGCCCCCGTTTTTAATCATTTTTTTGATAAAAAATATATTAAAAAATTAAATTGTTTATAATTTTATGATCGATACTTCAACTTAAAGGTTTAAAGAAACTCCATGAATTTTTTCAGATTTTTAGCCCCACTTAAACAGGTTGAAAAAAAGTCAGGACGCCAACGACCCCCCTAGGCAGGCTGACGGTGCCAAAAAACCCTAGGCAGACCAAGGGTTAAAAATCATATGGTACGGAAATAAACTAAGAAACAAACTTTTAATTTGACTGTACCGATAGAACTACCTTAATACACGGAGAGAATTTTGTATTCATTTTTACGGTGAAATCTCGGTGAAAATTACATACAAAATTTGAACCCGGTGACAAATGTGCAAACAGTTAAAAATTGACAGTAGTTTTAAATATTTTACTTTCAGGCATGTACAAATTTTAGCTAGCTGGGCCAGGCCACCTGGCCCTAACTGATTTTACTGTGAAGAACGTAAAAATTCTGGTGGACGCGAGGAAGATTTTGGCTTCCTTTTTAAAATTTTCAAGACAAACACGCAAATTTCTCAATGCACACCGTACAACTTCATTCGTATTAGCACTTTTTTCAACTTATTGTAGTAATGTTTACGTTTCACGAAAATTTACTGTTAATTTCAGTAAAAATTCTTGTAAGTATTTTAAATTTCTGTCACGCAACAGTAAAGTTTTACTCATTTCCATTAAAATGCATGGAAATTTATCTCGTAAAAACCTGAAGAATTGCACATTTGTTACTCAGTTACTGATTTCAAAGTAAAAATTAATTAAAAATTCTTTCCGAAGATTCGATGCGATTGAAGTAAAAGTCCAAGATCGTCGACCGAGTAAATGTGTAAGATAGGTAAAAAGCGTGTATATGTTTATGTATAAGAAGGATAATAGAGACGGTCAAATTACCAGTGTCTCGGCGAGGAAATTTGTGCGAGCGAGTAAAGGCCGGGTGGTCCGCGCTAACGTTAAAAGGTTGTCATTGCATGTCAAAACTATTTTCGACGAGCTTTCGCCATTGAGAGAGAGAGAGAGCGTTTCTAAAAAAAGGGACGCAAAGAGAGAGAGAGAAAAAAGCAGAACGAGATTCAAGCTCATCGGCCACGATCGCCAGGGACTGCAAAAATTTTATGTAATTTATTAGGTATGGAACGAATTTTTTTTCATCTTTATTATCATCGCAAAATCTACGGATACGATCCTTCAGGTATCTCGGACCTGTACGAGGTGAAATCTTTATCGAAAGAGTAAATATATTATTTTCATCGACGCTAATTTAATCGTTAAATTATTGATCGATATGAAAGAGGACATTTTGTTTTTCGTATATTTATACCGTAAATAATCGATTGTATAAATAATCGATCGATAACATAAGCGGGGATACCTTTCGAATAGATCTTGCGTCAATTCCGAAATGTTTGTACATAATATGCATAATTTTTCTTTCATATCTTCGTCTCTCTCCCTATGTATATATATATATATCTGGAAACAAATCTTGAAATATCTTCTCGATAAAAAAAATCCATCGCCATTTATTTTCCTTTCGTTTCGTATAATTGATCAATCCCAGAGAAAGAGAGAGAGAGAGAGAGAGAGAGAGAGAGAGAGAGAGAGAGAGAGCCGAACGGTTTACATTCGATAGTAAAATATGCACACATATTTTCACATTTATCTATTACCACATATAGCAAAGTCAGAATTCGTTTATATATTATAATGGGAAATCGAAAAAACGACAAACAAACACGTGCCGAGAAGATACCAAAACTTCAGAAAGTTTTACTCAATCGGGAATTAATCTCTATTTTATCGAAGAATTTTTATCTCGCTTTCATCGCGCACGCGCGCAAACGATTATAGGAGATTTGTTTTGTTCACGAAACGATCGATTTTTATTAGAGGCACGAGTAACCGTGCGTGTTATTTTTCTCTTCGCGTTCTTTTTTTCCCTTCGTTCACCCTTTGAAAGTATAGGGACAAAGGGTCGAGCACTGAACGCGTGGTAAATACTTATACGAACGCAAACACGCACGGAAATAGAAACATGTATTTATGGTATATACAGGGTGAATTTCATAAAGTAAAGCTCACTTTTTTCTAAGGTAGATGGGACCATTACAAACAAAAGTTGCAAATATACATTAGGGATATTTTCAATAGTTTACGAGATATAAATTTTTCAAGTTGGACCAATCAGAAAGCGCCGAGAGGCGTTGAAGCCGCCCGCTGCCCGCCCTAGTCGTAGAGACAGCGGTATCAATCATTGGCTGCCGGCGCGGCGGCGAGGAAGGAGGGAGAGTCCGCCGCTGCCCGCGCTCGCCGCTGAATGGCCATTGATTCATACACTGCGCTGTCTCTACGGCTAGGGCGAAGAGCGGGCGGTTCCAACGCTTCTCGGCGCGCTCTGATTGGTCCAACTTGGAAAATTTATATCTCGTAAACTATCGAAAATATCCCCAATGTATATTTGCAACTTTTGTTTGTAACGCACCCATCTATCTTAGAATAAATTGTGCTATACCTTATGAGATTCACCCTATATAAAGACGCATAGAGGTCGAAGAACAAAATCTGTTCGAGAACGGTGCATTATCCCCAGTGACCTATATAACTTTGAGAACGCTTCGATCTCAGCGATGCACATAGGCACACGCGCGCTTTACATTGCCGTTTTATTTACCTTATCGTTTTTCTTACGTCTTTCGAGAGCGAGATCGAGAGACTCGAGTATCTCGCGAATAAGATCTGCAAAGATTCGAAGATCGCGCGAATCCGTGTGTAAATACCAGTACGTATTTCTCTCTTGGAGAGAGAAAGAGGAATGATCGGGCAAGCCACGTTTGCCACTTCCACACCAGTAGTTTACTTTATAAATAGAAAATCATTTGATTTTGACGTACGGCTCGGTCCGCCCGCTTTTTCAAAGCCACTGGCGGGGCGTTTTTCCGGGGTAAACCATATCCGCCTCACGTCCATTTCGACGCCTTCTTGTTGCCCTTACAAAATCGGTCAAAAAAAAAAGCGTCGGTCCATAAACCGCGACGGTATTTGAATTCGTCTCTCGACGTTCGACCATGATCGCGGTTCGGAGCGATCGAATTTAAGGTAATCCTATCGTTACAGCGTTTCCGTTAGATTTCACTGAAAATTTGCAGAAGCGTTCTTTGATGTCATATGTACATGTGTGTAAAATTTCAGGGGCCTTTATCGACTCAAAAATGAAGATATTTATTCTTGAAAATCGTCATTTTTCGTAACCTCCCAGAAGAGCCCGTGTTAAATATCGCAATATTATACAACGAGTATCTAGATTTTTTGGTCGATCAAGCCTGTTGAAATTTTACACACATTTTTATATGACATCGAAGAAGCTTCAAGTAGTTTTTTATAACAATCTTATGGATCAAAATTTCATGATTTCGTTTATTATATAACAAGTAAACTTTACGTAGGATCAATTTGAATTTCGAGTATGTTGTTCTTTAGTCGATTTGCAACAACTATTCTCAATGGATTTAAACGCTCAGACCACTTGAAATTTGAGAAAATACGGAAATGAAATTTTAATTCCCCCACCCACGATAGGACTACCTTGAGCGAGCGAGATCGTTGGAGAATTTTTGAGCCAAGTCCTTTGTAACGAGAGATCGGACCAAGTACGAACCGGGCGTGAGATCTTATCGCGCGAGATACGCGTCGCCACGCTGCACTTTCGAGATAGACGTGTTTCGTGGTAGTAGGCGAAACGTCCCTTCTTTCTACACTCGATCTCTTTGTATCGCGTGACTCTCGTACGCGTATATTTATCGGTTTACAGGGAAGCCTTCGAGATATACATAATTCACACGTGTATTACATACACACCTGTAAATTCCTTCACAACTGAAGGAATACACAGGTGCCTCTTCGACAACTTTATCTACCTATACCTGTAGCGGTGATTTATTTCTTTCCCTATCGTTAATCGTAAATCTCGACCCTTGGAAAGTATAAAGCATCTTTTTATTTTTGTTCCTTGTCGAGAGCAACATGATTTTTGAACAGGCGAGCAACTATCACCGAAGTTGGAGTCTCGCGAGGTCGCGAGGTCCCTTACGCAACGTGCTCGTGTCGCCCTCTTTCCATACCATCTGTACGTCGACGATACACGCTAAAGTCTTTATAGAGCCTTTTTTTTGTTTCGTGACTTCCCAACTTCCCATGTGGGCGCTCGCCCCGTTAAATTCCCGCGGTAATTCCCATCTATATTGCCCACGGTCTCTCTACGGCTCCAACTTCCACAGGCACGTGTGGGATCGAAATATTTTTATTTTCTCTCCAATAAACGAACGACAAGAAGATATTCGATTTTACAATTTTCAGCCATATTCGCTGGTTTGAAAAAAAAATAAAAACAAAACAATAATGATTACATTTCGAACGTGACTTTCCGCTTTCTCGAGGACTCTCGAGACTTGCACGTTTCCTTTTCTTTTTCTTTTTTTCTTCTTTGTGCTATCTCTTGTGTCAATAGGCGAGCGAGCGAGCGAGCGAGAGAGAGAGAGAGTGGAGTGCGTTCGAGGTAACGAGGACGTTGGACAAAAAAGGTATGTACGAGCGAGAAAATAGCCGTAGAGTCAAAAAGGTGATAGAGCACGAGCGGATATTCGAGAACAAAACATAATTCCTGTTCCTTCTGTGGCTGACGGTGTGAAGCGGGGGAGAGGAGCCACCGCGAAACGAGCCAGCGGTAAAAATGTGTGAATGCGCGCGCGCGTGGCCCACGGCCGGCAAGGCTATTTATTACCCCGTATTGTAAGCGTCAGTGTGCGCATGCGTGTGTGCGCGTCCGTGTGCGCATGCGTGTGTGCGCGTCCGTGTACGCATGCGCGTGTGCGCGTCAGTGTGTTACGCGCCTGTCTCCTCTATCTACAATGAAAACGTATCCGACCGACAGAGGCGCTTCATCCGTCCCAATTATATGCGAGTACTAATTATCTCGGCAATGAATTTCAAGTTGGGACGACACGGAAGTCCGCATAATTGTACAATTCCATAGCAGAGCTAAAGAGAGAAAGAGAGACAGAGATGACACTACGGGCTTTGAAAAGGACAAGGCACAAAGTTGTTTGTAAGAATAGCAAAGTTTGAAAAACGATCGGGATTTTGTTTCGAGGCTGAGGCCCGGAGTTTCCACCATGTCGTAGAGTTTGGAACGAGCGTTTTTTTTTCTTTCGTACCAACACTCGCGAGTCTCGAATTTCCGAACGTTGCCCACCCCACCCCTACCGACACTCGCCCATTTCTATGTTTGGTGTGTTGGTGAAATTTATGCTTCCTGTCCGCGCACAATGTCCTCTTCTCTACTCCGAGATCGTCTCGCGTACCTACGTATACGCAACGAGGAAGAGGAGGGGAACGCGTTTAACGTTAAATATACGAGACGAGTCCGTGGAAGGCTTTTGTTTACGATAAGGTAAATTACCTCTCGGCCTCTTTCTTTTACAATTATATATCGACTCGTTCGTTACGTGAATATATATATGCGACGCGATCCGAGAAAACCCGAGTCGAAATTTTCACTGCCCCTCCTAGCCTCCTAGAGCCTATTTCCTTTGTAGTGCACAAGCCGCCAGCCTCCTCTCGATGCCAACTCGGCCTCCAGCTCGAATCTGACGGCATCACAGGCCCTCCGGTACTGCCGCTCTCGATGCCACCGTAGCCTCCAGCTCGATCTGACGGCATCGCGGGCCCTCCGCTACTGCCGCTCTCGATGCCACCGTGGCCTCCAACTCGATCTGCGGCATCACGGGCCCTCCGTCACTGCCGCTCTCGATGCCACCGTGGCCTCCAATTCGATCTGACGGCCAAGTTGGCCGAGTTGAAAATATCTCCATTCAAATTTCGCATTAAATAATGTCGCGCTGGCAGTACCATCAGAGTCCGACAGATGGCTACGATTCTCGCGGACGGTATATCGACACATTTGTATATAACCGAGGGAATCACTCTAAAGAAGAATCGCGAATCGGTAAAAAAAGCCGATGATGATTTTGTACTAAAGTACCCTACTTAAAGGGGCTATCGTTGTGTGAGTAATTTGTGGCATCCTATTACTCATACACATATAAATATGTATGTATTTTTGCGGTTATATATTAGGGCATACTGAACAGCAGAGTATATTGGTGTGTATTATAGCTGCATAATGTACAACGTATATCAGAAAAAATAATGACGTTATAATGTGTAAATAGTTACTCGATGGTATATGGGTTTAGAAAGGAAGAATATATGTATATATCTATATATGTACATATGTGTGTATATACACACGCTATATATGTGTGTATATTCGCTATACCGTTTGCGAGAATCGTAGCCATCTGTCGGACTCTGGTAGTACTGCCATTTATATATATATATGGAAGGTTTGGACGAGCGCGCCGAGCCGAGGTTCCCCGGGTGGTTACTGGAGGCCGAGAGGAGGTTACTGGACTGCTCTACTCGCCCTCCTTTAACCTCCTCTCGGCCCAAATGTAAAGTTCATGCCATTTTGGAGGCCCAACGAGGGGGCAAGCATATACCATCCAGTATGCGTCGTAGCCTCGCCTCGACCCTCACCAGTCCGCTCGATGCTGCCTATCTCGATCCCTCAAAAAATTTCGACTCGGGAAGGGACCTACGTGGGGAAAAAACAATTTTTGGATTATGCGTTATGCTATAAGTTTTTGAACTGATCTTTCATGTGGTGCAATCAGAGATGTTTTATCTACACAATTTTACAAGATATGTATTATTGAAAATTGTATCACTCGAGCACGAGCATTGGTTTTGATTTCTTTAATCGCTCGCCGTGAAAAATTCCTATTTTGCCTCGTAGGTTCCTTTTCTCGGATCGTGTCACATATATGTATATATTAGTTTCTTTTTCTCGTAGTTTTTAAAAAATATTCTTTGTTTCGTCGTCTCTTTCCCCTACTCGATTTCGTTCTTTTGTCAAGGGTTTGTCTTCCATCGTATATATACGTGTATATATATATAGCGTCGAGACGAAACGTCGGTCTTTTCAAATTGGACGAAAACGACGAAAATTAATAGAGATTGATGCGAGAACGGGTCCCGCATAACACGGAGTTCTCCGTCCATTGTGCCTCGGGGTATCAAACGTTGTTTTATTTAATACTACCAATACTACCGATACGTAGTGATGCAGGCAGCCACGCATATATGCATATTACACGATCTATACGTATACTTATACCATACGGGCGCGCAATTCCACGGTCGGAGGTCGAGTCTCTCGATTTCTCGCGCGCAATATATGCCGCGCAATCCGTTAACATCTCAAGACGAAGGATTCCAAACTGAGAAGATCATCCATGATTTCTTTATTTTTTTCCTGGTCGTAGGATCGATATTTCAATATTTTTCCAATCCACGAACCGATTTGACGTATTTTGGCTGTGAAATAAAAAATCTCACGGGGACTAAAAAATCTCACGGGGGGACGAGTGCATACTGAGTCAATCTGATCCAAGGCGTTTTTCAAATCGTTGTATCTCGGTAAATATGCATTTTTTTTGTTTTTTTTTGTAGAGATGTTTTTTGTAGTACAATATCCATATTTTATGGCCCTAAAGTTATTCCTTGGCGAAAAGGAAAATTAAATGCCAAAACATTCGTTCAAAGTGGAGGAGGTGCGTTGAAAAATACGATCAATAATAGAAATTTTCATGGTTCATGATGATCCCTCAATCACTCGAAGGGTTAAACATAGTCCATCGTAGGACCATATTTTTTATCATCCCTCTTTTACATGATCCGAAGAAAGTAGATGGTATCTCTAGACCATAGGTCGTAACCTTGGCTGCACCAGTGATAGGCCAAGCGTTCGAGCATCAGCAATCTTTCATCCATCTGACATTTTGACTATCGCGTTTCCTCGTCTCATCGAGTCGAATTATACAAAATTATTTATCTCGGATGATAAAATTCATAGTAAATTAGGATCAACGGCGTTTCTGTCCTCTTCTTCTAGTGGTATTGTCCAACTCCTGCAATTCCTCGGATGAACAAAGTCCGGGTATCGAAAACCGTTACTCGGTCGTTACCGTAAAACCATTTTTGTTTGTTTGTTCGTCAATTGGACTTTAATCAATGGAATACCTAGTGCAAAAAAAACAGAAGTAAACACAAAGAGTCGACGAGAGGAAGAAATGAAGCATTTGACGGTCGGTTTGGTGGTTAACGTCGCGATGATTCGTGTGTACAAATAATATGTGTGTGTGTTTGTTTGTGTGTTTGTGTGTGTGTGTGTGTGTGTGTGTGGATACATTAAGAAGAATCGAGTAGAGTGTGCGTGGGTCGTGATTCGATCGTCCGAGTGGCTCGAGAGTCCGATACGAGAACTGAATCTCGTACGAGGCCGATACCGGTATCGGATCGAGCGTAGCCGCAGGACACGCCAGCATTTTCAGACTATTCCCGAGAGTGGTATGTTCCCGCGGAAGACGATGCGGTCTTATCGTACAACGAAGACGGACGGAGAGAGAGAGAGAGAGGAAAAAAAAGAGAATCGGGCTTGGTCCAAAGAAGGCTCGTAGAGCGAGGAAAGCGAGAGAACGATACGCGCGCGGGCGAAAGCGCGAAACGATCCGGGAGCGAAACGAGCGAGGATCTCCGTCCGTCCGTCCGTCCGCCACAGCCGCACCGGATCTTCGTGGATTCTCTCGGGACGCGACCCACCAAACTCAGAGACTCATACAACGAATATCTCGAGCTCGAGATGGCATGTGTGTCCAAGAACGAGAGAACGATAAAAGGAATTTAACTGCTGCAACATATATATATATACACTTATAGCGAGCGGCAATTTTTTCTCTCGTCTCTCTCGAATTGCTGCTGTGTGTGTGTGTGTGTGTGTGTGTGTGTGTGTTTGCGCGCGGGTGAGCATGAGAGAGAGACGGAGGAAGTTTAACAGCGGGAGAAACAATCTCTCTCTCTCTCTCTCTCTCTCTCACACACACACACACACACTCACTCTTTCGTATCCCACAAGGTTAAGAGAGTGTAAGAAGTCGAGGAGCTCCGACACTCTGCCTATACTTTGCTCTATACTATATACTTATACGAATAAAGTAATATGAAACAGGAACGTGTGTGTCTCTGTGTCCGCGTGTATGGTAACGTAGCAGCGCACACACGTCGTACGAGAGAGTTTATTTTCAAAATAAAAAAGAACGGATCGAACCTCGAACTTTGCCGTCGCGAATTATTGTCATTGTTTGAATAATCGAATTATTCAAGATATTAAAAAAAAAAAATTTTTAACAAGGGGGCATGGAAACAACGGATGGACCAAGGCACTGGAAGGGAAGGAAATAATTGAGGAAATGTGTGAAGTGATGAGACAGTTTGAGAAAATAGCCAATAGAAGAGAGGGAGAGAGGGAGCGAGAAGAATAGTAAAGTAACAAATGGAAATAAGAGTGGATAAGGAAAATGTAAAAATGTAAAAATGTAAAAATTTTAAAATATAAAAAATAAAAAATTTTAAAATTTTAAAATTTTTAAATGTACAAATGTAAAAATGTAAAAATGATGAAGAGTAAGAGAGGAGTATGTAAAAGCTCGCAAGGGCGTACAGGTGGAATAAATACTACTACTACTATTTAAAAAATAAATAAAATAAAAATAAAAAAAAATGTATTATAAAAACGAGGATAATCTCGTTTGTCCCTGAGAACGGGAACGGGAACGTTACTCGTGTAGATAGAGGCGAGTCTGTCTTCCCATAGGAACTAACTTGTGCTATATGGTGTCGTACTATAAATAGGGAAAAATTAACGATTCGAGCAGATGCAGCCTGGACGGATAGAAGCTCGAAAACAAAAATAAGAAGGTTTTCGGTACATACATATACATATATATATATATACACGTAGATAGAGAGATCAACGTGGCATAAATTAAGGGGATCAAAGATTTCGAGAGACCAAAAATTCGAAATAAAAAAAAAAAAACAAAAAAACAATGAAAAACGAATAACGGAAATCGTTTATCTTTCGGTCCGATGTCGAGATAGAATTTGCGTATAATGGAGACGCGATGATCGATTAACATCGCGGGGTATTATTGTTAATCGTTGCTCGGGGCTTCTCTCTCTCTCTCTATACATCTTCGATATCGCACGCGGCTTTGGTAACGAGTTCGTATTTCTTGAGGATTTGCCAGTTCTATCTCGCGCCTATGTACACGAGACGACTCGGATCTCTGCCAAAATAATACAACGGATTACCCTTATTATATATCCCAACTGGCTCTTGTGTAATCGTCCCGATGCGAGGAGCAAACTCAAAATAAAATGTAAATCAAAGAAAAATATTTAAAAAAAATAAAGAAAAAAGAAAAAATAAAGAAATATATTTATAGGAAAATCGAATTGTGAAAAATAGGGATTTTTTTTTAACCTAGAGATGGAGAATTGACGATCTTCGTTATTTATTTGAAATTCTAATTAGTTTATATTTTCATGACGTCTGTAGGGAGAAAAAACGAAATGAAATATTGTAGAGAGAGAGAGAGAGAGAGAGAGAGAGAGAGAGATCGTACTATCAGACGGTTATCTATATACGAGTCTCTATGTGTATACAATTATATTGGACGGTACCGCCGCGCTTGAGCTTCATTTGCATTAATGAGGCAGTTTGTATTTTTGCGGCGTATATTCAGAGTGTAAGAGAACGTTTCTTTTCTTCTTTTTTCCTCCCTCCCCCGTCGCGTTCACGTGCGCGCGAATAAAACCATAGCGCGATTATTTCATTCGTTTAATTCTTGGTTTTTACCGTACGACGTTAAATACGTACGCGTGACTATACGAGAGACGTGTTTGCGTCGAATACGATTTTTCGAGAGTAAAATTTGAGGTTACGGAAACGTTCGACTCGGTGGTCGTGAGAACGAGTTAAAAAAGGAAAAGAAAGTGAAAATATAAGAATTCTGTCTAAGGTCAAGGTCACTCGCGTGCATCCGCGAGAGAAAAGAATTAACGGCTCAGGATGCCCGGCGCATGCGCATTCATCGCGGGCATCGGGCTCTCTCGATGTGTATATGCGCGCGCAGGTGAGCGCGATCCTCCCGCGCATAGACGCGCGACAGAAAAAGAAACAGTATTTTCTCTCCTAGAAGAGAGCCGCGTATTAGTCGCTGTACACTGACAGCGTAAGCGATTGAACGTGCCGCTATCGCGGTGCTCGTCCGATAACCCAGTATCGTAACCCGAGTATCGAACGAAAGAACGACGAAAAAAATAACCTTTCTTTTTATCGTTTTGTTTAAATGGGTAAAAGATTCACGATGATTTTTGGGCTAATTGCCGGATTACGTATCGCTCCGTCGGCAAGGCCGCGTGATATCGAGACCTTGGACGCTGTCGATTTGTGCACGATTCACTGATTCACCGGGTCTTTCGAACGTTCGGCACGCATGGCATGTGCCTGCCACTGCCACCACCACAACACCTTATATACATACCTTCGAAACAATGCGTTATACGTGCTCATTTGATAAAGAGGAGATCGAAATTCCAAGTTTTAAGTACGAGTGCCGTTGACACCTGTTTTATAATCGCGTGTGTCAGTATCGACATAAAACGAACGAATCTTTTTTCACGAATTCGACAGTAGTTATTTACCCGATGTACATCATTAATCGTAAGCGTTAAAGCTCGTCGTCACTTTTTTTCGGACGAATTTCCGTGAGGCGGGAGAAAAAGCTCGTTTATAGCAGAAAAAAACCCAATGAGTAATAAATAATGAAAGGGCGGTTCGGACGTAGGATCATAGGTGGCGCGGCACGTGCGACGCCTGACCCGCCTTTTAATTTCCGCAACGTGACACTGGCGCTCAAGCTCGAGCGGCGAAAATGAACGAGTTAGCGCGTACGCGTACGATACGTCGACGAACGCTTCTTTTAATGCTCCCCCCTCCGTATGGCACGACATGGATCGACATGGCCAGCCGGATAACCGAAAATTAACGAGATTTCGAGCCAACGGATTTGGCGATGCGATACGAGCAGCGGGTGTAATTTAATATTGTCTACCATATATGTATAGTATCGTTTATGTTTGGGATCCAGCGGTAATAATATTCGTCGTTGTGCCGGTGCGACTGTCCGAGTGACAGTCCCGTCTTTTTGCCGAGTTTTTATTCTTATTATTTGCATTGCGACGGAAGATTGAAAGAAGAAGAAGAAGAAGAAGGAGGAAAATTAGCGACAGCAGCAGCGACAGCGGCAGCATGCATATACGTTTGTCTATTTATACGATAGCACGCAGGTTATGTATGTATATATACGTATATCTGTATCGCGTGTCGTTAAAGTCACTGCCTTTTCCCTACATCGAAGAAATTCTCATGCGCGTCAATTATCAAAGCGAGTCTCGTCTTAAGCCGGTCAATTATTCGTGTATCCTACCTGTGAATATAATTATCGCGTAAGCACTCTCGATCAACGAAACTCTCTCTCGTCGGTGACAGTATACCGCCGACGGATATTTATCTCACGTCGCGTCAATGTGTTGCCCGCGTGTTTACGAACATACGCGCGCCAAAAGTGTCCGAACAGCGACGCCCTAACGCGCGTTTAGTTCTCACGGCGTCGGCTGCCGGCGCACGACTGTGGACATTTCGCAGCCGCGCGACCGGCCTAGATATGTAAGAGCTATTTTTAGCGTTTGTCGTCACTACGAAGTAACGCGATTGGCGAGCGGTGACGTGATCGAGCCTACCGATTGGACGTTTCGAGAATCGAGGTAGGGCCCCCTGAGGCTGTACGATCCTCTCTCCCTCCCACCCGCCCAAACTCCCTCACTCCTTTACGAACACGCATGTATGCGCGCGCATATGTATACTTACACATCCCATAACGTAATATGTAAGCCTATACGTACGCGAAAATCGTACACATGCCGCTACATCGAGGCTCCGTGGGTGCGTCTCTCGACGCTCTCTCGACTCGCCGCGCGACTAACTCTGAGGACATTTGTTGACATCAAACTGTCAGATATAAATGCAACCACGACAGACTAGAAACTTTTTTTTTCATTCGATATTTCAAATCCTCCTCGAACAATTTTGACTCCATCCATTTCGTTTTTCCAATTAATTCAACAATTCCACAATTTAACAATTTATCGTTATTTTCATATGTTTATTTTTCCAATTTAAAAATTGTTTCCCAGGCAAAACTATTGGAACGAATGAACGATATTGTCGAGTGTCGATCGAGTTGACATTTATAGTGAAACGAATACGAAAGGTGGCCGGCCTGCGATAAATGATAAATTATCATATTTATATTTATAATATATACGACATTTATTGTAAGATAGAAATCGCGATACTGCCGAGAAGAGAGAACGAGATGCGCTCGGAGTGCGCGTGGGCGTTGCAGATGCGATGAAGTAACCCGTGTGTTAGACTACATATATACACATGCTTATGCGACTATAGAGAGCAGGATACAAACTTTGGCCGACTCGCGAAATCTCTTTTAAAACGATCGCTTTTTATCCCCCCCCCCCCCCCCCCCCAATACACCACCATTTAATTCTCCTTTACCCACACCCCTCCAACGTCACACACGCTTCGTCGTGTTGCTTTCTAGGCATTAGTACGAGCCTAGCTGTTCTCCGAAATGCGTGTCCGATGATGGCAGGCATCAGCGCGACAATCCTCTACCAATATGCTCTACCGTTTACTTGCCGAAGCTTTCGAAAAGCCTTGAGCGGCGGTGCGCCTAACTAACGTAGTATAGGAGATAGTTCGCAAGTACACAAGGTGAGGTAAGCGTAACTGAGGTGTACGAGAATCGAGCGCCTCTCGTGTCTCGAGAAAGCTTCGAAACTACGGGTGTTATGAGTACTCTCGCTTGCCTCTCTCTCTCTCTCTCTCTCTCTCTCTCTGTATATAAATATATATGGTGAAATCATAATATTGCCGCGATTACCACCATGAGGCGCGCGACTCGTCACATCGATGTATTACGTTGCAAACTCGAATGTGAGTCTATACTCTGCCTAACCATCGATCAACACTCTACGCTCGACTTCGCTACGATCTTTCGACTCTCGTGCGATTTTCGTGAGTCGAGGATCTCGCGTGAACGATAGCGGTCCACGGTTTGACGCGTGCGATGGACCGAAATAAACAAAAAAAAAGGGGGAAACTTGGCGTGGCTGCTTTACAGCTTGATAATTCTCTACCGACGGCTATGCGATTATCGGATGTAACAATGACGGATAATAATAGATGCCCGCTCGACTCCTTTGCGTGCCGCGAAATACTTCCAACACTCGCATTTAGCGGGCTGTACTTACTATATACGTTAACGGTCTAAACTACGCGAAGCGGCTACCACTCGTGGGTACGTACCAGAGCCGAGGATCGATCGTTCTCTCAATTTTTTTCGTTGTTCAGGCCATGGCCATTCACGTTGTGGCGATATGCGACGTATGCACGCGAACTGAATTTCTCACTGCTTATTCGTACACATATTTGACCATGAATAATAAATCTTGAGACGCGTACGCTCGAGTATTTAAAAAAACGTCGATGTAGGGATATAGTTAGTCGGCGGACGATCGTCATAATTTCGGTCTACCACACTTTGCGACGTCTCGCGATACAAATTGCCGGATTCGCGCTCTAATTTTCCGGACATGGACCTGGGATTCGGGAGGACAATTTCCTTTCAAAACCCAACGAATGATTAAACCGTATGAATTGTTCCCGCTATCGCGATTTGACATGCAAATTATGAGAGATAGGAATCACCAACGATATTACGCGCTATCTCCGGGTGGAGGCGCTAACGTGACCTCCACCCACGCGCATGCGGAGTAGAAAAACCAAGATGACAGCGCCCATGATTCACGAACGGTGCAATGTTTAGAGACAGTTTCAAGTATTACAAAAGCCGTGTACCACCTCCAAATCTCAGTCAAGTTATCGACTTGGACAATCCCGATTATTCTCGAGTAAGTGACGAAAAATACAATTTAAAAACCTATCTTTTGAACAGTCCTCTCTCGATCGGTTTTTAGGTTAAACGTATCCCACCTATCGACGACGAATTTTTCCCCAATGAAAAATTGGGTTTAAAATTGCCAAAAAGTTGGGAAATATCAACGTTCGTCGATATTCCTGGCCTCGTATTTGTAAAAAATCCTTTCACTCCACTCGGACAGCGCTACTGGATCACCAAATGCGTTAAAGATTACTCTCGCAAGCCCAACAGACTTAATCTCGATGCTCACAATTTCCTCGATAAGAATGAAAACTGGTGGGATATTTGCACCCGGTAAGAATTCCTAATTTAAGAAAAGATCCTAACTCACTCTGCTTTTAATTCGATCTCTTCGTTAATATCGTTTTATCGCGCGTAGCGACGACGAAAGGGCCAAAACGCTGGTTGCCAAACTAAGATGGGCGACTCTGGGATATCATCATAATTGGGAGACGAAACATTACACGGAGGATTCGCGAAACGATATACCGATTGAATTATCCGACATGACGAGAGCTCTGGCTAGAGTAATAGGCTGTTACAATTTCAAGGCCGAAGCCGCGATTGTTAATTATTATCGTATGAATTCCACTCTAGCCGGGCATACCGATCATTCCGAGATCGATCAACGAGCGCCTCTTTTCTCCATAAGTTTCGGACAATCGGCTATTTTTCTAATCGGTGGATCTCGTCAAGAGGAACCGGCGAATGCTCTTTTACTACGTAGCGGCGACGTTGTTATTATGAATGGCGAATCGCGTCTTAGATATCACGGAATACCAAAAATTTTACCGGCGAATCTCGATGCTCCATGGGAATCGGACGATCGGAGCGAGGAATCGAGTAGTTGCGAGGATTGGCAAAACGTGAGGAATTTCATCGCCGAGGCTAGAATAAATTTGAACGTTCGACAAGTCTTGAAACCGGGAGAATTGAAAATTTAGAAAGTAAACGGATATTATGAGGATACGAGAGTACTGGAAAATATATTTTTCGTAAATTTCTCGGCCGATTGGTGAGCTTATTTTCCACAACGGTAATCAAGCTTGTATCGTCGTCGATGTAATCCCAACGGCATTTAAACAGATGCTAACTCGCTGAAACGAGGAGAACGAGGTTATTTCAATCGCATGCGCTAGTTTTTCGTAATTTTGTGCAAATAAGGGGAGAAAAACCTTTTATTAACGCGAATCTTCCGTGATGACGGCGCGAGGTTCATTCTAATGAGAATATCGTCGCAAGCGTTTCGGACTATTCCAGGTTGCTCGTAATTTGTATCCTGCACGGTTTTTGCCTGATTTTTCGAGACATTTTCTTTAGTATTGTGAGGGCGATTTTGTATGGTAAGAATTTTGGTTGGAATTTTATCATTTTCGCCAAACGATTGGTGTGTAGAGTTCATGATACTTGCAATTTTTTCTTTCGTTACTAATTTTGTAAATAATCGAATATTAAATTTCTGGAATTTGGGATCTAGCGGCCTAAAGGGTTTTTGTTCGAGTGTCATACGTGAATTTTTCATCCGACTCGTTTTTGTCGAAATCTAAAGAACGATATCTGACGTCGAACATTTTGAAAGTCACGTGGTCTAAACCCGCGAAAAGGAGCGCGCGCACTCTGTCGGCGATATCGCGAAGGTTTGCCCTCGCGGAGTCAGCTGATCAATCCCCTTAATCTTGTCTGCTTGTCTGTATCAGCGAATATGTCGGGAAAAGACAGGCTTCCAATTTTCCCCTCTCGGGGGTAAGTAAAATATTAATAGTACTTTTATCCAGTATCATAATCATCCCGGTTAGCGTTAAAAAAATTTCGATCCATTTCTCCTTCTATTTATTCGACGATTTCGTGTAAATGCGTCTTGCTCCAAAAACTGGGTGTAACCCTATCCGTGAAAAATGTACACTTTTATCAATCCCAATATCTCGATACGACGATTAAACTCTCTCTTATTACATTTCCAAACGTTTCTTTCACCGATCGCCTCCAATATTACGTACTACAGTGATTACTTCGTTATTTGTTTACAAACCATCCGCGACGAATGTTAAGAATCCCAATCATCATCGCGTTACACCCAACAACGATGTTCTCTGTCACGTGTTTATTTTACAGTGCGCAAATGTTAATGAAGTCTAGACTTCAGGGGGCTACAAAGGGTCATGGTTTGCTCAAGAAAAAAGCGGATGCATTACAAATGCGATTTAGAATGATCCTCGGAAAGATTATCGACGTTCGTATTTCGAGTTTAACTCCCTGACCAAAGCGTTACTACGCGATGCATGAAATTTACAAATTTATTCCAGACGAAAACTCTGATGGGCGAAGTCATGAAAGAAGCCGCATTTTCCCTCGCCGAAGCCAAATTCGCAACCGGAGATTTCAATCAAGTCGTTTTGCAAAATGTGACAAAAGCGCAGATTAAAATTCGTTCAAAAAAAGACAATGTCGCTGGTGTAAACTTGCCCGTATTCGAGTCTTATCAGGATGGTACCGATACGTACGAATTGGCCGGTTTAGCCCGAGGTGGTCAACAACTCGCCAAACTCAAGAAGAATTATCAAAGCGGCGTGAAATTACTCGTCGTACTCGCCTCTTTGCAAACGAGCTTCGTCACCCTCGACGAAGTCATTAAGATCACGAATCGTCGTGTAAACGCTATCGAGCACGTGATAATTCCTAGAATCGAGAGAACTCTCGCGTACATAATATCGGAACTCGACGAGCTCGAACGAGAGGAATTTTATCGTTTGAAGAAGATTCAGGACAAGAAGAAGGCGATAAAAGCCAAGGTACGTTCTTACACGGCGAATCGACGATCGTATCGATTGCGACATAAATAAATTGTTTTTTTTTGTTTTCATTCAATTTTCAGGCTGAGGCACGTCGTCAATTAATGATCGCGGCTGGCAAGGACGTACATGCCGCGAGTATGCTCGACGAGGGCGACGACGATCTCCTCTTTTAAATCATACTTCCTTCGAATAAACGTCGCAGCATTCGCACATTCGAAATCTTTAACGAAGAGCCGATGAAATTTTCACGAGACAAAAAATTATTATTGCTGTTTAAAGAACTTTCGTTCTTTTAATTTTCCGTAAATACGAATAATCTACGATCCGGCGAAGATCGCGAGTCTCTGACCGAGAGGACGATAAGCTCCCAACGTCTTCTTCGTCACAGACTCGATGAGATATTACGAAATTCGGCAATTATCTTTTCTACAGCCGAACAAGCCGTTCGGACAAATCCCTTCACACACACACAGAGACGTTCGGCAGCTAGCTAGCCAGCCAGACGGTCCAGTTGCATGTTTATAGTATTCGAACGACGCGTTTCGTAAATTACCGAGGCGATCGAACGATGTATTAGTTTCTCCGGGAGAAACTCTCCGGACGCGCGATGAATATTTTTTAGATTAAAAAAAAAAAATTATGTAAATAATGACGAGCAATTATTTCCAAGTTTTACTCTCAAGATTCAACCGTCTCGCTCTTTTATCGTTCAGAAATGATTATATATTTTTCAAGAGAAGGTACTTTGAGTATTCCAATCGGCGCGCCTATCGTTTGATCAAGGTGTGAGTACGAGACCATTTTCTCGTCTATCGATCACTCCTCGGCTTGCATAGTATGATATACGTGTAAAACTATAACGATACATAAAGTTATAGACTATAAAAAAGGTCTTGTAAGATACGTTAAATGGTATTAAAGAAATATAAAAATATGCGAAGAACGAGTATTTTTTTTCGATTTTGTAAATATCGTCGAAATTACTCTAAATGTTGGGGGGGGGGGGGGGGGGGACATTCCAAAGTTACCGAGCAAATTGATATTCACTTTGATCGATTATGTGTCTCAAGGGTTGGGGTTTGGGGCAAAACGAGTTAATAAAGTACCTATTTAAATCGTGAATGGTAAGTAGAACGGGAATTGAATATCCTCGGTTTCCGATAACTCGAAATCGAGGATCTCTATGGTATAGAACGAGAATGTGTTATATCGGGGTTTACGAGTGCTTACCGTCCATTTACGAAGCATCGGGCTCGAAAGAAGTCTCGAGTAAGGAGGATTGGCTTTCAATCTCTCGGGAAGAGCCCTCGTACCTGTGAAATCAAATGTCATACTCGCTTACGCATAGCCACGGTGGCAAGACAACGTGTAGGATCCATTAGAGGTTATAATAATAATAATGATAATTATATTCGACGAATTTCTTGAACTGGGTCAATCAATATAGAGTGTCGAGGGAATAGAGGGGGAGTATCGCGTGTCCGTGCAGAGGTATTCTTCTCGGACCCTCGACTTGCCTCTGGGGCGCCACGCGCGCCCTTTCATCGCCGCGGAACGTGCGCGTGAAAATTGTCGTCACGGTGGGAGTACATAGAGGTATACGTACGTACGTACGAGGGAAACGATTCGTTCAAGGGAGTCGAGTGAAAATCTTCGAGGAAGGATCATCGCCGGAAGTAACGCGAAACATAAAAAAAAAAATGTCTTCCGCCGGTTTGACCGTTGCTGCCATACCCGAAACACGCTTCGACGAGGTAATCGAGCATTTAAGATACAATTTCTTCGCCGATGAACCTCTCAACAATGCTGTCGGGCTTTGTCGCAAGGGTGAGCCTCATTACGATCTCGAAAAACATTGTCTCGCGACCCTCAAGCAGGGCTACTGCCGGATGCTCGTCACCGAGAATCAAACGGTCAGCGAACAAATTCTATTTCTCGTATATTATATACTTTTTACGATTCGTTTGTCAATGTTATGCTCCGCCGCGACGTACACGTCCAATGAAAAATGTGACATGCGCAGATAGCCGGTCTAGCCCTCAACGGAATACAGAAGAAGGGCGAGCGTGAGGAATGCGAGCGTCGTTTGGCCGAAACCGACGATGTCAAATTCAAGACTATATTCGGGCTTCTGTACAAGCTCAACGAAAAAATCGATCTATTCGCTAAATACGATATCAAAGAAATATTCGAGTGTCGTATATTGAGCGTCGACGAAGAATTTCGCGGCAAGGGCCTTGCCAATGTTCTCATGGCCGACAGTGTCGAAACCGCGAAAAAGGCGGGCTTTAAGGTTAGACGCCGATTTATTGCGAGATCTGCGTTTGAATGGGCGCATGCGCGATCGATCGTTCGTACGTTCGGTGTATACATACGATGCAGCTCGGCCCGTCACGTTTTTTTTTTTTAATATTTATCGCCCGATTTCACAGCAATCGTTATATATTTTTGTTTTGTTTCAGCATGCTCACTACGTTTTAAACTGCATGAGATAATAGAGTGTCTCGTTAAAGATCTGTGTAAAAAAAAAGAAATTCTGTGTGTACTCGTTTGTGATCTTGAACTTGAAGGTATTTCCCGCGGTCAGTCGTCGTACGACCTTGAGTCGATCTTTGACCTTGTCGTATCGCGTTTAATAAACGTTTATTTTCATTTTTAGGTCTTTAAGGCCGACGCAACGGGCGTATTCTCGCAAAAGGTATTTGCCAATCACGGCTTTGAAACAGTCGCGGAGGTTCCGTATTCCGAGATCGACGAGAAGATCAGACCAGGACCGCCGCATCGCGCTCTCAAACTGATGATCAAAATTTTGAATTAAACGACAAACTTCCATAGCGAGAGGGAGAGAGAGAGAGAACAAACATAAATCCTATCAGAATTAGGATGATCGAACGAAGTAGTAAGTTAAAATTGTCTCGTATCGTTGAAAGTATGACAATAACGGAGCAAAAGGAAAGAAAAAACAAAAAAAGAAAGAAAAAAAACGAAACAAAAATGCGAGAAAATTTAAATATTGAAAAATTAGAAGAAACGTTAGTATTATGCTCGTTGTGATCGTCGTCGTTGTGTCCGGACGCGCGCGTCTCCGAGTGTCTCTAATTAACGAAAGAGCTCGCTCGTGTTGATATTGTGATTAATCGTTAAACGTTTAGAATCGGTGAACTGCCCTTCCACCAATCGTATACGTTCCGATCTATCCATTGTTAAAAAAGCAAATTTTATCGTTGAACAAGAAAGAGACGAAGAAGAAGGGAGAAGAAGAGAGTGAAAAATAGTACTATATAATCGTTCATCACTTTCGACGCTCGAAAAACTAGAAGTTTCCGAGGGTTTCCACGCGTTTGCCTTAGGCGAAATGAAAAACCGGAAGTCAAGATTCAAATTCACACGTCCGAGTAACGCATAGAGCAGTGCATAACATTGGATATGCCCTCTACAGCCCAACACCGCTCCAATTGTCGCGAAAGCCAACAAAACTATTTATTGTTATGTCACATAACAGATTGTAGTGGCTATAAAGAGCGAAGAAAAAAGAAAGAAGAAAAAAAAACACGTCCGAGTTAAATCGGTCAAAATAACGTGTCGGGAGTTTATGAAATAGCAAACACATCTACTTGATGATGGGTCCACTACTGCCTCTGGCGGAGAACATACAAACTATCGTTTGGCATATATCGAATATTTTTTTTTCTATATATTCTAAATCATATATATATATATATATATACGACAAATGATACGTTATTTTGTAAGGATGTCCCACGAAATAAACAGAAGAGTTTATTAAATGCCTCCGAGCCTTTATCGGCATCGACGTACAACAATTAATCTTGATTTATTATAAATAAATTTATACCTCGTGGTGTACAGCCAATAACGATGCTCTAGGGGTAAGAGTGATGTTCGAGCGTGGAAGGAAAGTATTTTACAAGCGGCGTATGAGTCTAGAAATTGACCTGTTGTCTGAAATAACGCTGGAACTTGTTAGCCTTGAATTGTAGCTTCGTGCTGTATTTCGCCTGAATTCTTTGCATGTATTTGATATCGCGAGCTTTCTTCTCAACCGCGATCTTGTCCGTGTCCGACCAGCCGAGGGCTCTGTACTGGCACAAAACCCTTCGTAATTTGTCGCTCTTGGGAATAGCAAGGGCTCTGTTGGGATCCAAGCTCTGCTTGTAATATCTCATGAGAGATCTGTGGCCTATTACATTGCCCGATGGTAAGACCAATTGATAGTCGGTATCATCGAGCTCGGGTATTTCAATCTCGGCATCGGGATCGACATCCTCACCGGCATCCGGATAGCTCGACGAATAATCGTAAAACTCGGCGTACTCGACGAGCGCCTCGCCCTCGTGCAACATCTTGCAGTGACCCTTGTCGATCATGTGAGTTCTCGCGGCGTCGGAACTCTGAAAAGCTTTGCCCGTTTCGTTGCACCAGATGCACAAATAACCCGAGAAAATCTTGTCTCCGAGATAAATCAATAGACCTTTGGGATCGATGCAATATTCTGGATCGGGAATGAAGAACGAATGAGCGAGGGTCATGTGTTTGAGATTTTTCAGGACGGATTTGCTGTGATGATTGCAGAATAGACAATCGTTGTTAGTAGCTGGATTATCTTCCAACCACTCGTCGGAATCGACCGTTTCGACGTCCGAATCTACCTCCATGTCGTCTTCGACGATTTTGCTATTTTTCGTCATTTTTTTCCCTCCTTTTTGAATAGAATTCGAAGAAATTATGCCAGATGGTTTTAAACGGCCGTTTTTTTCTTCGTCCGATTCTTCTTCCTCTTCGTCTTCTTCTTCTTCTTCTTCTTCTTCTTCTTCTTCTTCGTCTTCCTCCTCATCCTCCTTTTGTTCATTCTCGTTTCTCAGCATTCTCTCTTTATGCTTTTTCGAGAGTATGTGATTCTCCAATTGATTTTTTGTACTGAAAGTCTTTCTGCAAGTTTTGCAAATTGTCGTCTCATGATTTTTTAATTCATCTTCCTTTCCTCTCTGGGCAATAACACGTTTCTGGAATTCTTCGACCGGTACGGGTGGTAACTCGGCTACTTTTCTCTTGAGATTGTATCTGTGCCAGTCGGACTTGTAGTGTTGCCTTTGTATCTCTAAATCTCTAAAGGCTACCCTACATGCTATGCACGTATATGGCGAAGCTGTAAGGCGTGTTTGTTCGACGGACATGGCTGCCGAGTTTGATTCTTCGCTACAATTGCGATTTACTCGAAGTAAATAGCGTTTAACCTGGAATTATTGATGAATGTTAAACTCTCAAATACATAATAAATATATAACTGATAAAGTGTAGATAAATGCAACGTTGGTCAATGTTATACGCATTATGAGTTAATTGATAATAGGTACTGTGCGAAACATGAAAGATCGATGAGAAAAAACTCACTTTTCGAGCACCTATTTGCGCAACTTGGAAGATCGAAGAGTCGTGAGAAAATGATGATACGAGATCGGTGATAGCTCCATCACGTGCGATTATTCACAAAATGTATCATAATTTTTCTCAACCAGGTTAGGTCGATAAGAATTTGGAGATCGGAATAAAAACAATACGAGACTATCCTCGACGGTGTGTCACAGATGAACGAAACTTGTACTTAGATGTTAGATTGTAGAAATAAGCTGATTATGGAACTTTGAAATCGTATAAGCGAGGTAATGATCCTTCTGCCACAACGTGCCAAAAGTCATGAACTTGTTCTACGCTGCGGATAACGATTTTTGATGGTCGATTAATCGCCTTCGCCTATCGAGAATTATCGAAAGTTCCCTCGTGTATATCGATGTTCAGGGGTGTAGCAAGAAATAAAAAGTTTATGAAAATTCAGTTTTTTGTAGATCGTTCATCGACGTTGGTTATCACTCGATAAAAGGTCATAAGTAGAAATTGTGTTTTCATTTGTCCTGGCAAGTCCTATCTCGAAGGATAGTGAATTCCTATAAGACAAAATATCGATATGTTGATTGTGGGTATATGCGGTAGCGGCAGTGGCGGCGGCGGTGATTGTGGTGTGAATAAGGAAAGGAAGAAAAGACGTGTGAAAAAAAAGATCGGGATGCCACTCGAGTGGTATCCGGAAAACAAAAGTACGGGGGCTTCGAGCTGGGTTCACGGCCCTGTCGAGTTCCGCTGTTCGTGGATGCATTCAGGCAGTAGCCGTCGTCACAGTTGGAACGTTATCGCGCTGCTGCTACGTTCTAAAACGATTTTACGAAATCTCCTCTTGCATATCGCGTTGTGCGTTGCGCCGTTTTAATTGCGGTATTAAAACCGTTGTGGAAAAGCACATTCTCATCTACGCGAATAAAGTGTCGATTTGTGTGGAGACGACCAACGTCAACAGCGGGAATTTTGTCGAAAGTTAGGTAAGAAAAAGAAAAAGAAACCTCGTGATTTATCGCGTAACAGTAACATGCCACGAAATGCTCTTGTCCGATTAAAATTTCGTACGCGCCGACTGCATGTCTATGATGAAAATTTCTCTCGTGAATCATGTATTGATATACCTACGACAAATATGTTCGACAGTCCGAGTACGAAAAAAACAACCGCAAACCGCAAGCACGGGGTGCTCTCGCGAGGGGGCCATCCATCTGTCTCAATATTTCCGTGGATTACCATTGAATTTTCACGCTAAAAGGCGGCCGTCCAGCAGGGCGTTACCATTTTATATGACTTTTCTTCGACGTCAAGGTAAGTTCAATTTACCGATAAGAATGATTAAAACTGTTTTTCCAATCGATGCTTGCGAGTTTCCTGCGATTGTGCTTTTGCACATACACGCGTACACATGTATACATATATATGATACCACTTTCCGTCTTACCATACCCTCTCTTTCTCTCTCTCACACACACACACACACACACACATAGGACACACTCTCTCGATTGCGCTTTCCCTTTCTCGGTTATTCGAGGATCTTTTTTTTTTTTTCTTTAAACGCCGTTCGTCTCACTACATACGAATCGGGGCTAATTTTAGCGGAGAAGCCATTTTGGAAACGATCGAATGCGTGCGTGTACGTTTCACGACTTCTCGGCTCTTCTTTCTGTCTCTCTCTCTTTCTACATGCTCGGTCATTGCGACTTTTACCATCATATGACATACAAATGAGCTTCTTTCTCCGTTTTTCTCTCCTGGATCGTGTTTTTTTTTGTTTTTTTTTCGACGACTCGCGATATCCAATGAGTATCTCTGGCGACACGTCTCTCTTACGAGATACACACTTGATGCTTATCGCGTAAAAAAAAAGTTCGAAAGGATACGAAATGATGCAACGTGAAATTCCACGCGAAAGCGACGAATGCGTCATCCTCTCGGTCTCTCTCGGGCGAAATGCCTCGTGGCCAATATAACCTCTTTACATTCGCCATCATTCGCTCCCTTCTACCACGTTCACCCACTAGGCTTCCATGATGTTTCTTTTCCACGTGGCCAGCCAACTCGAAGTTATCTAAGAATGCAATGACGACGCGCTTATTAAGTCCTCCTGTATTATTTCGAAGGATATGACTCTCGCGGAGGTTATATGCCACCTTGGGGCCTAGGCGTCTTTATCTAATCTATTTGCACGAGGCACGACGCGATTGTGCGAACGTTCGCCAAAACGTTCTAAATTGCAGACATTAACCTTTTTTTTTTTCTCGTGAAAACCGAGACCCACTCGACTCGGTACAATGAGCAATCTAAGAATCAACCCCGGTCTCGGTGTTTCATTATATTTATTCAAGCTAATCGTTGTAATTTATTCGTAGCTTTTCTCTCGCTATAGAAGCACAATTACTCAACGTAAACTTCGCCTCAATTATTACGACGGACGCAGGGATTCTCAACTTTATTTCATTTACGTAGATTTAAAAGAACCTTCTCAAAGACTTCCGTGGATTTGATTTTGAAACAATTCCCAAACGGGCAGCAATGTCTGATGGTTTCTTGCGAAAGATAGTCGTCGCGTAATTATGAAAACAACGACGACTACGACGATTACCACGCGGAAAAGCGAACCCCGACCTTTCGTTACTCTGTCCCAATCGAGCTTCTCATTCTCGTGTAAAATTTCTATCGCAAAGGCTTATCTCCAGAGTCGAAGATGGCTCGCTCTGGCCTCTGTTCTTTTTAGCATAGATGAAGCGATGATGTCGCCTATCGGTATAAACAAAGATCTCCCTCCCAACCGAGAAGCAGCAGTGTCTCTCAAACGAGACGTTATTTGTTTCCCTCTTTGATCGATTGCCACAAAAGTTTGGTAATCAAATTGATTGAAATAATCAAGATGAATTATAGTGGGGGAGGAATTTTATGTACATAATTCGCCTCGTCAATCGATAGTTCGGTATCCTAAACAGCTGGATAGCTTTCGAAGCCACAAGCTTCGGAAGAGAACGCTGATGGTGCATGCGTAAGTCATAAACATTGATACATTATACTATGAAACGTCCAACGGCATCTCGCGTGTCATAACTCTCGGGGATTCGCGTGTCAAACTGATTCCGTATTCCGATTCAAGATAGCGAGTTGGACGACACTCGTATAAACGAGTTCTCCGCTGGTCTGGGACGTACTACCATTCAGCTTTTCTTTATTTATTCGATGAATCGGAGACGATGGCTGATGATTCGTAGCGAAGTAGCGTCGATCGCGTTACGTTGATACGACGCGTGTTTACGCGTGGTATCAACGTCCTCGCGCGCATTCCACTCGATAATTGAATCATAAGAATGGACGTTCGTCCTGTAAGCACGCAAAGCGTTCTTACAGGCTGCAACGTCGTCGACTTCCGGTAATCGCAGGTTCGCTGTCGCGGTAACCCTGACCTATGCGACGGGCGGGGTTTGCCCCACGCGAGGCGATTATACCTTGGAGCCAAGGGACGCGACTGGACCTCTCGCAAGAATCCAATCCCAGTTTCTTTCCAGAGATGACCTCGGAGTCGTCGAATTATTCAAAAGCATCTTCGTCCTCGCTCAGAGTAACATCTTTCTCTGGTCCGTTCTGGAATCGTCGAGGATCCGACGCCTGGTCGCTTCATCGCTCCTGTCTCCAACCCCGGCAGGTCCACCCGTGGAACGATCAATAACGTACGGGTGTAGGGGCAGCAGGGGGTGAAATGGTTTCTGCTTGCAAAGCAATACGAACACTACCGGATATAGAGAGTCACGTATACGTGTATGCCATGTTTTATGTCTGTGTTGGTCTGGGTGTACCGCGGTACGAACGGCGCTGCTACTGGTGACGTTCCACGGAGAGTCGAAGGCGCGCATAGATAGGGGAACCCCCCCGCACGCGTAACATGCGCGAACGCGACAACTCGGCCGATCACAGGCAGCAGGTCCACACGAGCAATAAGGGGTGCACGCGGGCGGGCGGACGGTCGGGCCTGCGCTATGACGATCAAGACAATGGAACGTCGACGTGTACGGGCCTCGTCGAAGTAACCCCCGGATTCGTGAAACTCTCTCTCTCTCTCTCTCTCTCTCTAAGGCTGCTCCCCCCCGCGCTCCTATCGAAGCGCCGTGTTCACAGTAACGCCGAGGTAGCGCTCAAGCTCGACCAGTCGCGATTCAACCCCGGAGAAAACGAGAACTAATCATTTCTCTCTCTCTCTCTCAACGCTCGTCAAACATTTTTTTCTCCGTCGACGTCTGCTCCGTGGACGAATTTTTTAGTTTCGCTCCACGAGTCGCAAAGAGACAATCTTTCGTTCCTTCTTTATCTCGACATAGCTGACCCTCGCTCGAGGATTCGCCCGAGCAGCCAACGCCGATTTTTCATCAAGATTCGAGGTGGAAAAAGTGGATTGGCTCGCGCGACACGCTCTCGATACTCGATTGTGCTTCGGTCGTTGCAAGTTTTTTTTATTTCCTCGCCGCTTAAACGGGGCGAGATTGCGGAAGCGAGGAAGGGCAGGGCGATTAGAAAAGTAGCGAGCAGCAGCCCGAGGCATCGTCACCCAGCTAAAAGCACGACTTATGCGTCAACGCCGAGCAGGTAAATTCTTCGCGAATGGCCCACACCCTCTCGTCCATCGACCCGCCCCCCTAGCACCCTAGGTCCCGATCCACCCCAGCTACCCACCCACCAAACCTACCACCCCGTTTCTTACATGTCCGGTTGGTAGCACGAGTCCTCGACTCGTCTCGCGGATCGTTAATACGGACAAGATTGTTTTTAGGACCGAATCCCGGGTTATTGGCAATAATGAGCTTTTTATCGAGCCAAAGTCGAGCGTTCGTTAATCGTATGGTCGAGGGCGACGGCGCTACCACCGTATGTCGGCGTCCGAGCCAAAGAGGAGATAATGGGAAGGGGTTGGTATAAGCTGATAATTGATCGCATCGAGTTCCAAGCCCGAGATCAACATTATTTTCTTTTTGATGTTATTTCGTTAGGGCTGGAGGAAGAGAGATTACGCGGCCAAGCTGCTGTGCTATCCCTCCCTGGCCATTCCTAAAATATTCTTCATGTATAACCGGGAAATAATTACACGTCGACGTATAATTGTCGCCTCGAAAATTCAACGAGATAAGCGAAAGTGCATTTCTTTGCTACCTAAGAATGATGGAAATTTTTTTTTTAATATTCCCTTTCTCGACCATATTTTCTTTAAAAATCATTTAATCCCTCGATATTCCTCGATAATCGGGGTCGAGAGCTATTATTGTTCGCGAATGTCGTTACGCTTCTAATTTTCATTAAATCGATGAAATTGTACGGACCCGTCGTCATCGTCGTCGTCACCTGGCGACCGATCTCTACGATCTTTCTCCTCCTTATTTGTTCTCCTTCTTACCGGTACTAAAAATGTCCCATAGATCATCTGTTATGGTAGGTAATCGAGGCTCGTCGCAATTAAATTCTCAAGTCTTAATGAAATATAAAATTGATTTGCAGTTATCAGCGGTATGGGAACATTAGGGAAACGTTGGAACCGGTGCAGTACCGTGCAGCAGGGTGCAGCAAGCACCCTGCTGTTGCTGCTGCACGGTGCTGCGTCGCAGCGTCGTTATTATCGATCGTACGTGCATCGAAATCGGACTCGTACCTATAACGAGACGACGGCTCTTTCTCTGCATATATATATATGTATATGTAACAACGCTCCGCGATATAAGCGGCTGTTTATTGAAGTAACGTTGCAATTGATTTTCACCGAGCGAGAGAGTAGGAGTAGGCAGGGGTGGTGGGAGGGAGAGCGGACTTAGAGCTACGTCGAGAACAACATCGCCGACGACAAAGTTTGCGCGCACTCGAATATTTTGGCACGAACGTAAATCAACTCGTGAGAATTAATTGTTAGAGACGCAGTTGGTACGGTTCAATCGAGTCGTTTATTATTTCGAACGAATCGAAAATTCGTCGTTCACCAAAAAATCCGCGTTTCGGATTAAATTACTCGACAAATTTTGGAGTATAGGTATAAGTTTTTTTTATACGGAAGATATATTTTGATCGCGCAAAGCTCCCTCCACAGACATCGATAAGCTGATATTTCCAGAGCCTCGTAATCCTGTTTATAAATGTTTTCGCAACGGGACAGGAAAGATTGTATAACGTCGAGCACGCGGTAGGATTTAAGCCGCTATCGTTCAACGCGGAATATTAAAGTTGCGCAATGCATTGGCGATAGAATTTAAGCATTCTATCAGGAAATAGCGAAGGAGCGCAAGAGGGGTGGCACAGGGTAAAAAATGAAGAAAACAAAGATGTAAAACTCGGACAATTTTCTTCCGGTTGGTCTTGTAAGTTTGGAACAGTCGACGAGCGAACGATTGGCCTATGTTTTGTTTCATTTTGTTTTAATTTTTTCTATTTTTTTCTTTGATCTCGAGTCAGCCGTGACGAGCACGGATCGCGACGAAATCGCTGTGAACGGGAATCACATCGTTCTCTCCGGTGATCGATGTTGGATGTAGGAAGACCGTGGGATGACCGGCGAGGGTTCGGGGTAGTCGCCTAAATGTTCGTCGAAGCGAATCGGTGGTCGAGAACGGTGGCTTATGTCGGGAAATTGGCCAAGAGTCATCGCGACTCGAAAGGGTCGCGCCCTCGCGTCGGGAGAAACTAAAAGAGAGTGAAGAGTCATGAATATGGGAAGGAGAGAGAACGAGTGGCAGGTTCGCAAATGGCATTAGAACGACGAGCGTTTCGCGTACGCGTTTCGATCAGATCGCCATTATATTTGGTTAAAATATGAAATTGAATTATTTCGTGACGGATCAACGTTATTTAGTGATTTCCGGTTGAAGAATTGAGGCTAGTTGGAGGAGAGAGAGAAAGAGGGATGATGGTTGGGACAATAGTCATACGTGGGAGTAGTCGTTTCCACGACTTTCTAAATACGATCGATTCGCTTTAATATCAAACGTGTTATATATTATATTCCAGAAACATCCAGGATATCATCCAGAGGGAAAGGATCGGTCTACAGTACAGGCGGCGGTGGCAGGACATTGTCCAGGCATCGTACAAACGACAGCATCATCATCTCTCACGCTCGGTGTAATCGCTCGTTACGTGGGACCGTCGAGTCGCTGCTAGCACCGTTACCACCAGTCTGGTACAAAGATATTATCATTGAGGGCACGAGCTACGGACAGGCAGCGTGTATGATCATTGAAGACTACCCCCCTCTGCCCACCAGACCGAGGCAAAACCTGCACCAAGATACCACCGAACGATTCCTAAATCATCTGGTCCTGCCCAAGCACAGGACCTCAAAATTTTCCAGGTTCGTAGAATTATTGAATTAACGGGACGGGGTGGTTGGTTGTTGGGAGGATAATCCTCGAAGAGAAAGAACGGTGAGTGCATTACGTTCGATTTTCAGTAACAGACATCGAAAGCTTCAGCCGTTCAGAGAAACGTGACTGTCGTCACCGGGTAGTGCGGCACACCTAACCGCAAATAACGAAAACCACCCTGACTCTACACGTATCGTGCTACCATCGGGTAGCAGCGACGCAAAAATCCGTGCAAGGTCGTTACACGACGTTCAAACTGTCGTCGTTGACAGGCGTCGCAGTAAGTTGGAGATCCGGAAGAACGAGGACTAAGACATTACCGACCTGAGAGACGAAAAGCCGTAGCAACGGGGGAACGGGAGAGATCTGAGAAAAACGCGGGGCATTGCCGCCGGCGATATACGAGGGATAAGAAACTTGGTTTTCGGGGAAAAATCTGCGAGGAAGACTGAGAGAGAGAGAGAGAGAGAAAGCGGAAAGAATTGTATCGCGTCTCTGAGTGAGATTGGAGCGAGCGAATAAAAAGAAAGAAAAAGAAACGTAAAAAGAAGCGAAAAGGAAAGAAAAAGCTTCATCATGGGTACCTTGAACGTAAATCGCAATGTCAGCGATGCATTTTATCGTTATAAGATGCCGCGTATTCAGGCGAAAGTCGAGGGTAAGGGAAACGGCATCAAGACCGTAATCGTGAATATGGTGGACGTGGCGAAAGCCATCGGACGTCCCGCGACCTATCCGACCAAGTACTTTGGTTGCGAGCTGGGAGCTCAAACACAGTTTGACTTCAAGAACGAGCGTTTCATCGTCAACGGCTCGCACGAGGCTAACAAGCTTCAAGATCTCCTCGACGGTTTTATTCGTAAATACGTTTTATGCCCCGCGTGCGATAATCCCGAGACGGAATTGCTCGTGAGCGCGAAGAAGGGCACGATATCACAGGGCTGCAAAGCCTGTGGTCATCATGGTCTTCTCGAGAGTAACCATAAGCTCAACACCTATATACTGAAGAATCCACCCAGTTTGAATCCTGCCGCGCAGGGTAGTTCTTTGACCGAGGGTAAACGTGGCAAACGTTCGAAACGTGTCAACGGCGATGCAAACGGAGACCGTTCGGGTTCACCGGACAACGATACGAGTAGCACGGACATCGTCGTAGAGGCACCGCTAAAAATCGCCACCGATGCCGATGACGATGCTAAGTGGGCCGTAGACGTTTCCGAAGAAGCCGTACGCGCTCGTCTTCAAGATCTGACCGATGGCGCCAAAGGGATGACCATAAGCGAAGATCTCGACAAAACCGAGAAAGAACGAATGGATATATTCTACAAACTCGTTAAATGCCGTCGTGATGCCGGACAATTGGACAATCACAAAGAACTCGTCGCCGAGGCCGAACGTCTCGAGATCAAAACAAAGGCTCCTCTCGTTCTTGCCGAATTGCTATTCGATCAAGGCATCGCTGCGCAGACCAAGAAACATCGCGTTCTTCTGCTGCGTTTTACTCACGACGACATCAAGGCGCAGAAGTATCTTTTGCGCGGTATCGAGCAAGTTATCGCTCTGCACAAAGACTCGCTTATGCCAAAAGTCCCCGGAATTCTTAAGGTCAGTTGCATTATTCGTATTATTCGTTGCATTATCGCTCGTCGTTACAATTACGATCATGTTTGATAATCTTGTCTCTTATTGTAGCTCTTCTACGACGCTGATATCTTGGAGGAAAAGGCATTGTTCGAATGGGCCAGTAAAGCTAGTAGGAAAAACGTATCCAAGGAATTGTCGCAAGAGATTCACGACAAGGCAGCACCGTTTCTCACGTGGCTCAAGGAAGCCGATGAGGAAGAATCCGAGTCCGAGGAGGAGGATGACGATGATTTGGAGGTGAGTTGCTCCGACTTTTTCCTTTCTCCGAGACGTTTTTATTTCGATAAAAAAAAATACAAATGTACGAAAAAACCTTTCCTTCCATCGCGCAGATCGAATACGACGATAGAGCCAAACAGCCATTGAAACAGCAACAACAGCAACAGCAGAAACAATTGGCCAAGAAGCCGATCGAGGATGAATCCGAGGAAGGCGATGATGTCGACATCGATGCTATTTAATTGAAAGCAAACACAAAAGACCACTCGCTCATACTTCTGGTAACTCTCAGGAGCTTTGAAACTCTACTGAGCAGAAATATTATGGATATTCCGATCGGAACGATTAATTCTACTCGCTCCAATCTCTTCTCACTTGCGCTCACTAGACACGAAGGAAAAGTCAAATCGGTTCTATCTTTACCACTTTTGTTTCGTACACGAGGCGAATAGCTAACGTGTGAAGGTCGTTTTTTCTCTGTCTCTCTCTCTCACATACACACACACACACAAACTACACTTCGATTTAAAAGAAAACCGCAATATCATAAGATACACGAGGCGACCCGAGACAAATTTAAAACATTGGCTGCGTTCATCGGCCCTTCCACTTGTACAATCATATTTTTAATTATTTCTTTTCTTCTGTTTTTTTTTTACAAAGCAAATATTATTCATACGATTATGATTTATTGTAATTGCGCATCGAGATATGATTATCCATGCTTACTACTCCAGCCTCCCCTTTCCTACCCCCTCGTTTGGAGAGCACGCGAATCCTTTCTATCGCCTTTGCCCGACCGACTCCGTAATGTTTTCACACTCGAATATCATATTACTATCTACCTACTAAATCAGCGATAGCTTTCGATCGTGATTGGAAAAAAAAAAGTTATTGGACCGCTAAAAGCGTCTCCATCGTAGTACATCAGTACTACTTACCTATTTGCGAACGTCATTACTGTGGTGAATATTCGATTGATAATAAACTTGTTTTATCGCAACTCCCAATGTGTTATTGCATAGATTTAATTGTAATAACAACACGAACTTATGATCTAAAAAGTTATTTAACAAATACAATGAAAAGATCCGTCGTTTGGAAGAAAAGAAAATGAAGTTTTCGTGGTGAAGAATTGCCGCAAGAAAACTTGATTTTTCTTGGTCGGAAATCACGGCCGTCTTTGAGGAGAGACTATGGAGCGTCGGTTTGTTATCGACCATGGTATTAAACACGTCAATCGTAGATGAAAAATTCGAAGTACCTCGAATGCAGTCGGTAAGTTACCAACGGTATCAGCGGGTAGCGAGTGCTGTAAACGTCCGCCTGGTGTCGCACCGGAACACTTTGTGCGTCGAGAAGTTACAAAGAGGCCGGGTATACGAGATGGGCTCAATTATAAGAGAAATAAAGATACGTAACGATAAATAGAAAAATAAAGAAAACAGAACGAGTCTTGAGAGTAGAAGGTTCGTCGAAAAAACAGTGACTACGAGAAATTCGGTACAGCGGTAATACAATAGGCATAGAACGCGAACTAGCTGGTACGTACTAATCGACCAGGAATAAATTGTCAAGATTTGGCGGGGCCGCGGGCTCGGTTCTCGGAAGACCTGCACGAAAGTTTGGCAAACGCAGCGCCGTGAGTCTCGTCGTAACAAAATATCCGTAGCGCGTATCGAGACGTTCCCTCGAGTACTCGCAATATGCGTCGCGATACGCACGTATCGCGCGTACCACGAAATACGTAAGTACACGATGTTTCGACACTATTGTTTTGTAAATAAAAATATTCGTCCGGATAAAAGATTAATCGCGTATGCGTATGAAAAAAGAAAAGTAAGCGAAGGAAAAAGAACGTGACATCGTAAGCAATGACCGTGTCGTCAAATGCGTATCTTGGTTAAAGCCGACGAACGTTTCGGACTTGAGGAACGAGGACAAAAGCATTCCGCATTCCGCATTCCGAGTTGAAGGAGACGAGGGATTCGACCGTACGTCATCTTACATATGAACGAGAAAAAAAAGGTATTCGGCGTTAAAGCGATCGCGTCGCACGATCCTCCGATCGTTATCTCGGTGAGAAAACGGGCGGGCTTTCAATAGAACGCCTCGACTCGGTGGCCCTCTCGAGAGTGGCGGCGGATGAATCGTGTCTGATCGGTTACGGCGATCCTAGCCTGGCCTAACCAACAAACTCGGCGGATCTATCGACGCTTATCCCCTTACACGCGTGCTTGTCTTTCGGGCGTCTCCAATTTTCTATATAAAAGGCGACCCTACTCCTTCGCGTTACATAAGTGGTTAAATTATTTAACCCTTAGAGCACGTGAGGGGTTATTTTGACCCAAGAAAATTTCTATTATTGATTGTATTTTTTAACGCACCCCCTCCCACTTTGAACGAATGTTTTGGCATTTAATTATCCTTTTCGCCAAGGAATAACTATAGGGCCATAAAATATGGATATTGTACTACAAAAAACATCTCTACGAAAAACAACAAAAAATGCATATTTACCGAGATAGAACGATTTGAAAAACGCCTTGGATCAGATTGACCCAGTATGCACTTATAAATTCGTGGAGGAAGTGTCCACTCGAAGGGCTAACGTACGGGATACTTTAAATTCTCTAAAAGAAAAAAGCATTTTTTGTACAGTATTTACTTCAAGTACTTGTAGGTACTCGTGTACTAACGAGGCGTAGATGGAAATTCGTTTATCGTTACCACTTGTTATTTAGCCAGTAGGTGCAATTTTTTCAATCTTTCGACGGATTAAACGTGAGGAATTGGAAACAAGAATGTAATATTGAAGACGGAGGCGAAATTTTCGATTCAGAAAGGCTGCTACAGTGTTACTTTGAGAAAACAATATTTGAACCTCCCGCGAGTTTAGATCGTTCAAGGTAAACACGAATTTCGAGGTCGATGGGTAGGACGACATTTTGTTTCTATGCAAATTAGCACCTTATGGTCGTTGCCGAATCGGAAATTTTCCGTACAACACGAAAACACGAGACTCGTTCCCGGATTTACAGATTTGCAGGTTTTCACGGTCAATAGGTGAAATACCAAAACGTCCACGTTTTTTTTTTTTTTAATTATTTCGTCGAGTTCGAGAGTCCGTTGACTCGAGAATCTGACGAGTGAAACGTGTTCAAATGGAAACAAACAAAAAATAGCGAGAAGAAGGATGGTAGTGGGGAAGAGGGACGCATCTTCGTGAAAAAGCTTCGGGCGAAGCACGCACCTGTTCCGATCTCGTGCCAAATGCATCCGCGAGGTAAGACCGAGGGAAGGAGAGAGAGACCGATGAGTCAGTAGAGTTACGAGCCCGGAATCCTCGATTCCGAGAAGCGTCTCTGAGAGTGGCTCTTTCCCCTACCCCGTTACCGGTCCTGTCCGTCCGTCCGACCACCCGCCTATCGCTCTCCAGCATCGCGCATCGATCGCCACTTCCGGAAAACTTTTTCCTGGAAATTGGCCACGAGATCCGGCTCTCTCGCTTTACCACCGACTCGGGGCGTACCTGCATGAGTCACTCGCGTTCGCGGCAGGTTTTTGATGAACCAATGGGTGGGAAAAAGTCGCTTAAAATATATTGCCGGGCTGTAAAACAAATATACATAAATATAGAACGATCCATTCGATAATTGATCATAAATTAAATTAGAACGAAATTTGATAAACTCGATGGTATAAATTGTTATGCTAATAAATCGAAAAATAGGGAACGAGAATTTTAGTGTGTCGATTAGGCATGAGAATAGAAACTTTAAACCGTGAAAATGGTCGATTTATTTGATACGACCGGTCTCATCCTTCTTCTCTACATTCCTTCGGGCTTATATACAAACTTCTCGTCTCGGTTTTCACGAGGACCGCGCGGTGGTCCGGGGTCGGCAGGTGAGTCGGTTATTCCATTATTCCACACCACGACTCTCGTTCCATTGACTGCATACGCAGCACCGTGTCAGGGCCACCTCGTACGATATTACGCGTATCGTTTTTTTATCGCGTCGATACGGATCTCTCCGACTCGTTGGACCGTTCTTTAAAAACAATTTCGTCGATTCTCGATATAAACCGAATACTTAATATGAAATTGCCAATGGCGATACGGATAATTCGTAATAACGTTTTTTTTTTTAATTAATTTTAACGAGAAATATAAGAATATTGTGTAGTTGTATCGAACGTTGGACCGATATAAAAGTAGTCTAAAATACGAGAGGCGCGAACCACGCGACGGTGCCTTCTCGCGCCTTCGTATAAGAAAACCGCGTGTGGTACGTGAGTCATCGCATGCACACCAGGTAAAGAAAAAAACGCTCGAACGGTGGCTAGAGACGTCTATAGGAGCTGTGGGGAGTAAGTATAAGTTCTCGTTTCGTTGTGAAGCGAGAATATAGAGAATATACGTGTAGAGTCGATGGAAACTGTACCCGGCACGCTGACGATGAAGAGAGAAGTGGGAGAAAGACGAGAAAGAGGAAGAATACGGGGGAAGAAGGCTAGATGCATGCGCGCGCGCGCGGGCCCGTCAGAGTTTAGAAGTGCGATCAACATTCTCGGAGCAACCCCCATGAGTCACCGGCTCGTCATCCCCCGTATACTTCTCTACCTGTTTCGCACCTGTTGCACATGGAGCAACCGCGCTCTACGTGTGCGCGTTGACCCCGTATCGTATCCTCTCTTTACGCCCATTCTACCTCTGCACCCATATTCCTATAACTATATAATATATTAGATGTATGAGATGAAACAAATTTTTAATTTCTCGGTCGCAACACGATCGAACAGATGAGATAGAGAAATATTGTTTTTCGTCGATTCTATCTCGTCTTTTAACGAGAAAGCGAGAAAAATAACTTGTCAATCGCGAGGACGATTATATAACCGCCGAGAGATTGATTGATTGATTGATAGATAATTTATTATGCCGTAGTTAACTATGGGGCAAACTATGAAAATAGCTGGGATACAGTCAAGAATTATACTAGTCTGCTAGTTAAGAACCTACATAGAGAAAACCTTAGGAAATGACTCGATACAAACATAAGGTATGAAATAAATTAAAACTAAAATCTAAAAATAAACTAAAACTAAAAAATAAAAATAAACTAAAACTAAAAAATAATAATTAACTAAAACTAAAAATAGAGAGGGGAGAGAGAGAGAGATGAAAGAATACGTCGCGGTACGAGACACCACGTGCCATCGATCGTTAATACGAAACGGAATTGAAAGCTGTATAGCGATAGCGGTGTTTCGCATTGTAACGAACTTCGAAGAATCGTTTCATTGAGAAAAGTCGATTACGCGCTCGCGGATCCGGCCGAGTGCCGAAATCGGGCGAGGATTCGCGGTGGGACGGGCCTACGCCGAGAGATGAGTCACGCTAGGAATTCCAGGCCGAGAATTCGCGACCTGGTATTTTCGCCACGTTCCTTGCCAGACTCGTCGTCGGCTTGTCGATTTATCGCATTTATCGACGTTTATTTATTTCTTTTTTTCTTCATTCATTTTATTTTTATTTATCGCGATCGAGAAATCTCAAGTTCGATCAATTTCGTTCGCGGCTATAGCTTCGAATCGTCTTATCAACGATTTCTTCGGACGCCCACTTTTTCAATAAATTCCAACTAGCTTGCTTCTCGTCGTAGTTGCGGCTCGAGAACAAAATTTAATCTCGATCGCGCGCTGAGTCACGTCTTTCGTATAATTGCCCTAAGAATTAATACGCACGCGTTTCGAATCGCATAAATATGTGGATTTTCTCGCTAACCCGATACCCTCGTAACGCGCGTCGTTCTTTGAAATTCTCATACCAACTTCCGAGAATCTTTCATTCACACTTTCGTTTCGTCATCGCGACGGGCGTGACGTAACGATCGCGCGCATAATTCGGACCGATGATCGACTTCCGGTGAAAATAATTCAACGACGTCGACAATTTCGCGAAAAAAGTACCAAATCAAACTTCGCGTCATCGTTTCGAATAGCGTGCGTGTGTATGTATTATAAATAATGAAAGTTGGATGAAGACGTTGACCGATTTTTCTCACTCTAGCGATTAATTAAACGCGAACCCAAGTGGATAGGCAATTTTTTTACGAAGGTGCGAAAACCCTCGAAATAATGAAATACAAAAGACCGATACCAGAGATGATTCGAAGAAAGGTATCGAAACGAGTAAACATATTTTCGATCGCGTGGTACTCGAGAGCCACGCCGCGGCCTTCGAAATCGCAAAAGCGCGTCGCGATTATCGCGGTTTATCTCTTCTCGAATCCGTGGAAAAGGCGCAGCGTTTGGATATCGCGTTATATACATGCGCGGTAGTATAAAGACCGATCGCGAGACGCGGCTGGCGACTTCGACCGCTTATCGTTTTTCGTTACGATCCGCCGATAAATAACATCTATTTCGACGTTCTAACGATCGCCTCCGATCCGCTCAACTTGCTAAAATTATTTTTGTTTCGATGATCAAGGACGGTGATCATAGTGCGATAATACGAAGGAAAAAAGAAACAACATAAAAAAAAGAAAAAAAGAAAAAAAACACCAACGAGTGTGGATTTACGAGCGTATAGCGTCAGCTAAAATTCCAGGAGAACGGGATAAGAGCGAGCGAGCGAGCGAGCGAGTCGAGCGTTTCTCTACGTCACTGCGGTAAACGGACCCACGGTGGGATAGAACGTCACGACTTTTGCGTCTTATACTTATGTATATACGTACCTGTCGTCGGTGGGGAGGAGAACCACTTGGAGAATTTGTTCGGAGCTACCACACCTCCACCCCCCGCGCTAATACACCACGTATTTACTCTCCTCGCCCACTCGTTCCGTATCATAGTGCGCATAATGCGCGCGTATCTTATTCCTTTAAACTCGCGCTATCGCGTGCTGATAAATGTTCTCTTTTCGTTCAACGTCTTTCCTTTTCTTGTCATGTCGCGAGCGTGTGCAAGAGGGAGAGAGAGCGAATATACGTATAAAGCCGTATGGAATCGTCATAGCGCGAGCTCTCTCTTCCTGCGTTTGCACACACGTGCGTATCACGTCGCATGGTAAGGACAGAGACGCGAGCGGTGTGTGCCACGCGTGGGTTTTTCCTGCTCTCGGCTTCTTCCTCCCAGTTTCGCAGCCGCTTGGCGGGAGGAAGCGGTGTTTTACCTTTGGTTGTGGTGAGATACTCAACCCACCCCTTCTCGTCTCCTACGTAGGATCGAGGTAGAGCATACGCGATAACCGCTACGTCATCATTGCGGGATACTCCGACTTGGTGTGAATATACATATATATATATATGTATAGCCGTTTCTCGTCACATCGCGCCCTCGTGACTCACGCGTTCTCTGGTGCGTGCAAAATATTCACGCGCGGTCCACCAACGCGTCGACTCCCGATGCACCGATGCGCTCACGTGCTGTCACAGCCGTGCACGATATGTATCTATGTGTGCGTGTGTATGCGGTATATATAACGCATATATGGAGATACGCGATAGATACGGGCGAGTTGTTAAGCGCGCGCGATTGTCCGCCCGGCGTTCTTTCGTTGTTTTGTACAAATACGCTATATGGACATGTGGATACGACTCATTCGGTGTCGAATCGACTCGACGTTTCTTTAAATCCTCGATTGTCTCTCGCTGGGCAACTTCTTTCTTTACGTTTTATACGAAATAAAAATCGCTCGATATTACGCGATTCTTCGTCAACTTCGACATCTTATTCTAGCTGGTGTTTATTCAATCGTTTTGTCGTCCTTTTTTTATTCTCGGCTCGAGATCATATCCCGGAAGTTGCGGGTAGAGACGATCGTGCCGCAACGACTCATCGATTGATCTCGGGATTCGATCATAGGTGTGTGTGTGTGTGTGTGTGTGTGCGGTTATGTATATAAATATACACGCGTCCCTTGCTTTCTCGACGATCATCGCGAATAAACCAGTCTTCCGCACGCCTCGTGTTTGTATCGAGCATAGAGATTCCTAAGCTAATTGGTGTCTAAGGCAAAAACACTCGAGAAAATAATAAAAGAAACATAACGAGTGGCGAGAGTCGCCGAGATAAATGGCGAAGCGATCGAGACGCTCGTTAGACCGATGCGGCGAAACTCGTATCGCGGTTGGAATTTACAAAATAAACAATAAACGATGTTTTTTTCTTCTTTCTTTTCTTCGACCGTACGAATTGAACGATCGTAGGTTGTATAGTACGATTTTGGATATTTCCCGCGAGGTATTAGACGCAAGCGTTAGACGTAATCCGAAAATTAGGAATAATGGCTTTTTCGATAATAAGGACGGTTCGAGGCACGAGAGATCGGACGTCGATTAGTCCGTTATTCTTCGGTTCATTGCGTGCTCGTTACCGCCGAGAGTCAATAAAGCAAAGGGGCGGGGGGAAGCGCGATGGGGCCGAGATTCGAGATAGCGACGACGACGGCGGCAACGCTTCTCGAGTGCGCCGACCGAGCGACGCCGTTTGCTCGTTCCATTCGTCGACTCGATGCCAAAAGAGCAGCGAGCATCGCGGGCTACGGAGGCGTAGGAAATTCTCCTATATACATATATACTACCGAATGATCGAGATTAATTCATCGATGAATTAAACGAGCGTCGATTAAGAAAGTCACGCGCTTATTGGTCGACAGTGTATTTTCCACGAAGCATGCACAAATCCTCTATAACCGATAGGTATAGACTCGACACGAGAAATATCTCAAAGTCACACGCGATTCGTAGAACGCGATCTCTTTGGCAGCGAGCGTCGATCGGTTCCGAGAGCCGGTGGCGCCCTCCCTCTTCTCCTCCTAACTACCTTTGTACCACGCACGACCCAAATCTCTATCGTGCCAAATTTCTTTCGTTTCTTTGTAATCGCACGGCACCCCGATTATTATATGCATCCTCTCTTACATTATACCATGATTCTCGTCTGGTGCAAACTCGATTCGTACGATTCGTTTATAATTGGATAACTATCGATTATTATTAGTCAAATACCCAAGCTTATCGGTGAAAAATAGATATAAGCATCCGAGAAGAAATATTGTCTGGCTGGTCTGATATTTGATTCAGACTTGGTCATGCTGTAGTACGGAGGCATTACTTAAGGTATGCTGGAATTTGCCTGATCCGGTTAGTGTCAACTGATAATCAAGCAACTGAATGTACTGTTTCCTCCAATTGCTTGATCCAGCCGGCTTCAGTCGGTAGTCAAACAACTGAACTTACAGCTGACTTAAATTCGCTTGATCTAGTTAGCTCCAATCGATTATCGCGTAACTGGACTTATACCATTTGGTGCGAAAAGCGTGCCTAACCTTATCTGGTGAAATGCTACAGTATTATATATTTTCACCTATAACGTCTAAATATTGAAAATTTGTGATGGATAACGAAAAACGCAAGAAAATTGTACACCGATTACAAGCTTTGATTCTTTAACTTGATCAAGCCTTGATGTTTTACCCTGATCGGACCGAAGTCAGGGAAAATGTCACAAAAACGTCCAGGGATTCATCAAGAATTCTGATCAAAGCATGACAAACCATCAAGATTCTTGATCAAGCCATTTTTGCAGCCGGACCATTATTTCTACTCGGACAATTGTGAACGTCGAGGATAAAAGCCGAGTGGTCTGCGCGAGCCTGCCGTCGGGAATGGAAACGAATAGTTGAACGAGCGAGCGAGAGAGTGCGCTGTCGCGGGGGCGGACGAGACGCGCGACGACCAACGCAGGAAAAGAAATCCTTGACTTTTAGCCACGAATCATAAATTAGCCGAGGCTTCGCAGACGTTTTATGTCTCTCTTTTCCTTACATCTCGTTCCATATGTTTTACTCTTATTTCTCGTTCTTTTTCCTCCGTCGTTCTCGTCCGTCGGACACGCGAGGAAATATCCAATACGTGCGACTTCTCGACGTCGCTAGTTCTCTCGATAGCTCTGCCCCGGACCCAAGTTTACTCTCTACTCGGGCTATCGCAATCATTTTTCCGTTTTCGTTATAATAAATCGAAAAGATTGTGAAAAAACAATGAAAATTTTCAAACGCGATACGACGATGTTGTTGCGAGAGTGACGGGTGTACGAGAGATATGCGAGTAAAAGTGTGTCAAGTCAATGCGTACGCAAATTGCGAGTCTCTCGCAGCTTTTACGACGAGTGAAGCGAAGAGCGGGAAAGAATGAATTCTCGGTATAGGCGCGACAATCGTTACTCGAATTTTCTTGATAATTTTTCGTTCCGGGAGTCCCTTATGGGGATTTTGCGTAGGTAGAGAGGGAAAACGTGGCATATATCGGAAAATAGCGAGTTTGCAAGGATGTTCGCGGTAGCGAGAAGAAAGAGCGAAAAGCCAGAGGCGTGAGCCAAACGGAGCTAGGAGGGGTACAGGGACGAAAATCAATACCCGCGTGGTGTACAAAACCACCGAACCATGCAGCGTGTGCGCCCCCACGTACGCGGCGGGTGGTGTGTATGTGCGTGTGTGTGTGTGTGTGTGTGTGTGTGTGTGTGTGTGTTACGTGCAACACGGAATGTACAGGCGCGAGACGCCCGTAAAACTCGGGGGAAAAAGAGTGTCGGGGCAAGAAGCGAGGGAGGGAGACGACGACGACGTGGACTCTTTGTGTTATAGATACATAAAGAGAGGGAGAGAGGGAGAGAGAGAGACGGAAACAGTCGAAACGCACGTGGCAAACGCACGACGACGGCCACACGCGAGATTTGCATTTTTATACTACGAGGATGTATTTTTTTGGTCCTCCCTCGCAACCCGTACCGAACCCGTACCGAACCCGTCTAGCTGTTATAAATAACGTTTCCGTATGTAAATTTGACAATGCCTATGTAAGTACGTATCAAGAAAATTGATCGAGGGGACCGTTTTTGAAAGTACGTACAACGGCCGAGTGTATTTTTGATAACCTTTGAAAAGATAAGGACTTGACTTGAAGCTTCTCCGTCCTTTTCTCAAGTTTCCATTGTTCTTGTTCTTAATGAATGTACCGGGTGAGAGATTCATCAATTGTTAAGAAGTTAGGTAGGTGAAGAGGGAGGTAGGTTACAAATTGTAATAGGAATCAGTTTGGAAAGCAATGCGCCCACGCTCGTTAATAAATCCTCCGTGACGCGCTAACTTGGATCATGCTCGCAAAGTATTCATATTTATGTATCTACCATTCGTGTCTCATACACGAATATACGTGTATATAGTCCCATATATATATATATATATATATATATACATATATAAAGTCGCGTGCGTGCCAAATTATCTGGAAGAGCGAAACTGTCCGTTCGCAACATTTTATCGAGCGTGACGCGAGTTTCTCGCGGATATTCCCCTCGAAATCCGGGTACGGATTTCCTAGCGCGAAAAAACATCCTCGACACGGCTCGTGATTCGATGCCGTAATGCGAGTTATTGCACGGTTCTTGCAATATTCCTCGATACTTTTTTAATCCGGGCGACTTTTGTCGCGTCGAGTATTTTGAGGCGGGGTCAAGTGCGGTAAGGGAGGGGGCTGCTTCGATCGCCAATAATATATGTACATTGGGATTAAAATTGATCGAGCGTCATGCCTGCCAAATTGTAATTAATGCCAATTCGAAAGTACACGCAACGATCGAGAGACCGAAAATTAAAGTTAAATTATTTCAAGAATCGAGTGGAGTTTAACCGAGGACGAGGAAAGAATATACGCTTAAAATGTATTTTTTAGGCGATGATTTTTTTTGTTTTCGACTCGTCGACGACTTTGTTTATTCGTAAGATTTTGGGAAAAAATCGACGACCGGAGGACGTGGATCGTGGAATGAAATTACAGAATGAAATCGGGGTCGGTTGTTTTTTGTTTAAATGAAAAATTGCAATAATTGCCGTCCGGACGAGCCCGTGCGAGCGACCCATCCCCACCAGTCGCGATGCGGACTGTCCAAAACACCCGGAACACCCGGTAGATAATGGGGGAATGCGCGCACGCGCCCAGTTGGTACGAGCGGAACGAGCATGTGCGCGCGCACCATGGGGGTCAGCACGCGACCAGCTGTCCCCCATGGTACGTACAGGGGTTTCGGTACAGGGGGTGAGAGAGAGAGAGAGAGAGAAAGCAGAGGCGGGCACCGCCCGGCGTCACAAGAGAGAAGGAACCCGATCCGTGCGTGTGCCGAACGAAGAGGTCGACGCACTTCTCTTTTTCCTCGCAATTCGGCCCATTCGTTCGTCGAGCGAACGGACCGAGCAAATTTTCTCCACGTGAAAACGTATACCTACCTCCCCATCCCTGTACTCCCTCATTTCTCGGAAAGTCCGCTATTATCGCCGCGACAAAATCGTTACGAAAAGATGTTAGATTGGAGCAACTCGAGACTGTTCTCGTGCCGATCTCGAGTCGGTTGTAAGAGGCGTAAGCGACGGCCCTGGCTCACTGACCCTTTTTAGTCGCGAAACCTTCGTACACATCGTCTCTCTCGTAAATAACGCACATGCTCTTTCCGACGCGTACTTACCCGACAAACCATACGTGTGGGTACGTTCTTCTATACGCTCTACCTCGGACATACGTTCGTATATAAATATATATATTTCGCAGTCCGGGAGTATAGTTTTTACTTAGTCTCGTCTCCCACTCCACAATTTACCCTAGAAACTTTGCTACCCCTTAAAATAAGAATTAACAAAATTTCAACCTGTCGGAACGATTGAAAAAATTCGATGTCAGCCCTATCGTTCTCTCGAACCCATCAAACCCGTTGAGTTTTCGAAAATTGGCTCTCGGCCAGTCTTCCAAATCCGGAATGGTGACTAAGAGAAAGTGAGAGCAAGCGCACACCGTGTACAGGGACATGGCCACCGGCACTCGTACAATTATCCTCGTATATAAATGTACCTCGCGTTTTATACGTACACACGGCTGTATATTCGTAAATATGTATAAATTAACAATAAGATATTCAAATTCGTCCGATCTTTCGTCGGAATTTTTAATGTTTTAACCGATTAAACTTGACGAGAGGGTAGCTTTCGTAATTTCGTAAAAGCTATACTTATATACAGTCGGCGTTAATTAAATTCGACAAATCAATGGTGGGAGTCGCGCTCAACGTTCCTACGACGAATAAAAATTACGCTCGGTGTCCGAAGAAATGGGCAAGACGGAGTTTCGATTGATATTATAATTTGGAACGTCGAGCAGGGTTCACAGGTTCGTGTTGCATCGCGTGGCACGAGTCGATTCGAATTCTCTTGAGCAGAGGTCGTCGCCGTAGACGACTATATGTTTGTCACGTAGCTCGTTGCCGCCGCCGCCGCCAACAAACTAAATGGAAAAGAAGAAAAAAACGAAAGACGTGCGTATCAGTCTCGGAAAGTCTTGGGCGTATACATATATATATCTATACTTATGTATAGAACACGTATGTATATTATACCGAGACCGAGTGGCAAAACACACCCGGTTCTCAAATTGAGGCGTAAAAATAACTAGAGACACCTGGAATATGCAAATTTGTATATTTGTTGGACGACACGCGTATCCTCGCGCTTGGATCAACTACGATCATCGTCTATCTCGGTACGAGCCTCTCGGGACGTTGCAGAACACCGAGAGACGATAAAAAAATATATATTTCCATACGTTATTATAGAGATTATAATCGATTATTAATGGATCATCGAGAAACGCGCGATGATACATAAGCGCTCGGCAATGGCCGAGATCGCGTAAAGGTACACGTACATTCTCGATGGGGGAGGTAGGTATGAGAAGCGTATACTTCTTTTCCATAGATGACGAGAAGAGGGAGCGCGCACGATCGTGGTCAATTAGCATAGAGGCGAATGCGATGGTGCGCGCACGAGTCATTCCCTCATTGTTTCATGTCTATTTTCACGTTGGAACGAGCGATCGGTCCGCGACGGTTCGTCGCGGTGGTCGCGGCCGCCGCCGTCGAGCGGCTGTCCCCGACGACCCATACGCCTCTATTGTATAAATTTATATATTTACCTATACATATAGGTAAAGTAAACGTACGAGTAGGAACATAGAGGAGAGCGATGAAGCGGCGCATAGCAGCTGGAAGCAGCAACGAGAGATACGCGCGCTTTAGCGCGAGAACAGCAGCCTCGCCGCGCTCGGTCGGCTTTCTTCAATCGTAGTAAATAGTACGTACGTTGAATACATTCAAACGTCGATACGCGTATATAGTTTCTCGGTTCTCGGTTAACGCAGCTGTGGCGCACCTCCCGTACACGTACGACAGCTATAGGTACACACCCTGTACTGGAATTAAAAAATGCGCACACGTCACCTATGTAGACGCGCAACACGATAGAGGCGCGGACACGCAATTAAAAGCTCTACGATCCCCGTATCTACCTTATTATATAAGTGGCATGTGAATTTGAGAAAGCCCTCGATTAAAGGCGCATGTACGCGAAAATAACTCTGGAGTAATCGTCGCGGCGAACGCCAATGCCGCACGGATCGTTAATTACGCGTTTATCACGATGGATTAGTAATCCACGGACGTAATATTTGTTCACGGTAGGCAAACGTTTGTACTCGAGAACCGTCGAGTTGCTCGCGACGAGACAAACGATTCTAGTTTCGCATACCACGGCATTTTTCCAGTTTTTCTATTTCTCTTATTTCCCGCGATTTGACGCGTGGGACTTTATCGCGATCGAAATAAACCTTTACGATTCACGATTATAAGTGTATGTACCTGCGAGACGGAAAAAGTTCTCTCGTAACGGCTTTATCGATAGGAATTATTAATCACTTGAGAAACAAAGTAATCTCGGACACACCGAGGTTATCGATTTTTTAGACCTTTGACAAATCATGCAAACCTCGACTATTTATTTATTTTTACTCTACAAATAATATTCTTATTTGAAGTAAAAATTTCCAAATATTGGAGATTTTGGAGCTTTTCTCGCGTTTGCATTGGATAATCATCTCCCAAAGAAGGACTATTTTTATTGCGCGAAATTGGAAGAGAGTTTAGGAAGATTTTTACGACGGCGTTGAGAGAAATAAACTGGGGGACGAATAGCCCTTGGCTATGCGTTTATAAATCCGCCGCGTAGCCAAGGGCCAAGACCGCCCTTCAATTCGCTCCTCATCTCGACTCTCCCTTCTCCCATCTCCTATCTCTTTGTTCTCCGGACACTCCCTCGACGAATTCTCATACGCGCGCTACGACACGTCTATTTTACGAGAGAATCGTGCGGGTGTAGTGGCTCATAGCCGACAAATTTAGTGAGTACTCGAGTGGTCGGTGTGGGAAATAGTTGTAATAAAGTTTGCCGTACTCGACCGAGGGAGAATGGGACACTGCGCGAGAGCAGTAGCAGCGCTCCAAAATGTAATTTATCGTGGCCGGCGCGGCAGTTGGAGAGACTCCAGGAGATTGCCCAACGCGCATTGTTCCTTCCCCCCACAATTTCGTGAAATATACGTGCCGATGGTTCTTCGCGGAGATAGTACGCCGATACTGGCTAATTGCGCGACTATCCGGTACATAAATCGTCGCGCCGTCGATACGCGTGACAATTTTTTTCCAACGATTCCCCGGGCGCTTTTACAACTCGCCAAATGTTTCCGTCGAATTTATAAATAACGTCATTAAAACGATAAAGACCGTGCCCGAGGGTCGTACCTACTTTCGGTTATGGTCGAGGAATTTAATACGGCGAATGACGCAAATTGCGAGAGTGAGAGGACATGTCCAGAGGATGATATGAACACATTACTGATTAAAACCTCGGCTCGTTCTTCATCACGAATATCGCCTCGTTTTTCCCAAACGTCGATACTAAACGTCTCGGGAGTAACGTAGATCCGGCGGAATTCGAGATTATAAAAAAACTCGTGTCGCATGGCGAATGTAGGTACAACGCGCGTTTAGTCTTCTCCATTTTCATCTGATTAATTAATGCTCCGCTCTCGTTAATCCCTGATCTGGGTCATCCGCGATGTGTATGCGTAATGGCAATAACACGCGTGCGCACACGTACCTATACAGATGTACCTAATAAACGGGTGACGTTCCGAATAATATTCCGCTTTTTGTTCTATTTAATAGTCGAGAAGAAAGAGAAGAAATAAAAGAGCGCGATAGTAGCTTGGTACAATAAGATCGCTACACACTATACGGCACGGACCGTCACGTATCGGCACTGACACGACAATTTTGCGTGTATGTCACGGATCGGCAAAACCGTGTCGGACCGTGCAGATCATTGCCGCCTACTACACGGAGAGAAAAGTCCTACAAAAATTACCATGCTTGCCCTATAAAGCGTGTGCAATCGACATGTGTAGGAGATTTTCTGCGAAATCTTTGAAAAATTGGTCCGAAGCGTTAGAATTTTTACCCAGAGAGCACGATAAAAATTCGGAGGCAGCATTCTACACTTTACATTTCTATTGGAATCTAGGACTCTTTAGTGTAAAGCAGCAGATTATAGGACAGCATGGTAATTTTTCCTAGAATTTCATAACAAAAATTCTAAGACCTTTTCTCTCCGTGTATGTACATTCTCCCACTAAAATCCATGCTACAAAGTTTTGCCGTAACGGTGCCGGTACGTGTCGTTGCCGTTGCCGCGACGATAAGTCCGAAGCAACCTTAAATGATATAATCAAATTGGTCATTGGTCACAAACGACCCCGCAATTCGTTTCGATGGGGAGTCTGCCGACGTTGCGGTAGACCTATCCGGCATATCTCGGCGAAAGGCCTCGCCCCGCCGCGGTACATGCCGATACTTCATTGACGAATCGTCACGGAAAGAAGCTCGTAGCTTGGCACGATATATACGATTCGACTCGTTGGATTTATCAATGACGATTGACAGATCGCTGCCGCATCATGGGCACACGTACAATATATATTTGTTTATATACGCGATATATGTACGCACGTGGGAGAATAAAATGCCACAGTCGCAGTATCGTCATTGACGATTCGATTCGATAAAGCACTTGCATATATATATATATATATATATATGTACCTACACATGTATATATATGTACCTACATGTGTATATATATGTACCTGCATATGTATATGTGATAAAAAATGTTACTTATCGGAGAGCATCTCGCCGTACCCTCTCTGGTCCGTTGTCCCGTCGCTTTCGCGTGTAAAATGAGCAGAGGAGATGAGAGTCGAGGAGCCAGTAGGTTAAAGCGTTAATGCCGTATGATTGCCATTTTGCTCTGGCTCCAGTCGGCCGAGCGCTGCTAAGTGAGTACAAGTAGCTCACGCGTCGCGTCGAATCGGCCTCATATGCTCTTTCCTCTTCCCTCTCCTATATTATACGTATATATTTACATATACGTTCGCATATATCGAAAAAAGAAACGGCTTATATTTCACGTACCTACTTGGCAGATAGGTTTTATTAATATTTGTTAACTAATATGTAATTATCTTCGATTAATCTACGATATTCGACATTATATACATATAGCCGATAGCGTTCTATTTTTTGGTATGCGAATAAATGCATAAGCTCGGGGAGGAGAGGAAGGGGAGGTCTGCAGACAAGCGTAAACAATGCCGAGAGCGAGAGAGAGAGAGAGAGAGAAGACCCGGGATACTGCGGCGACGGCGCATAGCAGACACGGGGGTAAGAGCAAACCGAGGAAAAATGGCGCGAGACGTGGCGCCGAACTCTGGCTACGTCCAGACTGTCGGGGGCCGCACGCACGTTGACCGTGAACCAGAAGTATACGAGACGCGGGGAGAAACCTCCCTTCCTCCTTCACCCCCATCCTTCCCGATCGCGATTCTTCCTCGTATCGCGACTTTTCTCTTAACTCACCCCCACCTCTCGCAACGGCAATTTACGCAGGACATAACCGAGATACGTAATTACGAGCGAAGCCTCTATCATTAGGTATACGGAGGATCGTTACGTAGCGTCGTTAACGCCCGTTTACGCAGGAGGTTTTTCAGTTTAAAGACTCGAATTAAGAATGAAATTAACGAGAGTCGCGCGCACCCGGTTTCTAACGACGCTTCCTAATTACTCGTTCGCCATACCGAGAAGAGACGGAGAAGAGAAGTATCGCGGAGATTAAGCGATTCTCGTCGAATAGTTTTTCCTATATCGACGACGGGAATTGCGATTCGAAGTATAGTATTGTTCGAACGAGGAAAAAGAATATATATCCGCGATTGGAAGTGGCGTCGGGGGATGGAACGGAAGAGAACAACCAAGTTGGAGATCGCTCGAGAGGGGAGAAATAAAACGGCGAGCGCCGGTACAGTCTTGTCGGCATTCGAGGAAAAAAAGTTTCAGTGCCCTGGTGGGGCAGGGTAGTTGGTCGAAGTAGACGTCGACGTCCCACTACTATTTAAGTTAGTTTGGTACGCTCGGGGGAACCCTCGTACATACCGCTGCCCCGAGAAATCGATAAGTTCCAAGGGGTCCGCTGCTGTCGTACGGCGTGCGTAGACTTGGCTCTATACGTGTAATAATCTCATATACGATACGCCTATGTACCTATATATATATCTACATATAATGCATTTCGTAGACGCAACGAGGGTTCGCCGGGCTCGTTCCCACTCCAGTCGAGCGTTCATCCACCCTCGCACACCCTCGATCCTCACTCTTCCTTTCTCTCTTTCTCTCTCTCTCCCGTTATACGCACACACACTCCGGATCAGAATAGGTCCGCCCTTGATATATCCTTGGGGAACATAGGGGGGTAATGGCATCGTCCTGGCAACGCACTCACGACGCTTACACGTTCACCCGTCCTCTTTTTTTCAACCGCGAAAAAAACTTGTTTAATATTATTTTTCTGGATTATTAATAAGAAAAAAATAAAATATCGAGAATCCCGACCACGGGAAACGTATAGGAATAATATAACGAAAGAGCGTGGGCGGAGAGAAAGAGTTCTCGGGCCGTAACAATGAAAGAAAAGTATAGTTTAGCGAGGCTTTACCACCCGTTGCTATAGTTAGTTCTTGCACACGGGGAGTGAATTTATCGTTTCGGAATAGAAAAAGAAGGAAAAATAAAACACAAGTGAAGAAGATACAGACGGGCACGAGGGCGATAGGAGCAGAGAGACAGAGAGAGAGACAGAGAATGGAGGAAGCGAGAATAGTGACACAAAAAGATAAGGTCCACAAGTTTGGCGCCACGAAGTGAATCACGCGTCGCGAAAGACTCTCTCGCTCTTCTTTTCGCGCGTTTCGTTCGACGAGATGCAAATAAATACATATAGGTACCTCTACACGTACGTATAGCTCCGATACAAGAGACCGGTATCCCGGTGTCAACACCGCACCGATATGAGTGCCAGAGGAGGTTCGCGGTTTTTACCGATCGAGCGTGAGCCAAACAGACATATAGAGAAAGAAAGAGCGAGAAAGGGGGTGGAAAGTGGGACCGCCCTTTACCGGTTGTCCCGCGCACGCGTCACACCCGATACAGGCTGTTGCGGCCGAAGCGAGAGTCGGACAACTTTATTCTTGGAACGCGTCGCGGCCGTACATCCGCCGTTTCCGGATGTTCTGGAACGCGGATTTCGTACCGCGAGAAAGCTCGCGAGCCGAGCGATTATAAAACGCGTAGACGCGCACGACGAGATAACGTTTTGTTTTTATCTCGAGTATCGGGGAGCGTTCCCTCGTAGCGTTTATCGAGGATATACGTGACACGATCCGAGAAAAGAGACCTACGAGGCCAAAATAGGAATTTTTCACGACGAGCGATTAAAGAAATCAAAACCAATGCTCGTGCTCGAGTGATACAATTTTCAATAATACATATCTTGTAAAATTATGTAGATAACACATCTTTGATTGCACCATATGAAAGATCAGTTCAAAAACTTATAGCATAAAGCATAATCGGAAAATGTACACTTTTAGGCCCGTTTTCTCCAACACGGTTCAACTTTGATCTTGGTTCAACTTGCTCTTCATCTTGTTCTAATTTTTGAAACTAGAAAAAGATGGAAAGTAAATTGAATCAAGATCAACGTTGAACCGCGTTGGGGAAAACGGGCCTTATACGCGAAGAGAAAAAGTCTTAGAATTTTTGTTATGAAATTTTAGGAAAAATTTCCATGCTGTCCTATAATCTGGTGCTTTACACTAAAGAGTCCTAGATTCCAATAGAAATGTAAAGTGTAGAATGCTGCCTCCAAATTTTTATCGTGCTCTCTGGGTAAAAATTCTAACGCTTCGGACCAATTTTTCAAAGATTTCGCAGAAAATCTCCTACACATGTCGATTGCACACGCTTTATAGGGCAAGCATGGTAATTTTTGTAGGACTTTTCTCTCCGTGTACGTATATACGAGTTTACGAGAGATTTGACGGTTAATTAAGTGATGGGAGCGTGGTGAAACGTATCGCGCGAGGTTTGGGACTCGACGATCTATCACCCAGCCGTGACATTCCAGAGGTCGGAATTATCGCCCGCGCGTACTATATACCTTTTGCCCGGCCTTGAAACTCCGCGTAGCGGCCAAAGTACCGAAACGAGCGCGTTAATTCCTCGCTCGTTTCCTCGCGCACTCCTCTCTCTCCTCTCTATTCCGTCACTATATTTAGCACCTCGTACGATCGCGAGATTGACCAAAGGTCATTCAAAAACGAAAATATAAAAACGCGTTTTTAAATGAAAGAGGATAAGATCGATCAATTGCGTAATTTTATCGACGAAAGATGAAAAAACAAAGAAACGTGTATGAATACGAAGGTGCAATTCCGAGAGCAAACGGAGAGATGGAATATTTTTTTATCTAGGAGACGAATTCTCGTATAACTTGTCTCTCCGGGTGACTTTCCCGCTCCAGGGACTCTCTCGGCCTTGAAAAGTATAGTTTCCGCGTACATATACACCTCGGTCTCGCAGTCGAGCGACAGGAAGCGACTAAAAGCCTCGCCGAGTCTTTGTCTCTCTCCCTCTCTATCTTTCCATCTCCGTGTTTTCGTTGGCCGTCGATCAGCCGCGCGCTTGCGAAATCGTACAAGAGCCAAGATACGAGATAATATCCAGAAAGAGCGATAACAATGGAAAAGTATGAGGCGTTATTTATAAATTCGGAGGAAAGTCCGTGGAACGAGAGACCACGAGATAGAGAGAGGAAGAGTAAAGTCGGGTTCGTTATTTCAGGCGATTCTTGCAAGTCGGACGATCGGTAAATTGGCAATTGGCCAAAGGGGATGAGCCCGTGCGTTTATGTGTGCGTGTGCGTTAAAGCGAGGTGCGCACGCTAACTCCTTTTCTCTCGTTTTTCTCTTGGTCCCGGTCGCTCCTCGACGTATAGTTTCGCGTTTCGAGAAACAACGGCGCAAGGGCCTCGAAGACAAAGTCCTCGAGGCGGCGAACGGAAAAAGAAAACTCTCGTCGATGTGTGTATCGCAGCTCGACAGAGCCGGCCAAGGTCCCACGAGAGCCATTAAAAATCCATCGGAACGCAACGCAGCTCGGAAGAGTGATTAGTCCCCGTGTATGGACTATCTCCCACACACCTCCCGCTACCAGAGATCCTCGTACACGGAATAATATGTAAGAGCGAATACAAGCACCGTCCCGGGTAATATCGTCTTTGTACGAATTCACGGACGTCGACGATCATCCACAACTCGTATTTAGGTAATCGTGTCGTATCGCTCTACGACGCTCTATCTTTAATACGCGTCGTTGGATCTTACGAGATTCGTACCGAACGATTCTCGTTCAAGGATCCTCGGTCAAGGATTTTATTTACGAATTAATCGTGAACGTTGACACGGGCGAACCAACAAAATGTTGGACGAGACACCGGATGACGAGACGACGAGGGACGCAACGTTCTCTTCTTCTATTGTTTTCCTCCGAGTGTATACTGATAGAATTTTCGTTGTACCTCTCGGTACAAAGTTCCACGATCGTCGATGTTGAACCAAGAGAGGCCCGGAAATATTTCTTTTACGACGCGACAGAGAACAAAGGAATGAGGAAAGCTATATAGTTATATATTATCACGGCTACGAAGACAAGAGGCTCGTTCGAGACCGAACGCTCAACCACCTGAACCAACACCGAGGCTCTCTAGCTCGCTGCAACATGTGCGCCGAGCCTAATACCGACAAGGTGAGAGACACTCGCGCGTCTCCTCGCTCTCCTTCAATCTTTCATCCGATTCTCCCGATTTCGCCTTTATCGAATCTCCGAAAATGTATAATCTAGCGTATAACGCGAATAGCGGGAGGACGATATAATCCCATTGAAATTTCATTAGGCCAGAGTCTTGTCCATATTGTTGCGTTGGAGCGTGTTTAACACGGATCGGTCACGTGCCGACACCGGCCACCTGCAACGGAAAGATCTTTTTGTCGCCGCGAGCGGAACACGTGTGTATATCCTATCGTATGTACGAGCTATATATGTATATAGTATATACATACACACACACACATATATATATATATATATATATATATATGTACCCGCAACGTTTTTCTTACGGACCCGAGACAGTTGTTTACGCGCGCATAATGTACTTCTCGAATACCATACGAAAATATTTTTCAATCTCGAGTTGTCGGACGAGTCGCATCGTCGTTACTTCTACAATTACGCTTCTCGCGTACGACTCTAATTAAATTCATAAAATTATTATTATTTTTCATTGCGAATTAATAAATATTGATAAATCAATATTATTTGTATTATTATTCGCAATAAATCGTTTATGTTATTATACGATAGATGGCCAAGTTGGTTCGATCGTTGGGTCGAACGGGCGAGAGGAGGTCATTAAAATTCAACGATTGTAACATTGCCGAATGTGACAGAGCGAGAATAAGTTCCGCAATAAGCGGCTCGTTCGGTCATTTACATTAATTCATTCTTCCTCGGACGGTTTATGGTTCGAATTTATATCCACGCGCGGGCTATTAAACCTCGCGAGCGCAAGGGTATTAGTGTGTAGCTCGAATCCTGGAGTTTTGGGACGGTAAAAGACGGTTTTCGTACGAGAGGCCGATTCCTACTCGATGATTTTCTCCGCGTTATTTTCGGCGAGTGGTAGGTACCCACCAGCAACAGCAGCAGCAGCAACGCGAGATGGGATCTTCGCGCTCTCGTTTATATTCATGGACGCGCGTGCGTATACTTTCCGAGGATCCGCACGGGGCGAAACGTACGGGTTCGGGTCGAACCGGTTGTTTCGAAATACGCGCGCGCTAACGTTCGTTCGGCTTATGGTGGGGGTACAAAGAAAACTGGTCCAGCGAAAGCGAGATGAAATAGGGTCGGGAGGATAATGTAGCGTATAGAGCAGTCGGTGGTGTTTGGCCACCGTCCAAGCTTTTGCCTCGACTCTGTATCAACGACGGTCGTGTACGCGAGGCTCGAACGTTCGGCCACCGATTTATCATCGGGTCGAAGAACAACAACAAAACAAAAAAAGAAGGAAAAAAGACCAAGCGAATAAAAAAAAACATATACTCGCACACGCGACATATGCCTCTCTGTCGCGCGAGCTTCTTCGATCAAACACCTTGGGAGCTCCGTGGGGGCTTTGTCTTTTATCAAACAAATAAATTAAATAAAATATGAAGAAACGGGCGATGATTATTCAAGGACAAAAGAACGAGGGACTATTCTCCGTGTTGCGCCATGCCAAGACATAAAATACAATTTATGTTTTTTAAAGAAATTGTATTTTCGCTAGTCCCTCTCGCTGGGAAGGCGAAGAATATCAACACAGGCGTGGCGTATACACGTGTTTTCGATGAAACTCCCTCTTTCTGTCTCTCTCTCTTGCGCGCACCCTGTCGGCCAAGCAAGCTCGTGTCTCGGGAGCTTGAAATCTCCGGCGAATAATTAAACGAATACGAAGATGCGACAGCTGTCCGTTCTCGGCGTCTCACTGTGCCCTAGATGTACCTCCATGTTGATATTCCAATTTCAATGATTTTTGAGACTTTGCTTGATAATTGGACCGTTTATATTATTATATTCACTCGTTGATTCGTTCGAAGTAAACGTTTGAAATAAATGAAATAAAATGGCGTCGAAGAGTGGCGCGGCGTACGCGCGAGACTCGACGAAAAGGATACGCGTATCGGCACGCGGGTCACGTACTTGGACATTGTATGCCGTTGTGCATACCGTTCTACGTTCGTCGTCGTTGCCGCCGGTACGTATGGTACGTGTACATCTTTCTCATCGAGACGTACAGGCCCGAGTTTCATTGTTCATTATTCATCAACGATCGTTTCATGGTAAAATTGTTTTCTATGCAAAAAAAAATATTGAAAGAATACATTTTCGACATTCCCACGACAAATATCGTTTGTAACTAAGCTACTCGGTCTGTTGACGATCGAGAATTCATGTATAGTCAAACGTATGTAAAATGACCGAGATAATACGCAACAATGCGACAAATCAAGTTCTCGCTTTTTGTGCGCAAACTGCGCAGCTACTTTAATATCCGTCTCTGTCGCTCTCGGTCCGTGGCGGAGATAAGGGAAACGAGACTGCGGAGAAAGACCCGAGAGAGCGCCACACGTGGTGATGTGGGAAACGACGAGGGACGGAGGTGGAAGTGCGGCGAAGGAGGAAGAGGAGGAGGGAGGCAGCGTAAGATGCAGAAAAAAGCAGTAAAAAAGAGAAGAGGGGGTAAGCGTGCGTCCGCGACCAAGAGAGAGAAAGAGAAAGAGTGAAAACATAAAAAAAAAGAAACGATGGCGGAGAAGGGTACGAGAGACAAAGAGAAGACAGATATAGTGGCGCAGGAGGGGCGGGGGGAAAGGAGGAGATGAGCGCGAACACGTGGTGCGCCTGGGTCAACCGCGGCGCGTTGCGGACAACTTGCGAAACTAATGGTGGTGGCTATGCGCAACGGTCCTACTCTGGAGAAAGAAAGATGACAAAAGGAACGAGCCAAGTGTAAGCCGTGCACGGGGGAGTAAAATACGACGGGTAATCCCCTGGCGGATAATACGAGAGAGCGCTACTGCGACGTGCGAGATCTTTGTTTCGACCGATGAAAGAGAAAGAGAAACTTTTCGTGTTTTCTGATATTTTTCACAATTTTTTTGTTTTTTTTTGTAATTTCTTTTTTTCTATCTATCGCGCAATATTTCAAAGGGCTCTGTGTATCTAGAACGGTAATAAATCGCTTCTACTCTACTCATATATATATCTATATATATAAACGAGAGTTGCGAGAGATGGAAAAGGAGGCCGCGCGAAGACCAAGAAGAAGAAGAAGATGAAGAAGAAGAAGAAGAAGAAGAAGAAGAAGAAGAAGAAGAAGAAGAAGAAGAAGAAGAAGAAGAAGAAGAAGATTATAACCCGCGTGGGTTTTTCGACTCCCGGACTATTCCGGAGTATCGAACACGTGGGGTTATACCCGGAGAGAAATATATAGCCACTCACACGGACAAAAGCACACATGCCTTACGTGAAAGGGTCGTTTGCCGCATTATTGTACCAGCACACAGCGGCTTCGCGTCGACCGCAGTCGCGCATGTAGGGACAACCGCCGAGAGGAGAAAAAAAAATCAACCAACGAGCAAAACAGCCAAGATTAAGAAGAACCGGGGGCAGGACCAGAGAGAAAGAGTGAGAGAGTGAGCTGCGTGTGAAACGCGTCGAGTTAGCTTTTTGCTGCTAAACGATTGTGAGAAGAAAAAATGATATTCGTGAATTTTACAGAGACTTTTTTAAAAATAGAACATTGTCAAGGTTTTACGACGATTATCTTATGTATTATTTTCAATACAATAATTATTTATAATTAACATATATTAATTATTGACATAATTATTTATAATTATACACGACAGTAATAATGAGAATCGTTATATTTTCTAGCCAGTAATTGCCGTTCGTTAATAAAAGAATTGAATTTCGAGCGAAAAGGATTTAGAAGGAAGCTCGCGAGTCGTCGAGAACGAGGAAGTGGTTCCCGGAAAGATATTCGGCGGTTATGTTTCTTTTTTTTTGTTGTTTTCTTCCCTCGGTTTCTCGCGTCCTTTTTGCGTTCTCATGAGCGTTCGGTGGGCGTCTGTAATATGCCACAGAAGAAAACCGGGCATTCCACACGTGCCACGCACGAGGGCTCTCGATAGGGTCCGGCCGGCTGACCTTGTTCGAGATCTCCCTCGAGCGTCTGACGACTTCGTCTCTCGATTCTCGTACGCGCGCATTTGCTTTAACTTTCTTGCTGGCCGAATCGTTGCCGTTGCTGCTACCACGACCGATCGAAATATTAACTCTTCCGACGGCGAAAAAAACATTTACCATCGCAACGATTCAGCCTAAGATATATATCTCGATAATATTCTATACCTCTTGTAGGAAACAAAGATAAAGTACGGATTAACGCGATGGAGATAAAAGGCGGACCTGTTGATCGTGGGTGTATGCTTTTTTTCTCAAATATTAACTCAGTCTCTATTGTCCGTGGGTAGGAATCTTCGGTACAAAGGTATTCGGGATATTTGGATAGAAAATGTAGTTGAAATTGTCGCGCGAGCGTTATCGGGTCGAGCATCGATTATACTAATGTTGTAGCGCGGAAGGAAAGGTTGCGACAGTGTGGCGTACTCTATAACCGTCTCCTCTCTATAACAGTCAGCGATTCTAAACAAAGCGAGAGCGCCGCGCGGCGTACGTCGCTCGAAATCTCTGTTTGAGTTAGCGAGCACGCACGCGGACTCTTTCTCTCTCTGTCTCTCTCGTTCCCTCGCCTCGATCGCGCTCCTTATCTAACGTAAACGTTCTCGGGTTTGACGTTTTCTTTGTCGCGAGCCGTAGAGGCAACTTGCGATTGCAAAACCAAATACAACGTACGCCGCGGGAATCCGTCGCACAGCTGCGCGCAAAAATACGCGAGTCTTTGTATTTTCTTTTTTCTCCTATTACGCAGTTCGAGGATACTCGTTTTATAATAAATATAGGAAACGAAAATTTCAAGAAACGCAAACGCAGGCTCAACGTCGAGGCGAGTTGATATCTTCGATAGGGATCGTGTTGATCGTAAAACAAACGCGTTGGAAACTTATGGCGCAGGATTAAATGCATATCGGCCGCGGATATCGACGATCGTCCTCGCATTTTTTCCCCATTTGCGGAGGCATCGAAACCGCTAAGGAGATCTAGGCCCGCGGCCTTCGAGAGCTTCATTAGCCGCGCGCGTGAGTCTCTATCTCGCGCGAGAAAGGCAGAAAGGAAAACACGATAAAAAAAAGAAAAGAAAAAATGGAAGAAAAAAAAACGACGATCGCGAGACGAGACCTTCGTGTTCTTCGTTTCGAACGCCTTCGAGCTCTCGCGAAAATCGAGATCGTATCAATGTTCCATTTTTTCCTCCGAGTTTTAACGAATTTTGCGAACGTCAAAATTTGATTAGTATTAATCTTTATTATCGCGGAAAAAAAGACGACTCTGGATTTTTCGGAGATGTAGAAAACTCGAGAGACGTCTCGTCCCTGTCGTGGGTGCGAGCGAATCTCGTTCCGTTCATCGATGAATAGGGGTTCTGTTTGCATTGCGCAATAATGCCTTGCTTTATTTTCCTCGAGGTTTTACGTTACTGTCTACAGTAGGAACGAATCCGCTGGCTTATCGTTCTCTCTCTTTCTATCTCGCGTATACTCAGGTACAGACCTGCATGCGGCATCGCGCTGGCTTCTGTCGCACGAATAGAGAGAAAAGACTCGAGCGCGGACACACACACACGTATACGATATTTCACGCCGTTTGTGGCTATGCATAGATATCTCTCGAAGCAAATAAAAAAAACGAGGGAACTAACCAACGCAAAGATTCGAGCAACCATCACTGTAAACGTTGCGAAAAAAATGAATAACGACGCGAGATATTTAGGATGAACACGTGTATTCGCGTTATAGTGGAATCGTCGATTTTTGCACATAGACTCGACCTGTCGAGAGACGAAAAAACTTCCACTGGCGAATGAGAGAACTGCTCGAACTGCCGTCAAGTGGCGCGCTCCTGGTGGCGCATTTTGGCATCTTCCAAGATGGCGAGATCGAACTCGCGTCTTGGTACGCCGGCTATAATCCGGTGTAACGCCACGCGGTTAATGATTCCGTCCGACACTTAACTCGGGAACGATGCGTCGAAAAAATAACTCTCTGAATAACTACGAACGTACTTTTATCGCGCATGGAGATAATAATCTTGGAGTGAGTGCGTTGGTTCGCGAACGATTTCTCGATGCAACATCGGTTCGCTGGATTCTAACCTTTGGCGTGCCAGTACGTATACGTGAGATAAGTGTGTCAAGGACAAAATGGACGGCCGGAACGACGAGCATCGTAGGTATAATAATGAAATAAAAACGCGTACGAGTAACTCGTATCGCGTCGGATTCGTAGTTTCGCCGTAAAAAAAAATCGTTGTCTCACAAGTCGGCCGTAACGAAACGAAGTACGTACTCGATTTCGCAATTTGTTCGCGCGACTGTATACACGGTTTTTTTCTTCTTAATCTCCAAGATCGATAATGATGAAAGAAAGGGAAAATTCGTGAGTACGATGTTCGAGGCAAAATCAGTTGGAAGTGAGACGATTCATGAGCTTCGAAGCGATAAAGATTTTTTGTTTCTTTTATCGTTATTATTTCGATCGAAGGTCGTTCGTCGAGCTCCCGTGCTCAACGGCGCACGGGTAACGCTTCGAAGGTCATTCGCAGCGTGATAAAGGTGACGTCTCGTGTTTTTAATCAAAATTCAATCATCATAGCGGAAAAGTATCGGGTCGCGTGTGCGTGTGTTCCTCTCCCGAAAAACTGGATATCTTATTTCCTTGGATGTCCCGTGTAATACTTACATTACACAAGACGGGTTATCGAGACCTCGACGGAGTTGTTTATGCCCACGTCGTACCGGTTTTATACAGTAGGCGATACTTTGAAATAGGTTGCCGTTATTCTTTTTTTTTATATACTCGTCTATAGTTGAAATTGATTAATCTAAGAATTATAAAAAGCACGTGGCCGGCTCGTAGAACGGAAGAAGATAAATAAATTGCTTAATTAATATTAAAGTCGTCGTGCCTGTTGTTGCGGGATTGAATTACGATCGAGTCCTCCGACGACGGCGCCATCTTGCGGGGAATCCCCGCAACGACCGCGCGACGGGACTTCCCCTCGTTCTTTCCCTTTCCTCGTTGCTGCACCTTTCACCTGTTCTAATTTTTCTCCCTTCGATATCGTTGAACTTGAAAACGAAAAAAATTACTGCAGCATAATGCAGCGCGAGCAAGACGAACGATTAATGTTTCATACGAGACACCGAGCGTCTTTCAGTTACTTTTACGGTGGTCGCGCGCTTCTCGTTAATTCGAACCGAGAACTTTTGTCAATTGAGCCAATGAGTCAATTGCGATAATTAAGCAAAAGGGTCCGTCAGCATCGAGACGAAGCGTATCACGTCGCACGGAGAGCCTTCGAGTCAATCTCTTTGAACTCGCGGGACGGGCCACTCACGATCGACCCGGAATTATATTCCTATAGATGCGGGCAACGTCGTTGGGAAAGATCTGCTTCGAGGTTGGAATAATCGTCGCAAACACGATAATCGTATTTATGAGTAATATAGTGAATTTTATTTTCATCATATTTCATTCAAAAATAAAATTATTCGTAAAAAAAGATTTCTTCGCTTTGTCGATATATAACATATACGTATGTATATATAATTTATATACATAATGTATACATATACATATATATATATATGGTATATATATATATATACATATATTTTTTTAATATAATTACGTTATAATAATATAGCAATATGTACTCTCGTTATGTATAAGGTTATGTAAAACTATATGATGGTGTACACGTCGTAATTGTCTCACCATACGTATTCTCTCTGCATATATCGTCTAATGGGGTTTTTGCTTAATGACTAAATCACATGTGGTTTTTATTCTTTTTCGTTATTTTTTTTCTTCTTTTTTTCATTTTCATTACTTTCATGCGTTTATGCAACCGCTTTTATCGCCCGCCCTCGACCGTTCGCAACGCGTCCATATTTTTCGTTCGTCGCGTTAATACACTCGTAAACAAACGACACACGGTCAATCATCAATTATTATCAGCAGTATCGATACTCGTACGTAAATTGCATTTACAAAAGCATCTCGTGATCTTCTTTTCTTTCTTTTAATTTCTTCTCTTTTTTCTTGTTTTCTCATATCGTATTTCGTTTCATTATTATCATCATCGTCGTCTTTGGAAAAAAGGCACAAATTAGCGTTCGCAAAAATAGCTGACAATTCTAGTTTTTTTTTGTTTTTGTCTTTTTTGTTTTGTTTTGTTTTCTCACAAGAATTCTCCATTGACCCAAAACGATCGAACGAATATTCTTCTCTCTGTTCATGGAGATAAAGGCGAAAATGTTATAGAACGTTACGACAGAAACGTTGGTCAACAACAAAATTTTGCCGACAGTGGGAGATCTCTTTTTGGATCGCGTAAAATGTACGGTCAAGTCGTGGAGAAAAAATATGATATATGTATATATATATATATATATATACACATATATACGAGTCCGTGGTCGGACCGAGAGCTCTCTCTCGTGGCCCACGCACAAAATTCAAAATACACGCCGTTATCTCTCTCTCTCATACACACGCATACAAACAC